>AP025048.1:2691204-2760378 GCA_036186865.1 Eustoma russellianum | reverse complement strand
TTTAAGAGAAAGGAAAAAAGGCTGATCACAAAAACATGCTGTTGTCACAGAAGTGGGAAGAACAGATTGTTAAACAATATATTTCTCAAAGAAAAAATAGAGGTCCTGAATCAGGCCTCCGCAAGGCATATTTATTTAAAATAGAGTAACCAATAATGAGGAGAAACTGGTTGAGTAACCTTTCTTCCTTTCAAACATCGAACAAAAAACACAGGTCTAACATTAAGAGTAATACAACACCCAACATATATACATGACTAAAAATATATAAGATTACTTTCAAGAATCAATAACCTGTTGTGAGATCCCAATCAAAAAAAGTGAGCTTGATATCAAACGAGAAGCAGCAAATGTATCAAATTTCATTAATGAGTTTTAAAACAATCAGAGGAAGAACCTTAAACAATATATGTAAACCCACATGAAACATTTGAAATAGCTTACCAATCAATCATTTAATACCACAAAAAAGTGTACACAATATAATTTACCATCAATTACCCATATTTATACAGATTTTCTTCAGACGAAGTATGCAACAGGGGTGCAAGTCTAACTCAAACACTTGCAATGCACCAACACACAGCATCCATTAGAAAGAGCAGGGACTCAATACTTAAGGATACAAGACTTAACATTATGCATAAGAGAACACCACAAAACAGGAACCATGCGTTCCATTTTTTTTATCCAAACAATTGAGAAATGAACATTGTAATATCATAAAACAGAGGATGAAGAACAGGGAGACATTTAAACATCTCAACAAATCGACATATATCACATAAAGAAGTAGGAATCTTAACACCTGGGAGAGAAGAACCCGTTTGATGATGAATAGCAACAGAACAGCTCACTCAACCAGCGATCACAGATGGCCAGAGAGAGGATCCAGCAGTCCTACGACGTATGACACCACCACTGCATCCCAAACATAGAGCACCCTCGTTGAGGACTTGTATCAAATATATGGTCCGCATGCAGCTAGGTTAAACAGCACACCAAGAACAAAGAATCAGTTAGAAAAAAGAAAAAAAAAGTATATTTATAACTCTAAAAACAAAGAAATGATCATGAACTCTTTAAGTTAAAACTCTTCACAAGAATCAATAATTTCGCCATGGTGGGAGATTGCCCTTTGTCTTGTCTGGTGATGCTGCATCCATCCAAGGTGCAAAAAAGACAATTGCACAGACGAGTCAACGAAAACCAAAATTTGGAACTTCATTTCTGTGATTTTTCTATCTTCTGAATTCCAAAATATAGAGAAACTTGGAATAATTAAGGGCACCTCATGACGCTCTATTTATAGCAGATTGAAACACCAAGAAGCAGAAATGGTCAAATAAGACTGCCAGTGAGCAGTATGAGCGATTAATAGATTGTGTATGTCGCTCTTTCTTTTACATGATTTTTCTCAAAGTTTTAGAGGCAACAGAATCAGAACAACGGAAATTGCTAGATACACACACCTGAACTTTTGGTAAATGGAAACTCTTCTACCTGCTCAATGATGGAATAATCTGCCAAAGCAATGCTATTCTTGTCCCACTTTTCCATAGACCCTCTTGTAGATCAAGTCCCCCACGCTCTTCAGCTTTGGATAACTGAAAACATTATTCCTCTCAAAAAACAAGAAATAAGAAAATAGCTGTTCAGAGCATACACCAAACACAAAGGGCAAAATTGATATGAAAATATATGTCGTTAATTAAAGAAACTAACTGTTTGTTTGGAAACAAACGAGGAACAGCGAACCAAAAAACTTAGGTAAAGCGAATGTAGACTTGCAGGGGCATCTTCCTTCATTGGCCGACTGCAAAGACAAGTTTAAAGGAAAGAAAATTAGCACAATGCCAAGTTCAAACAATAAGATGAAATCAGAGGACGAATCACCTAGAACAGAAAATGATAATATTACATGTATAAAGAAACCTCGTGTTTGAATTCAAACGTCGCAAGACGATTCACTCATTCAAAAGACACTGAATGAAAGAGGAAAAATAAAACAAAAAGAAAATCGTAGCGTCTTGAAAATAATTTTTCAAGAAAAATCCAAATTTGACGGTAAGCAATAGGATCTGTGCACTAACCTCATTTCCTATCCCAAAAAGAAGCTCCAGCGACGATATACTGCAAGAAAGAACAATGAGCAAAGATAGGGATTATAACTAGTCAACTAAATGGGGTTTAAGAGGTCCAACATAAGAGAAAAAGGTTCTGATGGAAGATCTCCGCCGACAAGAACGGAGTTGAAAAACAAGATGAAACAACACCGTAATCTTACCAAGAAAAACTTCTGTTTGGATTAAATAGGAGAGAAGAGAAGAAAAAATGTGGAAATTTCTTCAAGAAAAGAACTTCCGGATGGAGAATTCTCCCATCGTTGGCTTCAATTGAAGGGGAATACAGAAGGGTGAAGCAAAATTAGAAACAAGAATCAAAATTTGACTCAACCGCTTCTTTCTCATCAACTCAAAAAAAAAAACATAAAAAATCAAATTTGGACAGCAGAAAAGTAATAATGGATTCTTACATTCTTCTTCTTGATTCTTAAACCACCTGATGTTGTAGTCCCACATTCTCCAGAAACAAGATTAAGAGTGCCCGCGGATTGAACAACAGGACCCGTAATCTGATGCATACCAGGACTACCACTTGAAACAGGACCTTCATGCCAAACTTGGTTCACATTAGAACCAAGACTCTGAAGATTGAGAGTAGCAAAAATAATCATCTTGTTATTCGAATAAGTAGCTTTCAAATTCGAAACAAGAAAACTCAAATTCCCTTCTTGCAACTTAGTCTGATATCCACCAGGTACAGGGGAAGTATAAGCTCTAATTGAGCCGTCAGATTTTTCGAAAACGACAAGAGCTTGTGCTCAAATCATACCTGAAGCTGTTGGATTAATTGCCCGTGCTACCCATCTTGATGATGATAAACATGTGCGTCTGCTATTTGAAGTGATTTAGAAGATGAGTTGCAATTATAATGAAGAAAGGAGTTGAGATATGTGAGATCATTGCAAGATCTGAAAAACTTGGTTGCTGACGAATTTGTAGCTTGAACATGATTGAGCAGAAGTGGTTGTAAAGTTAAAGAAACAAAAGATGATTGATGAAAGCAGAAGGGGTTTCAGAATCTTGATCATAATACAAGAGGGAATTCTTCCATCATTGCCTTCAATTGGAGGGGAAGAAAGACGAGTGCAAGAAAATTATAAACAAGAAATTGTGGCTTCTGCCAGAGGAAGGGAGGATATGCAGTATATATAAACTTACAAGAAATAGCAGTTACGAGACTCCACTGGCACTTAACACGTACACAGCGTGAATACTCCTGTCACTTCACAACCGACTTTCTTTTTTATTTTTCCTTTGGTTTTTCAGTTACCAACTTTATAATCAATAGTCATCACTTAAAATCATAGTAATTGAATTTTACGCTCTAAACAAATTTAAAATCGGTTTTTCTTCATCTTTGATCTTCAATATAATTTTTTTTAAAAAAAACTTTCTTCTATACTTTTTTCAGTGTAATATTATTTTTAGATTAAAACGTGAGGAAAAAAATTAATAAGATAATTTTATTACATTAAATTAATAAAATTAGTTAGAAAACGGCAAATGTGTTATTCGTATTTAAAAGTAAAGACAAATAGTTATTGAGAACTGTATTGTTCTTTTGAAATTACTAAATCTGCTTATTGTTTTTTATATTTAACAAATGCATAATAAGGTATTGATGGTGTGTGTATTTTTAGAAACGTGGTTGCTTATGTAAGAAAACAATCATATACAAATTTGTGAAAGGAAAAATACTATTGTATTGAATATTTTATGAGTTAAAAGTTAATTTATAAAATGGAAGTCACGCTATGTTACCAAATATTGTATGTCTCTGGATTAATGTCCATCTTTTTTTTTTTTACTTTTATATAACGCATTGCCTCGTAGACGAAGTGGTTTCCCTTTCACGGTTTACCTTCGCACACAAATTACTTGGGTTGAACTTCTGTAATAACATGTATTCTAGTATTAATATGCATGGTAAATAAGGTTGTTTTTTATAGTCAGCTTATAGTATATTTAGGAATATCAATCTTGTGATTGTTGGCCATTTGTACTATTTTCTTATATTTTACGCTTTTGATACATATTTGCTATCTCTTATATGTTTTTTAGGTATTTTGGTGATTGATGAACAAGTGACAAGGAAGCTAGAGAAATTCTGGATTATGCAAGAGGAGGGGGATAGTATTTTGGTGATGGATGAACAAGTGACCAGGAAAATAGCCGTTACGGACTCCACTGACTGAATACTTCTGTCATCTGTCTCAAGACTTCACAATCGACTTTCTTTTTTTTCTTTTTTTTAGTCACCAACTTTATAGCCAACAATTAAAAATGACACTAATTAAAATTTTACGCTTTCAAAAAAAGATGTTGAGGCCAAAAAAAATGGCAATTTTGCTTCAACTTTTTTTCAGTAGTATTAACCTCTATTGTCATACTTTTTTAAAGTGTAAAATTACTTGTATTTAACATTTTTCAAATACTGATACTTCTCAAAAATATGTGTCGAATACATTTTTCTGATCATTACTGTAACTTTCTTTACCAATTTCTTAATAAAATATAAGATCAGCTCGCAGACAATCACAATGACTTAGCATTTCTCTATATTATACAGGTCGATCATGTTTTAGATATATGATCTTATATATCGTTAATAGCTTGTACTTTCTCAACGATTCCATAATATTCTTGGTTATCCAATCTTTTCATTCTCCTATAATCAAGTCTCCGTGTTAAGATTGTATTATTTAAATATCTCATATATTGAAATGTAAAACTTCTTTCGATAGTAGTATAAGTGTATTGCATATAAATTTAAAATTCATGCATCATGTGATATTGTACTATGACATATTGTATCGTGTTGTAGTTAAAATGACAGCAAGCCTTCCACCGAAGTTGAAGCTCCTCATTGCATCCAAACCTGGTTGAGATCAGGAGAGACAAAAAATGAAGCAAAATATGAGGTCTCCAATCATGCGCTGCCACGTGTGCTCCAAACCACTGATCCAAGATTTCAAAGAAGTACAGAAACAAAACAAAAAAAATGGAAGATAACTCGTTACCTTTAAGAAGTTTTGAAAGAAAACACAAATAATAGGATAGTCTCCCTCTTTTCCAATGGTTAATACACCCTTAACGTATGTGTTCATTTCTCATGGTGGTCCATCTCATAATTCCGATAAGAGACGATGTAGTTATGACGAGGTCGGATTGTCTCGCCAAGGTAAAAGTCGAAATATCCGGGGTTTAAAGCCGTCAACCCTCCGTCACTTGTCTTCTTAAGAAACCTGAGAAAGGAAAGAACGCGTTAGGGGTCCCAGGGCGCTGCCCCGGGGAAACCCTCCGACGCTCAAGTCAGTTGTGGGCATTTTAGCGTATGGCTTCAACTGAAATATAGGTTTGATGAAACCTGTTTAAGGTCGGCTACAGTGCAGGCCGAGCTGAGGTGAGAACAGCGGGGTGTTTTTCTCACTTGTGATGTGAACTAGGAATTTTGACTTCGAGCTTCTTACTGTTGGGGAAGCCCTTTTATAGCTGGCAAAGCTGGGAGCTGCGTGTCTCAGACGGTTGAAAGGACGACGTCTGGCCCGCTTGCATGGTAGCCGTGCAGCTGCTAAGGATTGCTGTACTGGCACCTTTCCTCCGTATGATTAACATCTGGAAAGGTAGCTATTGCATGTAGACCACGTTGCATACAGCTCTGTGACTGTTGTAAACTGGCCGAGATCAATAATCAGAGCCGTGGTCGAAAGTAGATCCGAGGCCGAGATGGAACTGTGAGAACTCGGATCCCTTTGGCCGAGCTAGTTGTGACCGCTCTTCCAGATGTTCGAATGCTATTATGGCCGAGGTGCCATTTTGAAGGGCAGAAATGCCGGGGTCTTGTGATAAAATGCTTGGAAGGTTTTGGCCAGGCTATTCCAGTTGATTAACTGTAGCCAAAAGGTCCATTGGATGTGATAAGGCCATTGGGCCGAGGTGGAACCCTTTAGGCCGAGGTGGAACCCTTTAGGCCGAGGTGGAATATTTGTCTGCGGTGGAATACTTGTCTGCGCGGGACTTGGTCAGTTATCAGGCCGACCTGCGGCCCTTAGTCATTTCTGTACTCTTGCTTTAACGTTGACTGTCATTGACTGACGGGTGAATTTCTTGGTATCATCATTTGCCCCCCAGATTAGACTGGCCGAGCTGAGCTGAGAGGGCAGGCTAATCTGATGAGACGGTTATCTTTTGCTGAGATGACATTTTTGTGTTCAATTATTCCTCATCTCAGGTTGAATACAGTATCAGTTTGCAATTGTACTGACTAGATTGGGTGGATCAAACGAATGACCTTCCCTGTAGGACACATGTTTATCCCAGATTGGCTTGCCCAGCGCAATTATGGCCTACACAGATCGAGGTGACGGCGGTTCAGGATTCAATGACAGACTTTATGATGGCGTGGGGACCGAGGTTGGCCTAGACCGAGGTGACCTTTGGAGTGACTGGGATTTGTCTATAAATAGAGCTTCATCCATCATTTCTATCCTTTTACGCTCTCATTGCTTTCCTTTCCTCTTTGCTTTTCATCAGCGTCAGCTCTCCTCCGGTGTTAACTCTCGGTCCGGTGTCCTTTCTACCTCGGCGATTCTCTTGCCTTTCTTCCGTCTATTCGTCTGTAAGTCTTCTCTGCTAACTTTCATGTCTTCAGCTTCTGATTCACAAAATCGCTCCGAAGGGGCTTCTTATGTTGGTAATGACGGAACTTTTAGTTCCTCATCGGAGAAGACGGTTGTCTCTGAGAACCGTCCTCCAGCTCGGCTTCTGGCTGGTGCTGGTGATATTGCCGGCCCCAGTGGCCGAGCTATGCCGAGCAGAGCTATTAGAGTGGTTGAAGTTTCTCCAGAGCAGGCAGAAACCATTCTTCCTCCAGGCACGACAGCGGTGCCTAGTAGATCTAGGGTTTCAGCTCTGCCGGTAGGAATTGTCTATAGGGGGTCTCCTTCAGCCGAAGTCCAAGAGTCTTTTTGTACTCTGTCCGAGGTGGACGTTTCCTTAATCTGTGGCATGTATGACATTGATGTTGAACAATTCGATCACATCCTTCCTTTACCCAATCAAACTGCCTATGACCCTCCTGCGGGGTATGAGGCCATTTATGAGGAGTATTTCCACTCCGGATTTCGTCTTCCCATCCCAGTCTCATTGTTCCGAATTCTTCACTCCTATAACCTTAGGCTTCCTCAAATCAAGCCTAACAGTTTGAAAATAATTCTATCCTTCCTGCTCTTCCTTAGAGCATCTGAGATCCCCTTTGACCAGAGGATCTTCAGAAGTCTATTTGCTTGCCGATCCTCCGAAAGTTGGTATTATTTTACCAAGAGGGTTACTCCTGAAGATTTTCACTATGTTGTTCACATCCCATCTTTTAAGAAGAACTGGAAGGGTAGATTCTTCTATATTAGAAAATTAGGATTACCCACTCTTGACATCTGGAAGTCAGGCAGAGCTGACAACATGAAGCCAAGCCCAGAATACTGTGACGAGGCGGCTAAGTTGTATTCTTTGCCTGTGGTCATTGACTGGCATAGGGTTAATGACGCCGTTCTGAAGGCAGCCGACCTGAATTCTTTGGCTTCAGGTCCTCATTATAAACCCCTATCTTCAGAGAATCTGGCAATAGTCCGGGGTATGCTCTGTTACTTGTGCTTCTTTTTCATTTCTAACTTCCCCCACTTAACCTTCTGCATTCTATGCAGGCTCCATGGCTCCTGGAGGGAAGGATATTGCGGCAAAGATTGCTAAGGCCGCAGCTCGCAAGAAGGCTCAGGCCGCAAAAGCAAGGGCCGAGGTGGCTCAAGGTCTGCCCCCAGCCGAAGGCATGGCCGAAGCTGAGGTGAATCAGGCCATCACAATCGCATCTGAATCAACCAACCCAGGTATTTTGTATTTCCTGTCGTTGATTTGTTCCTTTAGGTAGTTTTCCTTACTCGGATCATGATAACAGAGGCAAGGGCCGAGGTCCCTCTGAAGAGTGCAGCTCCAGCTGACCTTGGACAAACCCAACAGCATGAGAGCTCTGTTCTGGGGAAAAGGCAAAGAGAAGATGCCCCCGTTCCTGAGGCCGAGATGGCACCTGCTCAGGAAAACGTAACAGTGGGCGAATTTGATGAAGCCGACACTGTAATGAACCCTGCCACAGCTAGGAAGATGAACAACTTGATATTACCCATTGAAAAACAGCGTTTCTCAACTGCGTCTTGGGGCAGCTTGGTCAACTCTGTCCATATCAATTCTGCTGTGGTATGACCTATCTCTTGTTTGTTTCACATGCTAAAGTTTTTTCTAATTCCATTTTTGTAAAACAGCTAACAGTGCAACTATCCGAGCTCATTAGCCGAGGTGAGGAGTTCCAAAGTCAAGTGACAGCTAAGACTCAGGAGTCTGATGTTAAGTCCCAGAATATTGCCTCCCTAAAATCAGATCTCCTCAAGGTTCAAGGCCAAAAAGAAGAGGCTGAGGTCAAATGGGCCACAGCTAACTCCTTAGTGGCTGAGCTGGGGAAAAGAAATGCCGACCTGGAGGCATGCTATAATCAAACCATGGCCGAGTCGGGGCAGAAGGATGCCGTGATCAAAGCTCTCTGCAAGAGAAACTAGAGCAGCAAACATCAGACTTTTCTGCTCAACTTGCTGCGGCCAAGTCTGAAGCAGTGACCGAGTTCAAGAAATCTGAGTTGTTTGAAGAAAATATGGTGCTGCTGCAGGGCTCAGTTACGCAGATGGGCCAGACAAAGGCCATTTGATGTCTGTGCCGAGGTCTGTCCCCAGCTGAATAAGGATGACCCCAGGCTAGCTGAGCTCTATAACATCAATGCTGAGGCCGAGTTCTAAGCCCAATTTCAGAAGTTCACTGATGGGGCAGACTTGCGTGATGATGATGATCAAATTTAAACTTAGATTGTAACAAGTGTACTCTAGTCATCAATGAAAGTTTCTGCCCTTTTAATTTGCAATTCTTGTTCGTTTCCAAGTTTTTTGCATTTATGTATTTTCTTCATACTTTTTGTTGCCGAGGTCGCACATCGGACCCACTAATCTTGGGCAAAACTCTACCCGCAGAATAGCGTAATTGAACTTTTCAAGTTCATTTTTGCCGAGAGTGAATGTCGGTCTTATTAAACCTGCTCAACTTTTATAAAAGATAACAAAGTAAAAGTTACCTTGTCTTGCTGAGCTCAAATAAGAGAATCTCGTGAAACCTGGGCCGAGATCTCATTTAAAATAACTCTGAACATATCCGTTGTACACTAGCCGAGGTGAGTTATAGAGATATGCCCCGACCTTATCCAGAGTTGCCAAGGTCATACGAGTCTTGAGCAAGTTGGTGTCCCGGGCTGGCCGAGATGCAACTTCAACCCTCAAGCAAGATCTTTCCCAAACTTGCTGAGAAGAAAATTTAACCCTATGGCGGGCTCTTTCCCCAGAACTTGCCGAGGAGAAATTTAACCCTCTGGCGGGCTCTTTCCCCAGATCCTGCTGAGGAGAAATTTAACCCTCTGGCGGGCTCTTTTCCCAAATCCTGCTGAGGAGAAATTTAACCCTCTGGCGGGCTCTTTCCCCAGAACCTGCTGAGGAGAAATTTTTTACCCTTTAGCGGGCAGGTGCCTGGGACTTAGCCGAGGTCTTTTTTTACCCTTTAGCGGGCATTTACCCCGTTCTTCGCCGAGGTCTTTTTGGTAATAAACTTCAGTTCTGCAGAGCTGTCCACAATACAGTTGAATGAACACTTTTTATTGCTGAGAAGTTTCATGCACCAAGAGGTGATTGCTGTACAGGCCAACTACAGGGCCGAGCTGGGGGTTTTCAGATATATACGAAAATTAGTCCCCACTTTGAACTCAGTTAACAGTCTAAGCAGCCTAGCTATTTTTCCAATTCGGAGCTACCACTTGGGTTGTTCACCTCAAGGAACATCTAAATTGGCTCTACTGCGCAAGTTTCATCTCGGATCGTGAAACTGTTGCAGATGGCCGAACTCAATCTGGCGAGCTATCTCTTTTCCAAGTTGCCTACAATCTTCTGTATCATGTCCTATGTCATGATGATATAGGCAATAGAGTTGAGGATCCCTCTTATGGAGTGGCCCTGCAAGGGGCTTTGGTTCCTTCACCAAACTCCTCTTCCTCATATAGGAAAGGATGCGAGCTTTTGAAGCCAAAAGAGAAGTCCTTTCTCTGCCCTGGCCCCCCATCCGAACTTTGACAGATGCTCTTTCTCGCCGTGAGGCCTGGATATGTGTTCTAGAGCTGGAAGGCCGAGATGAGACCGAAAGGCGTTGTATGGTCTGATAATCAGACCTCCGTAGTGAGTATCCTGCTTCATATATAATCTCAGCTTGACATTCAGAATGATACCCTGGCCGAGATGGAGAATACTCCAACTGCTGATCACTAGCACCGCTAGGAGAGGGACCATTGATGGCTTTTCCTCTTAGCTCCATAACAGCTTGAAACGCTGCTGAATTTTGAGCCACATAGTGTATAGCTCTCATATGTTCTTTATGTGAGAGGATAATAGGAGTTGAAAACTCCTCAAACTCCTTAGAACATGAAGCAGTTGGTTGCAAAGAAGACATTTGCTTATCTTCTCTGCTCATCTTTCTCTCAGTAGCTTTTGAAGTCTGCTAAGAAGAGTTGGTAGTGACGATATTTCGAAAGTCAAGGGACCCAGAGGTTCAGGCCCTCCTTCTAGCGCCAATTTGACGAGGTCGGATTGTCTCGCCAAGGTAAAAGTCGAAATATCCGGGGTTTAAAGCCGTCAACCCTCCGTCACTTGTCTTCTTAAGAAACCTGAGAAAGGAAAGAACGCGTTAGGGGTCCCAGGGCGCTGCCCCGGGGAAACCCTCCGACGCTCAAGTCAGTTGTGGGCATTTTAGCGTATGGCTTCAACTGAAATATAGGTTTGATGAAACCTGTTTAAGGTCGGCTACAGTGCAGGCCGAGCTGAGGTGAGAACAGCGGGGTGTTTTTCTCACTTGTGATGTGAACTAGGAATTTTGACTTCGAGCTTCTTACTGTTGGGGAAGCCCTTTTATAGCTGGCAAAGCTGGGAGCTACGTGTCTCAGACGGTTGAAAGGACGACGTCTGGCCCGCTTGCATGGTAGCCGTGCAGCTGCTAAGGATTGCTGTACTGGCACCTTTCCTCCGTATGATTAACATCTGGAAAGGTAGCTATTGCATGTAGACCACGTTGCATACAGCTCTGTGACTGTTGTAAACTGGCCGAGATCAATAATCAGAGCCGTGGTCGAAAGTAGATCCGAGGCCGAGATGGAACTGTGAGAACTCGGATCCCTTTGGCCGAGCTGGTTGTGCCCGCTCTTCCAGATGTTCGAATGCTATTATGGCCGAGGTGCCATTTTGAAGGGCAGAAATGCCGGGGTCTTGTGATAAAATGCTTGGAAGGTTTTGGCCAGGCTATTCCAGTTGATTAACTGTAGCCAAAAGGTCCATTGGATGTGATAAGGCCATTGGGCCGAGGTGGAACCCTTTAGGCCGAGGTGGAACCCTTTAGGCCGAGGTGGAATATTTGTCTGCGGTGGAATACTTGTCTGCGCGGGACTTGGTCAGTTATCAGGCCGACCTGCGGCCCTTAGTCATTTCTGTACTCTTGCTTTAACGTTGACTGTCATTGACTGACGGGTGAATTTCTTGGTATCATCAAGTTATATAAAATAGTTTTATAAGTTCTAAATCTCTTATATAAAAACAACTTTATAGGTTCCACATTTCAGACGCTTTCACATTTACGCACGCATTGTTATATATTGTACAATAAGTAAAAGAAATAAAAATTCAATAAGATAAATCTACCTCAAAGGCAACCGTGATAAGATAACACACATATATACACACATATATATATGTATGTGTTTGTATGCGTATGTGTATATATATATCTACACACATCTCACTATGAGTTGTGTTTATTTCATTCTCTGAATGAAGTTATCTTTTTTGACGTTACATAAGTAAACTACTGTTATCACGTGATACTAATAGTGAAACATACATTACTCTGTACCAGATAATAGTATAAAAAGGCAAAAAAAAAAAAAAAACTCACTCTTGGTTAGACTAAGAATATAATGACACCGTAACAGATTCTCTTATATCATGTCTAATAATATAAGATGCAACACTTTGTAGTACTTGCAATCAAGCTATTGAAGAAAGCTTCCAAATATAATGACAATCGATGCAAGTAAATATCCAAACTTTAAGATTAAATGTTATTCAAAGAAAGAAAAAGAAAAAGACATTTTAAAACATGCTTTACTATTTTTTAAGATTGAAAAAGGTGATGAGTTTTTTAAAGCATGCTTTCCTAAAAATATCATAAAGAAAAATGCTCCTAACAAAAGGCTCTCCTTTAAAAGGCGAGAAGAATAAAAAAGTAACATACTTGAATATTACGACACGTATGGACATGATTTGACGTGTAAAGATAACTAATAATTATTCGAGATTTGACATGAAAAAATATCATGACAACATTCCATCTTAGATAATTACAGAGTTTTTGAAAAAAAGAATTACGCATTATTGTATTGAGCCTGTTGGATTTATTTATTTATTTATCTTTGTAATGAAACGCTTCCTGGAATGAATTTGAACAATTATTATCACTATTAAAATTATGAATGGAACTTATACTTTTACATTAGATGGGATATATCTATTTTGACTTATTTGGATCTTTGTCTAGTTGTAAAGTTCAGTAAAAACATTGTGCTATCCAATATGAAAGTATATTCGTGTCGCTTTTATATGAGTTTAGTTTTCACTGGATCTTTCTTATAATTAATCAAGTTAGTTTTTTGAATGTGAAATTATACATATAAGTACGATTTAACGTGTGAAACTTAAATAAATGTGTTACGACCTATATTTCTAGATGAGTGGAAAAGGAAATAAGAAAATAAAAAATAGAACGCAAGTGTGATGTCGATAAGATTTCAGTAGAATTAAAATTTTAATCAGAGTTTAGTAAGACGTCGGTAGTACATATCGGAGTTAGTAACGCTCGGAGAAATAACCGAATGATAAGGTAACAGATATACTGATATACGACGAAACTAAGTATCGAATATTTTCGAACATACGGTAGAGTTTAAATAAACTAGTCGGTAACAACTTAAGTTGTTAGACGTAAATTATATTCAATAAAATACATAGCACAAGAAATTAAAACCATATAAATAAAAGAAAAAGAAAGTAGGACATAATAAATAACTTGGAAGAAAAGAAAAAAGGAAAATGAATATATGTATATATATATTCATATAGTTGGCGCCATTTAGGGTAGAAAAGGAAGAACAAATTGTGGTTAGAAAAATACCCAACACAATATCAAGTGGACAAAATTATGTAGAAATCAAATGATATTATTTTGTCCTATCATATCCATCCAAACACCCATTTGGCCGCCCCCTACATACAGGTGAAGAAAAGTTTTCTTCCGTTTTGTTATCCACTACACAACAAAACCCTACATACATTTACTCCAATTATCACATTTTTCTACTACTTTATCCTACATGTCAAATAAAACAAAAATTTATTCCCACATGCCCTACATAGACCGGCCACACCTCCCAAAGAAACCCCAAAAGTGTTCTTTCACTCCTTACACACTGTTAATTACCATATATTCTTTTTCTACATTCTCTCAAACCACTTTACTCATTTTCATTTCTCCTCGGACTTTATCAAAGATAAAAAAAACATTGTCACACGTACCTCTACAGTGCAAGTCACCGGTATCTATGCTAGGTACTTTTTTTTCCTTGTTTGTTCTAAGTAAGGCCGGGGAAACACATAAAATTCTATCTATTTGATTTATTATATTGTTTGATTACTTTAATTATTATTTGTATGAAAACAAACGTTCCTGTTTTTCCGATGACTTCTATTGAGTTTTAATTAGTTTAGTGAGTATTATCATGTTCTCTTTTAATAATAATTTTTGCTCATATACCGATTACGTGCAATAAACGTGTACATGGCGATATCTCGAACATATGGTTGAACTATTTGATTAATCTTTTAGTATTATATATTTTGTGATCGGACGTGAAAAAGTCACTTAAACATGAATATGAGAACTGAGAAGGTTGCACAAAGTTGGTCCATGTAATATTCTAATTTTTATCTAACTTATTAAATGATATGATATGATGCTACTATATGGAAATTTTAACATAATTTTATTTAATGTTGTCGAAATAAGATAAAACGACAGGTTAAAGAACATAGTACATAGACAAAGTTACGCACGAACTATTCCCTAGTCTCCCCCTCCTCTTAATACCCATGTCGAAATAAAGAACCTCTAAAAAGTGGCCTACATAGTAGATACAACAAAGAGCACCATTATAGTTCCTTCTTTTTTTCTTTTGTAGTTTTACCTTTCTTGTGTAGCAAATTGACAAATATGTGGTTCCAGAGGTTTTTATTGTTCTAGTCCTATTCAGCTTGGTAGAATATGCAAATCAGGAGTTTTTGTTGCGTTCTAAATTGGTAAGATGTTAGCAAAACTCATACAAGGAACTCACCGCAAACTAAGCTTGTAATCATACACCCAGTTGGGACATATTCATGCCTTTGACTATTCAGGGACAGATAGCAGTGTTGATTTCACGATGCGAGCGTTCTAATTCAAACATGCGACATTTTTTGAATCAATTTTCTAAACCAAATACCAACTAAACTATGTTTTTAGAGGAGCTTTACCCTTCTTATTCTACTTGGCTACCCTTTTGATCTCATCTTCATTTTGCCCTCATGATATACATAACGTGACTCAATTATCAGAAGAACATAAGAGGTTGGTAAGAGGTTTCTTGCCATCTTTTTGAAAGGGGAACTTTGCGAGAAGTCTCTTCTGCATCGGGTCAACAAAAATTGACCTTTGTGATAAGTAGTAAAAAAATATTTCATCTTCTTCGACACATGTAATTAATAGTCTCACTACATGGGTTAATTTTCTTTTATTTTTATTCTTTTTTCCGTTATTTTTCTATTGTTTTTTAAAATTTCCTAGCTTTTGCCTATTTACCGCCTGCACCTAAATTGACACATTCTAGCGTCGAACTTTCAAATATTCAGAGATGAGTCTTCACTGCTGATGATGCAGCTTTTCAAAGGTAGAAGGCCAAAAGTAAAACGGCATTAAGAAATTTTACATTTCAGTAAATATCGATTACATACATAATTACACCCCAAATAAAGTATACATTGCCTTGTGAAGTATAGTTTTCCTCGCTTAATATTACAACGTGATAATTACATGGAAGCTCCAGCCTGATTGGACTAGTTTTCATGACTAATTTGGATATGAAGTTGGACCAGGAGCAGCAGTAGGTGCGGCGGAGAAGGAATAAGGGGCAGCAGTAGGGGCGGCGGAGATAGAACCAGCTGCCGCACCTGAACTTAGCAACTCAAACATTGCCCGCCGTGGACTTGACTTCAGAGCATTGCACAAGTCTGGAAGGCTCACTCCTGTAAGGGCATAAAGAAATTTCACATTTCAGTAAATAATTTTTCCTCTCTTTCCTAAGATCCAAAAGAAACTTAGACTGAAATGTAGGGATGAAAAGGAGAGAAAAAAAACCTTCAGCTAGTGCCAAATTGGTGTGAAGATCAACAATGTTGGGGCAATTCTGGGAACACTTGTTGGAGCAAATCTTGGCGGCGAATCGAGGTACGAGGAGGGTGTCCGATGAGATCCCTACTGAGCTTCTGTCAAGCCCACAAGCTTTGATGCACTCATCAGTCTCTATGTATTCGTTCATGTTATTCACCACCACCTCAGATGTCTTACACTGGAACTCAGTTGTTCCATCATTAGAGGCATAGGTTTCCAACAGGCATCTTTTTCCGGCGGATGAGATGGAAAATGAACACATTCCGGCTGGCAATTCCTCACACACCAATTCACCTGTGTAATTACAAATCAAGCATGAAAAACAGTTAGTGATATAAAGCTAAGACTAAAGTAAGTGCATATTGTTGCATTTGTGAATTGACAAGCATTGAACTACTTGTTACTGAATTAGTTGCGTCAATCGTCCTATAAGAAACATGAGTTGTTTATTAATAACCTTTAGTTCTATCGATTAAGTGGTATTTCTCATGCTCCGAATTTTGGAGTTTTATTCCCACTCCCGAATTTTAAAGAAAAACAACTACGAACGGATTAAAAGAAATAAAATTCTCCTTTATACGAACATACCCGCTTTTAATATATGAACATTATGCCAAAATAATAATAATAACAATAATGATGAAGGATACCTAAAGCTCCATGAAAGAAGAGGGTGAAAGCTAGGAAGAGAACCAATGCCATTTCTCTCGAGTATTAATATATTTGAAGTTTGAAACACCAGAAGGCTCAATGGGTTCTCTTGTGTTTTAATTTTCCGCACACTTCGTTTATATAGAGACTTTAAAAGGTATAGGAACAAAGGAAGAGACAAGCATCAGGAATCTATGGATTAATTCCTCTTAATCACCCAAATTTTCAAGTCCACGCCAAAATTTGACGTTTAAATTGTGTTTTAGTACAAAAGCATAGACAAAGTAGAGAATGTATTTTTCGGCTTTTACTACTTACCGTGAAAACGGACAAGTATGTGAACGACGGAGAAATTCCAATAGCTGAACGTTTTAGTTACGATTTTCTGACGTGATTCCTTCAATGCTACACTATTTTCTTTCACACCTTAACTAGCAACAACAACAATACAACAACAATCGTACCCAATAGATTCCAACAACAATAAAAACTATCGCTAGGGTCTGGAGAGGATGAGAGCAAGGAAACAATAACTTCATTCTAAAAGATAGGGAGTTTGCTTACGGTAAGACCATCGACTCTATATACTCACACTTTAACTAGCATGCAACAGAAATAGCGCATCAGAAAAAAAAAACTTATTTTGTATTATGGAAGAAAACTCGAGTTAACTGCTGAACTGACATCATTTTATAAAGTTATAGTGTAGATGTAAAAATAATTGACAAAATAGTATCTTCTTAGCTTTGCTATAACATCTTAAACAATAATTAACAAATATATACGTGGTTGTAGGAAGTCCATGTATTTTCTCCCATTAATTTTGCATTTTTTTCTTTCATTTCCATCTCCTGAAAATCTGTATGTAAAATATTTTTTTAAATAAATCCCGTCAACAATAAATCAACCTGTAATCAATAAATTAATTATCAGTTTATTACCCAACGATCAATCTGTGTGATTAATTTTAGATAGATTGGAAGTGCCAATGATCTGGATGTTCTTGTTTTTTGCTTTTGTTTTTTTATTATGTAAAAAACTTCATATTTCCTTTCAAATGTGGCATATTTTTTCCAATTCTTGTTTTTTATTTTTTTGCCTTTAGTCATCCTGTTGGATACTAACATATGAAAATCAATGTTTCAATAACGTGTCAAGAAACAACGGAAGTTTTTTCATTTTTAATTTGGAGATTTACGATTTCTTCCTTTTCATACGTAGATGTATTATTTTTGTAATTATTTAAAGTTGCATTGAAATGCCAAGATGATTAATGCATAATTTAAGGAAAGTATCCTTCGTTGACAATGAATTTGCGTTGAAGATTATATTCTCTTTTCAATTTAAAACAAAGTTATTTTGTTAATTAATTTTAAGATTATGCTGTTTAGTGAATATATTTGAAAAAGAATGCTAATTTGGCTGTATTTTCAGAAAACACTAGTATGCCGCTAATTTAATCTCATACAATTTTATTACTTTTGATGATTTAGGATCATATCCAAATTTGTTTAAGATGTACGCGTTATTTGACTCTTACGTTGAACGAAAAAAATGTTTGTCATAAAAAAAATAATATCAGTCTTATGTTATATGAGTTTATAACGAATTTTTTTTTCTAGAATTATACAAGTTAAGAAGTTATTTACCAATAATTAGATACTATAAATAAAATTTGAGAAAGATGACAACATAGGATGCCCGATTTATTATACTATGTTGACGCCGTGCATCAAAATTTCCTCAACAGCGGGAGATGTTCACAAAATAGTGGTGTAACATTTGATAGCGTCGCTAATAGGTAACGATCTTTCGGTATACACAAATTTTAAAAACTTCCAGAAAATCTTAGTTTTTTGATCAGATGAGGTCAGATCTTTTGTTATAGATTAACTATAAAAATGTCACTTAATTAACCTTAAAAGTAACACAAAATTGATAGTGAGCATATTAGGGGGTCGACATTGGTCTACGGAGTGCCAATTGACACAATCAAAGGTAGTGCCAGCTGCCCGTCATTACTGTTAGTAGCAAAAAGTTTTAGTAGTTAAGGTCAGAAATTTTTGACAAAAACACGAACGTGAACCCGTTTTTTTAAATTTGGTTAGAATCAACTTGTTGTATATGTCGAATTTAACGTGTCGACTTGTTAAATTCTACATATCAATCTATCAAATCCAAAATAACTCGTCGTTAAATACAACTTAACAAATTCAAAAGTGATATGTCAAACGTCAAGCAGTCAAATATGCATGTCAAACCCGCGAAGCTAAAAAATTGGATTGACATTATTTTACACTTATCTGATTAATGAAACTTTTACACTTTATTTTTAACATTACATTCAAATTATAGTGTAATGTTGTTTCGAATGCCCAAAAGTTAAATTATTACACGTTAGATGGGTCGCCCAGTAATTTTAAAACTTGAAGCATTTGTATGATATCTCTATAAGTGATAATTTTATTATGCTCAATGATTAATTTTAGTTGTACTCATTAACTGACGAGATACATAAATGTGATAGATTTTATATATTTCTAAATATGATTGTGTTTTAAATACATTACCATTTTAATATCAAAGCATAAGATATATTCACTATTTTATTTAGGTATATCTTATCAATTAATACGTAACAATTAAATAATTCAATGACTATCTCATACGAGCAACTTTGTGATTTACCGCTTAGAAATGGTTCGGTGTACTATCCAACGGTGTTTGGAATCTTTCATGTGATTTCTGAACACAATATTGTCAGATTGTCTGTTTATTTGAGATCAAAACTTATATTTTTGCAAATTCTCGGAAGCGTCGATATTGATAGAAGTTGGTTAATGTAATTTTCAATGAAATTCTTGCAAATGGCGTTTTTTATATAGAAGGGAAAATTTAGCTGCGTTAATGATTTTGTTTTCTTTTACTATAACTTTAGCAGTTGTTCATTAGTCTGCAAAAGAAAGATAAATATTATAAATGAATTGTCACATCCTTTGATATCATTGACGAGAGAACTATTAAAATACAGAATAATGTAGTATAAATCAAGATAAAATTCAAATGAATATATGATGGCTGTATTGATTGAGATGTTTTCATGCAATATTTTGATGGGTGGCATATACACTAATTTGAGAAAGTCTAACCTAGATATTCTTCATTATATTTGACCGGCAAATATTGTTTCCGTTTCTAATGGAATCAAGGACATATTTTTTATTGACTTTAAAATATGATAGAATAAAGCAAAATGAGTCACTAAATTGGTTACGCTTCTTATATTGTGAAGTATCAGTTGATCGACATAGCTTGACGCACCATTATGTGTCATCAGGAAACAACCTCTGTGTGTTTCTAACACATGAGTATGGTTGTATACATCCGGCTTTCCATATACCGCTATGGGCGGGAGTCTTTAAGACGATGTGGGTAATGTTGTTGTTATTCTTGTATTTGATCGGCAAATATAAAAACATATAGAAAATGGTCCGGATTAAAATTGTGAGTCGCCATTTAATAATTCCCTAAAATTCTGTGAAGGAACTCTAGACAAAAATTTTGAATTAGGCCCTAACCTGTTATCCATATATTTTCTTCTAGCATATTTAGACGTGCAAGCTTTGTGAGAATTCTATACACATTAGACGATCGTACGGAGATGACATAACACATGAGATAAGGGATCATACAACCACAACAACACCCTATTGCCTTAGAGGCTCCCGCTTATGACGAGGTATAGAAGGTCGGATGTACGCAACCATACTTGAAGAAACGTGCAATCACGTAATAATTTCCTTAATCGAAAATGAATTACAAGGTAGTGCTATATCTATCAACTATCTAATTCCTATCATTATGCTCATCATCCTCTACAAATTAGGAACCAAATATACAACATAAATACATAATGAATAGCTACCATATCTACCATACATAATGAATTCCTACCATATGTATTTACATCTAATTATGACAATGTAATAATAACCGTATATTCTGATATCTAATACTCCCCCTCAAGTTGGCGCATGGATGTCGAACATGCCCAACTTGCTGCAAAAACGTCGAAACGCGTCGGGTCCAAGGGGTTTAGTAAACCCATCCGCCAATTGGTGTGACCCGGGAACCTTACATGGAAGAATAAGTCCAGATGTGTAATGCTGTCGAACAAAATGACAGTCGATCTCGATATGTTTCGTACGCTCATGAAAGACAGGATTGGCCACAATGTGTAATGCGGCTTGATTATCACAACGCAATGGAACAGGTCGCATGGAGGGGAGGCCGAGATCAGTCAAGAGCTGGCGTAACCATACAATTTCACTAGCAGCGTGCGCCATAGCACGATATTCAGCCTCAGCAGAAGATCGAGATACAAGTGGTTGTTTCTTGGAACGCCATGACACGAGTGCGTCACCAAGAAAGACCATATAACCAGAAGTAGAACGGCGTGTAATAGAACATCCGGCCCAATCAGCATCACAGTACGCATGAAGGTGTAACTTAGACTGAGTAGGAAAGAATAAACCTTGATCTGGAGCGCGCTTAAGATAACGTAGCAAATAAAACACAGCATCTAGGTGGCATTTGCGCGGTGCATGCATGAACTGACTGAGTGTGTTCACCGCGAAACAAATGTCAGGACGAGTAACAGTGAGATAGAGTAAACGACCAACAATACGACGATAGAAAGCAGGATCATCTAAGAGTGGATCAGTGTCAGAAAATCGACCCTTTTGGTCCATAGGTGCGGCAGCAGTGCGGCTCCCAAGAAGACCACATTCAGTCAGAATGTCAAGAACATACTTACGCTGATTTAAGACCATGCCAGTAGATGAGCGAGCAACCTCAATGCCGAGAAAATATTTAAGGGGACCCAGGTTCTTGATCTTAAATTTGTAATCAAGGTAAGATTTGAGAGCCTCAATACGAGAAAGGTCATTGCCCGCAACAATAACATCATCAACATAAATCAAAACAGCAACCATAGAAGATGATGTGGCCAAAAGAAACAAAGATGGATCCGCATTAGACTGCGAATAACCAAGTGCAAGCAAGGACGATGTAAACTTGGCATACCAATTCCGTGAAGCCTGTTTTAAGCCATATAAAGACTTTTGTAGCTTAAAAACACAATTCTCCCCCTTACGACAAAAACCAGGTGGTATGCGCATATAGACATCCTCAGAAAGATCACCATGTAAGAAAGCATTATTGACATCTAGTTGGTGAACATACCAACCACGCGCAACGGCTATAGCCAAAAGACACCGAACGGTAACTAACTTAGCCACAGGAGCAAACGTCTCATG
Source organism: Eustoma russellianum (assembly GCA_036186865.1). Classification (NCBI taxonomy): domain Eukaryota; kingdom Viridiplantae; phylum Streptophyta; class Magnoliopsida; order Gentianales; family Gentianaceae; genus Eustoma; species Eustoma russellianum. The sequence continues at coordinate 2,738,633 of AP025048.1, read as the reverse complement.
AAAATCAACACCCTCAACTTGAGTATAACCACGTGCAACTAAACGAGCCTTATAACGCTCAACAGAACCATCAGGATGATACTTGATCTTCTAGACCCATTTAGAGTCAATAGTGCGTTTACCTGGAGGGAGAGGTACAACTGTCCAAGTATGGTTAGCTTCCAGCGCAGCAATTTCACGCTGCATTGCATCTCGCCAATGAGCATGTTTAACTGCCTGCTTAAAAGAAACTGGCTCATCGCCATCAGTGATAGCCGCAATCAAACCATAATAAGATGATGAGAGCCGAGCATAAGAGAGATAACTAGATAAGGGAAATACCGTATAGTTTGCCGTGGGAGGGGAGGAAGCATCGGATGGCACGAGGGATGGAGGCAATGCAACATCAAAATCTGTGAGACGACGAGGTAATTGACGAGAACGCGTGCTGCGAGTCAAGGGCAGCACGCTAGACGGTGGTGGTTGATCCGCGGGAGCCGACAGCAGAGAGGACGCCGTCGGCTGAGTGATGGCGCGGTCAGCCAAGGACTGCGACGGCGGAGAGGCGGCTGCTGGGGTAGCGACATCCCAGTCAACCGGAGGAGAGAAGATACGGACATGTTCTGTAATGGGAGCATCATGAGTAGACACAGAAAACGGAAAAACATTCTCATAAAATGTGACATCGCGACTAACATATATTTGACGACTCGAAAGATCAAATATTTTGTATCCCTTATGAGTGTGAGGATACCCAAGAAATATACCAGGCGCTGATCGCAGAGCGAACTTGTCACGAGTACCATGATAACTGTACCCATAGCAAAGACAACCAAAGACACGAAGATGATCATAGGAAGGCACACGACCGAGGAGAAGTTCGTATGGAGTTTTATTTTGGATAGGGATGGCAGGCATGCGATTAATGAGATAAACAGCAGTCAAAATACACTCCCCCCAAAATGATATAGGCAAATTTGCATGAAAACGCAAAGCACGAGCAACTTCTAAAAGATGTCTATGTTTGCGTTCAACCACACCATTTTGTTGGGGTGTGTGAACGCAAGAAGTCTGAGCATCAATACCATGTTCAGCAAAATAAGTGCGAATTTCATGACTAATAAATTCTAACCCATTATCACTGCGAACCCGTTGAACTGAACGCCCAAATTGTGTATGTGCCCAACGCAAAAAATGTAAGAGAAAACGACAAGTATCAGATTTATTTTTCATCAAATACACCCAAGTACTACGACTGTAGTCATCAACAATTGTTAAGAAATAACGTGCCCCAGAAAGGCTAGGAGTTTTATACGGCCCCCAAATATCACAATGTATCAATTCGAAAACATGACTGGTAATGCTGCTGCTAACAGGAAAAGGTAAACGAGTCTGCTTAGCTCGATTACAAGCATCACAAATAACATCTTTATTGGCAACTAGAACTGACGGAATAAAACGAAATCTAGACACAGGAAGATGACCCATACGACGATGCCAAAGAGACGCAGATGATTGGACTACGGCATGCGCAGTGTGGGCCGATTGTCTGATGAAGTGATAGAGGCCATCATGCTGCCTACCCACTCCAATCAGCTTCCTCGAGGGTATCTCCTGCAAAGCACAAAAATTTGAGCCAAATGTCAGCGTACAATTTGAGTCTTTCACCAATCGACTGACAGAAATAAGATTGAATGCAAACTCCGGAACACCCAAAACACTATGAAGAACTAAAGTGTCCGACAAACGAATGGTCCCAACCGCACGGACCGCAACATGTGCACCGTTCGGAATTTGAACGGTAGCAGACAACTTGTCATTAGTGATAGATGTGAACACAGACAAATCATTGACAATGTGCGCATTAGCGCCATTGTCTAATATCCAACTAGTCCTGGAATCAAGAGAAGAAGAGACAATACCCGTGTCTGGCTTGGCTGTAGACGGCAAAGGAGGTCCAAAATTACCTCCATTTAATTGATCAATGAACTGCGCCAGTTGATGTTGTTGGGCGAGAATGAGGCCAGCGAAAGTGGGTGGCGCTGGCTGAGCATCAGAGACAGTGGATGCTGTCATGCCTTTCGCCCCAGCGTAGGACGGTCCCTGACCTGCAGAAGTCTTACTTCGGCGGCTGCGATTCCAATCAGTAGGATAACCAATTAAATCAAAACAGGTTTCACGCAGATGGCCAACTTTACCATAATGATGGCACTTTGGACGTTCTCCTTTGCCCTTGAACTTGGACGGTCGGCCGTCCTGGGGTGGCTGCCAGGTGGCAAGGGCGGCGGCTTCGAACTGTGGTACAAGGCCTTGAGCCACAGTTCGTTGCTTCTCTTCCTGTGCCACAATTGCATATGCACGACCAAGAGAAGGAAGGGGATCAAGACTGAGAATATGAGAGCGTACCGTACCAAACATGTCGTCTAGACCCATGAGAAAGTCAAAAACCATTTCTTTCTCACGGATCTTTTCCATGGCTTTGGATATCCCACACGTGCAAAGCCCACAGCTACAGACCGGAATCTCATCGAATGATTGTAGCTCTCCCCAAAGAGCTTTGAGACGGCCATAGTATACGGACACTGTGCTCTTGTCCTGACGAAGTGAAACTATGGCTCGACGGAGCTCATACACACGAGCATCGACACCTTGTGTGAAACGTTCTTCCAAGTCAAGCCATACCTCCCGGGCGGACTCTGCATGGGCAGCAGTCCCTTGGAGCTCCTTCACAAGTGAGTTAGACAACCACGCTAACACTAGCGCATTACATTGCTGCCAAACGGAGTAGTTGGCCGAGGTAATATCCGGACGTTGGATAGTACCGTCAACGAAGCCTGCCTTGTTCTTAGATCGTAAGGCATTGACAAAGGACTTTCTCCAAACGAAGTAATTCTCACCATTCTCTCCCAATGGTTGGGTGACAAAGAGGAGACCAAGATGGTCAGAAGGATGCAGATAGTATGCAGATTTGGGGTCAGTGGTGGTAAGAACTACTGTGGCGGGGTTGGTGGCGTCGCCGGTGACATTGGCGACGGCCATGACTATGCTCGCCGGAAACGAGATGGACGGCGGCGGCGAAAGGTAGGGAGGAAAAACCTATCGCTCTGATACCATGAAGAAACGTGCAATCACGTAATAATTTCCTTAATCGAAAATGAATTACAAGGTAGTGCTATATCTATCAACTATCTAATTCCTATAATTATGCTCATCATCCTCTACAAATTAGGAACCAAATATACAACATAAATACATAATGAATAGCTACCATATCTACCATACATAATGAATTCCTACCATATGTATTTACATCTAATTCTGACAATGTAATAATAACCGTATATTCTGATATCTAATAATACTCATGTGTTAAAAACACATAGTGGTTGTTTCCCAATGACCCATAATAATGCGTCAAGCTGTGTCGATCAAACGCTACTTCACAATATAAGAAGATCATCCAATTTAGTGAGTCATTTTGCTTTATTTCATCATATTCCAAAGTCACTTAAATATGCTTTGTCAACTTCAACTATATCTTTTCGAGTTATGTATATATACTACACTCAGTTTTATTTTATTAGTCTATCCTAAAACTCTAAATTATTTTCGGACATATCATTAAATGAATTATTCGATAATTGATCGGTAATTGACGAAAGTGAGACAAATGAGATGGTGTATCTCGTGAGCTTGTCACAGTTAATTTTTAGAACTTGAAAAACTTGCTAATTAAAAACAATAAATCAGTGACATAAAAGCTGCGATATATATCAAAAAGGAAGTGGATGCAGTTGGACAATGGAGCTTGATCGAACTCACCGTTTCAAGCAGCTAGCTGGAAGCATTTAACCAAAAACTAACAACCAAACACCGACCACATACCCAGCCAAAAACAAATAAATATATACAGAGATTGGCTGACGTTGCTATATATATATACACACACACACACACATATATATACACATATATGCAATAGAAGACCAACTCTTTTCACCTACCTTTATGCGAGGCCACAGTCACGCTTCAAGTTGTAGACATGTTGTTTGACTTTTGCATCGACAGTGATGCCGTTACTTGCCCGGAGCCCTGTACACAACATTGCAGTGATGCGAACTGTATACTGAGTATATTAGATTGACTCTCGACATGCTGGATATATTAGATAGCCTTGTATTGAAACAGAAGTTCATAGAGTGGTTTACTATACATATACAAGTGCGCTATATAATGCGAATGTAGTTTACATCAAGTCCTTGGAAACGAACAAATATACGAGACGAAACTATACGGAATAGGATATATATATATATTCTTTTCTTTGCTGAAAATCTTTAGATCTATCGGTTGAGTAACATTTATCTTATTGCTCTCGGATTCGATTCTTCTTCTCAATTTTTTTTAAAAAAAATATTCTTCTCTTTTCATTACTACAGACAGTGTCATTGAAGAGAATTTGGAAAATACGGACGCCATGCAATGCCGTGGCTTGTGGCCGCCAAAAGTGGTTGATCGTCACCGCTGACAAGGCATTAATTTTTTTTTTCATATTTTCCTTTTTGCCATCTACTTATTTTTGTCAAAATTTCACCATTAGTATTAGTTTATTCTCCCCAAAACAATATCTATAATAATTGAATATACTTTATCCTTTTCATGTTAAATTTTATAATACATTATTTTGTAATTTTACATTTTATTTAATAAAGGAAATTGACTTGTAAATGAATCAAGTACAAAGTTAAAGTGGTGTTTAGTTGTATCGTTTTCTGTGTTTCTTTTTTCTTAGGCAGCAAAAACAACGGATATGATTACCAACCGTGCGGACTTGTTAGACTTTGTGAATTCCATTTACTAGTACTTCCTTTTTTTTTTTCTGTTAATTTTTACATTTCAATTTGATTTGCGAATAATTCTTTAGAAGATGAAATTTTGAAAACCACTGATATATAGACTAATCAAATATAACAACCATGTACAGTATATCTCAATGACATCAAAAAAACTAGTATGAAGAGTGTAAGAGGGAGGCAAACAATACATCCATCTCAAAAGATATAGAGTTTGGTTTAAGCGAGACCTCAACTCTGTAGAGTTTGGTTCAAATGAGACTTCAACTCTCTATCCCTAATCAAATCCAAAACCGAAATGCTAATGCCGTTAGTTTCTATTGAAAAATAATATTCTTGCATTTTTTAGCCGAAACACGACAAACATTTAGCTATCATTTAGAATAGATTGTAATCATGATTGAAGTCATATGCAGATACGTTTGATTCATACAAATCAATAAATTTGATGCAATAAACTTAGTTTGAAGATAATATAAAATGTTCAATGTAATATTCATGTATCACTGTTATACGCTCTTTAGTATAAACTTAGTTTGATCCATACAAATCAATAAATTGTGTATGTTTTTTTGCAACTACTAACGTTTCTGGATCATCTTTGATCCACAGTGAAGATCGGACTTTGCCACATACTAAATATAAATTGAAAACCTAAATCACAAAAATCATGGAAATGTAATGATGGCGGTTGCTATATACTATATTGCAAAAAAAGATTACACACAAGAAACTTATTATAATAAAATAAAATACATGCTCGTACATGGTAGTTGTGTTGTAAACAATCAACATAAGAAAAAACCCAAAAACACTCTCCATATAAAATATAGTTCCACATGCATCACATTAATGTTCAAGGCTCAACGGCTGGACTTGGGGCATCAGCCGCGAAATAAGGAGCAGAGGCAGGACCGTTGGCGAAATAAGTAGCAGGTTTAGAATTGTCGGCGGAGGCGATGGAGGACGATGGCCCAGGTGCGGCGGCAATAGTAGGCGACCCAGCTGCCCCTGAACTAACAATTTGAGCCATTTGACGCCGGGAACTGCCCGTTTTCTGTGCCTCACACACCTCCGGGAGAAAGGATCCTGTCAATTATCAACATTTGAACAAACATAAAAAAAATTAAAAGAAAAAAAATACAAAAATGGAAATACTTCGCTTCATAGATCGAAATATTACTTAAACTCGTTCATTTATGCCTGTATCAGTTACATTTGGTTAAACTTTAATGAAACTATAAGTAATTGTTTGGTTTCTTTCCATTTCCAATAAGTAAAAAACACAATTTTCCTTTAAATATGATGTAATAAAGCAAAATGACTCACTAAATTGGTTTTGGCTCTTATATTGTGAAGTAGTAGTTGATCGACACATCTTGACGCAATTTTCATTATGGGTCAATGGGAAACAACATCGGTGTGTTTTTAAAACACGGGTATGATTGCGACTCTATACCATATTATATGTTGGATAATTTCCTCATTGGATTAGGATTCCTAAATAGTAAGAACTAAAGATAGAGTTATTATCTTAAGATTCCTTAAATGCTTTTATCTATTCTAGTTAGGATTTGTTTTAATGATGTTTATCTAGTCCTAGTAAGGTTTGGTTTTGTTTAGACTAGTTAATCTATTAATAAAGGGGGCGAGCCATAGTAGATGGCGCGCCAAGAGTGCCAAGAGCAAGAGTGTCAAATACCAATCCCGGGTAGGATGATTGGTGAGTCAATGCCGGGTAGGGTCATTGACAAGGGTGCCAAGAAAACTTAGTTCGGTTTTGAGTGATTTTCCTAATAATAAAGTGAGTTGTGCTTTATACGTGTTGTGTTCTTTGAATCCATTATTACTTCAATTGGTATCAGAGCGGGCGTTTTTACTTTAATTATTATCAAAGCCGAGGTTGCGTGAAAAGGGAGGAGTCACCGTGGTAGGGTTGCCGTGTATCGGTTGATCCCGGAAGGAGGCTACCGTGTTCTTCATATCAGCGAGGGCCGGGTCTGTTAATCTCTATTGAAGATTCGAGTTAGGAATCTTCAAGCACATCACTGTAGTTTGCGTTATGAAAAAAGGGTATTTGGCCGTGTAGAGTGACTCGGCCGAAATTTCAAAGGAGACACAGGCTCTATGGATATCACTTTTGTTGCCACAAGAATTCTTAAAATATCCAAGGCTCACGGGAAGAGGGAATTGTTGAACTTACTGCCGTTTTTCCTCTATTGGTGCCTTGGGTGGACGGAAGCATTGGTGTTTACTGAGATCTTGTCACAGCCGAAACATCTAGGAGATGCGAAGCTTGTGTGGCGTCGAAGAAATTCCGAGGTTACATTCAGAAATTAAGGAGTAGATTGTTGGATAATTTCCTCATTGGATTAAGATTCCTAAATAGTAGAAACTAAAGATAGAGTTATTATCTTAAGATTCCTTAAATGCTTTTATCTATTCTAGTTAGGATTTGTTTTAATGATGTTTATCTAGTTCTAGTAGGATTTGGTTTTGTTTAGACTAGTTAGTCTATAAATAAAGGGGCCAGCCATAGTAGATGGCGCGCCAAGAGTGGCAAGAGCAAGAGTGTCAAATACCAATCCCGGGTAGGATGATTGTTGAGTCAATGCCGAGTAGGGTCATTGACAAGGGTGCCAAGAAAACTTAGTTCGGTTTTGAGTGATTTTCCGAATAATAAAGTGAGTTGTGATTTATACGTGTTGTATTATTTGAATCCATTATTACTTCAATTGGTATCAGAGCGGGTGTTGTTACTTCAATATAAACGGGAGATTCTAAAGTAATGAAGTAATATTGTTGTTGTATCCGTAATTGTTTGGTCTCTCAAATGTGCAAGTTCTCAATATTTTTACACCATTTTAACAAAACATATCAATTCACCTTTAAATAAAGGAACCTAGAAATTTTTAACAAAACAGACACAATAATCCATTTGACAAACATTTATGATAAAGAACTAAAGAAGCATCTCATCCGTCTCAATTTGGTAGTTAGTACAGGATACTATAGATTTTATTATAATGAAGAAATACTAGTGATTATCAACAAGATCTTTTAGATCATTTTAAAATTTACGACGTTTAAGATGGTATAGTGCATGGAGTCAAATTTGATCAAGAGATCATACTTACCTTCGCCCAAAGCCAAATTGTAGTGAAGATCAACAATGTTGGGGCAGTTATCATAGCACTCCGAAGAGCAAAGTTTGGCAATGAATCGAGGTTCAAGAAGAGAATCCGATGAGATTCCGACAACATTCCGATCAACCCCACAAGAATTCACACACTCATCACTCTCTATGTACTCACTCAACCCATTCACCGTCACATCAGATGTCCTGCACTGGAGGCCGCCGCCCTGATTTCCCGATGTCGGCGTCTCTAATAGGCATCTCTTCCCTGATGATGCTATCGAAAACGAGCACATTCCAGTCGGCAACTCCTCACACACAAGTTCACCTGTCAAAAAAAGAAAGACCCGTTAAATTACAGAGTCAAAACAAAGCCAATTAATTTATAAAAAATAAAACATGTCTATTTTTCCAACAGGGCCCATAAAATTTTTGTTCAAATAAAGAATTTTGAAGCTCAAGATTGTAGGGGCACCATGTGCTGCTTGAAGAAGAACAAGAGAGAAAGCCAGGAAGATGATGAATGCCATTTTTTATTTTTATTTTTTTTTGGTTCTCTCACTAAAGGGATGTGATAGAACTGGTTTTTGCACGAGTAGTCTTGGATTTTGATCCTTGTTTAAATAGGGGGAAATAGGCCGTCAGCAATTGGATTCGGGAAGCATTCTAGTCGTGGCATCATCTTTTGGTACGAAAACATGGCCGTTTCCTCTATTTCCTTCTTCTTTTTATTCTGGGTTTTTTTTTTCTCTTGAATAATGTCTTGCGGCATAAAGCATAATATTAAGGCAGTGCACTGTTAATTAAGGAAGGTTAAAGCATGTTAAGAATGAATTTATGACGGTTTTATTTCGTCGTTTATTAGTCTGTGTTGCTACCGCTATTTTCACTTTCATATTATATTTAACAATGAAATTCAACTCCCATAATTATATATATATATGATCTACTTTCATGCTCAAACTTACATGAAAATTGTATAATCTCAAACGATGTTCATTACTTAAGATAAACCCTTAGAAACCACGAATTTAGAAAGTTATTATGTCATATCACTTTTTTTTTTGTGGTTTGGATATGATCCCTACTAGTGAATTATACTTGGTTGTCACATATGTTTGTATATGTAGATATGATATATGCAAGAACGTTACGTATCCATATTTTGCAAAGCAGACGTGCCAGATACACGAAAGAAAGAAGCGGTGGCTTCCAAACTTACATGTATCATTTTTCAATTCTTAGTTCCACTTGTCACCTCCTCCTCGCAAAAAAAAAAAAAAATTATATATAAATCATCCTAAAATGTACAAGGTTTTACTGTTAAAGACTCACATTGAATATGTTAGTATGTGTAATAATTTTAACAAAATTAGGTAGTTTTATATTTGTGTAAAATTTAGAAGAAATTTCTTCAAGAGAAGATCATATCTAACAAATTTAAAGTCATCGGCGGCGCTTATGTTAATACGCTTCTTTTTTCCTTTTCTGCGTTTTCTTCTTTGGTTATTTCCAATAAAGTGGTTCGGTAACCAATCGTTTCTTCCAAAAGTCCTCAAGAATCATTTTATATTATCACCATGATAACTAGTTAATCACTTTTCATGCCCGGCCTCCCAACCTAGCGCGATTTGCCATCAATAGCTTTTGCTTAACTACCCCCCCCCCCCCCCCGCCAAATAATACGTGGAATACACCCCTGTAGTAAATGTCATTATTTCATGGAGAATAAATTATTTTGATACACAGAAAAAACCGAAATATAACCAACCATCACTATATATAAAAACAAACCAATATATTAAATATAGTGAAATACATGGAATGCATTTCTATCATCTTTGTTATTATTTCATGGAGAATAAATCATTAAACACATAGAAAAAATTAAATAAAACAACTATTACAATACATGGAAATTAATCATTGTAATAAGCAGAAAAATAAACTATTATAATGAAAAGGTTGAACCGTTAACCCTGAGACCCCGTCCCATGAAAGACATGCTTCACTAAATGATATAAACCAATATATGTGTCTAAGTGAAAATACTTTTTCCTAAAAATTACAATTTTAGCAATACCACAAAGGACCCAAATCTAAAGCTATAGACAAGCTGAGACTTTTTCCACATAATTATAATACCCTTACTGACAATAAACTACATACTATACTGCACAAAAAATCTTTATATTTAACCATGCAAGTATGGTGTGGCGGTTAATCTCACTTCATCCCTTAATCATAAAGTCAAAAATTCAATTCTTTCTCATGGCAATGGAATAACATTTTATGTTAATGTGAAAAAAACCTCCAAATGAAGAGCATGGCTCTCTATGCATCAAAAAGGCGTATTGCATTTTATGGTCATACATCGAAATGGAGAGCTCTATGTATCAAACGGAATTATTGCATTTTATGGTTATGATGCATCAAAAGTTGTTATTCGCTGCTGTCGACTGTTGATACCTTTAGGGAGAGAAATTCATACTTTCCAAAGAACTATAGTTTGTTATGTCAGCCTAATTCCATTATGTTTTGATGACTTGTTATGTACTTTGCATAGTTACTGTTGGTGTGATATCCGGTAACTGAAGGAACTATAGTTTGTTATGTCTGCCTAATTTCATTAAGTATTGATGGAATAACAGCCGTTGGTCCCATTATTTGGATATTGACGAAGAATATTGTGATTTATAATACTTGATTGTCAATGATAAATATATATTTTCTTATAGATACAAGCTTTTGTTATTTTACTCAATTTATTTATTTTACATCATGATTTATCCTTGACCATTGATCAAACAAGAAAGTCTGTAGTTATCGAAAAGAAATGTGTATTTATCATTTGCTTGGACAAGATAACATACAGAATAGATGAATATGACCGACTTTGTTAAAGTCCAATACGAGTTGATGATTGTTGTGGTTGTGTATTGAGATGCTCTTTTGTTTCATTGATATTACTTCTTTTCTAAAAGGTAATATTAGAAGTAAAATAGCGAATAAGGACGTAAAAAATCATCTTCAAATAATATATTCATAAATTTGACGACGATCTTTATAAAACAATGCTGGGCCTTAATCGCTTATTCTTCTTATTTTTCTGAAACAAAACAACGTCACGTTATTCATTCATCTTTTATTTATGGTCACCATTTATCCGAAAATTTCTTTTTTTGGCATGTTGGAGAGGCCGTTATTGAGTCAATATAATTAAAATAAGGTACCAGACGATACGGTCAAAATTTTTGATACCAAGACATATTTTAACAAGTACGAGTTCTCACATAAAATCTTCATATCAGATATTGAAACGCTACATATCACTAAAAAAACATGTTGATGGATCTGAATACGGATTTGAATATGTCAACTTAAACCACACTTATTTATTAGCGGGTTCGAATTTCTAAACCTAACAAATTTATAGTTCGTGTGCAAATTGATTCGTCAACCTAAAAACTCATATGTATTTAAAATTGACAGGTCATGTTAGGACTAATGGGTCGTGTTAACAGGTTATGTTTGGTCGGATGGTCAAACCATAATCAAAATTGTTTTTATTAATTAAATTTTTTTTGCGCTTCAGATACGTTGAGGAATGATGTCAATATGGAGTGTCAGTAGCAAAGTCAGTAGAAAGTAATCATAAGTTTGTCTAGGAAGAAAAGATTATTTGATTAAATATTATGCAACGAAAATACAGAATGGGAAAAGGACAGGCTGTTTGCCGACTTCCAGACGTAAATAATTTTTTGGTTGTCTAAGATATCCCCAGCCGTCTGTTTCTACGGTCAACACACTAAGTGGTAAGCCATAAGACTAATTCTCCGTTCCTACACTAAGTAGTAGAGGACTGACCAAATAATTTGCTTCATTCACATAGGTGTGGATCAAACCTCTAACCACATGCTTAAGGGACGAGGTGCTGAACCACGACGCCAACCATAATTTTGTACTTAGGAAAACGGAGAAATGTAGCGTGACGATTTTCTCTCATGAAATGGACTCAACTTACGTTTTTGTCCTCACAGCTGATTAATTTAATTCCTAGGTACTACATTAGATTAAGAAAAGTTAAAAATAGATTCTATAACTAACCAGTGAAGAAATTAGACATGTTAGACTTTGAATAATGTAACATTTGAAATTCATAGCCTCAGAAATGTACTATAAATTTGGAATGAGTTATAAGGGATATACACCGTTGGCTTATTTATATTTGTACATCTTGAAAACCAAGTACAATTCTAAAATGCTTCTTTTGTATCCTTATATTCCAAGTAGAGCTTCGTAACATGTTTTTCTTTTGGTAAACATCTCATTCTAAATTTTAAAAATTGCTTCTACTTAGTTTGCAGTGGTCACATTGTATGGGTTCACTGTGTATGGCATCTCCCAACTTAGTAGACCGTTGAGCTCCTGATTTGTGTCATTCACAATGCTGATTGAGACTGGAATGGTGGGAGCCCTCAGGACCACGATATGGTCTTTTGCTCGAAGAATTTTGAAACATCCTATTGTAAAATGTTAAAAAAGAATTTAATAAGACTTAAAGTAAAGTTTAAACTATCTATTGGGTTTGGGGGTCTGATTTGAGCCGATCTTTGGACTTTTTCTTTTTTTCTCTTTCTATTAACCAAGCTAAAATCAAGTATTAAGAGTTTTTATGAGTCAAATAAGTAGATAATTTATTTTAGGTGTATAAGCTCCAACAAAAGCAATACAAATAATGACTGATTTATATGATTTTAAGCACAGAACTAATCTAGTGGATACTCCATTCCGAAAATGACACATTTATATGATTTCACTGAATTATATGCCATAAAAAACATGTATTCTTCTAAAAGGAGGTAAAAACAAATTTCTAATATTTTGCTACAAGTTCCCTTCTTATCATCTCAAAAAAGTGTTCCGATACATTCGTCTTCCATGTTTACGCATGGGTTGGAAAAATGTCATATCGCTTCGCGATATAATATATGCAGCTTTACCCTACAATTTTTTGTGCAATAGACTATTTCTGCAGCTCGAACTCAAGTTCTTTAAAGGTGAAGTCTTTAAAGGTGAAAAGAGTATTATATAACAATCAACTAAACATAATGGCGCCAAATCAAAAAGATGAAAATAGTAGTATATAGATCATGTTTAATGAAAGCTGAAAGTACAATTAATCAAAATACATGCTCTTAAATGATAAGCTCTGGATTGAATAATCAACAAGGGGGCAATACCAAGATCGGTATGTACATATGTGTATAGTTTGCCCGTACATAATGATTACAGTCGCATCCCAAATGGTAACTTAAGGCTCCACGGCAGCGACTGGAGGAGCGGCCGCAGAATAAGAATCAGAGGTAGGACCGTCGGCGAATGCCATGGAGGACGATGGCCCAGGTGCGGCTCCAAGAGCGGCAGAGTGAGCCGTTCCTGAGCTGAGAAGTTGAGCCATTTGACGCCGGTAGCCACCTGTCTTCTGTGCCTCGCACACCGCCGGGAGAAAGGCCCCTGTCCACGCCGGAAAAAAATTAAATCACTTAAACACACAATAAATACGGAATACAGGTTTAAATGACGGGGGAGTTCTTTAAATCTCATCAGACATTGTTCTCTCTGAATTATTTGATAGTACTATATAGTACATGAATGACATTATGGGTTAGAAACAATCAAAAGTTTTTTTTGATAATTCATAGTGAAAATTAGGTCAAACTGTATCGATTAACTAAGTTTTTTTGATAATTTATAGTGAAAATTACGATCAAACTGTATCGATTAACTAAGTTTTTTCGCTGATAATTCATAGTAAAAATTACGTCAAGTTGTATCGATTAACTATGGATTTTAATTATACGCCTCACACGTAAGATGTATTATGTTTCTTTAACAAAATTACATCAGTGAACAGATGACTAACAGTCGAAAATTACGCAATGGATCTGATATTATAAATTAACGCATGCACTCGATCGCAAGAGAATAAACTTACCTTCTGCCAAAGCCAAATTGAAATAAAGGTCAACAATGTTGGGGCAGTTGTCGTAGCACTCCGAAGAGCAAAGTTTGGCCATGAATTTGGGTTGAAGAAGAGAATCCGATGAGATGCCGACGACATTCCGATCAACTCCACAAGCCTTCACGCACTCATCACTCTCTATGTATTCTTTTAAGCTATTCACCCTCACATCTGATGTCCGGCATTGGAGCCCGATGTTCGGGCCTCCGGATGCCGGAGTCTCTAACAGGCATCGGTTCCCGGAGGATGCGATGGCGAACGCGCACATTCCACTCGGCAATTCCTCGCACACAAGCTCACCTGTTTCCACACACATACACAAAAACCATAAGTAAATCAGTAGAAACTTTAAGGTTTAAAAAAAACAAAGGATCAAAGAATCAAACGACAGCGTACCATATGCTGCTTGAAGTATAAGAGAGAAAGCCAGGAAAATGATGAATGCCATTTCTGCTGATAGTCCTTTTTTCCCCCTTCTCTTGATTTTTTAAACACTTTAACTTGCTTTGCAGTAGAAGTGTGGATTTTGATGTTATTTATAGGGGGGAAGAAGGCCTAGGCCTTGCTAGTAGAACCGACTTTGCAAGTTAATGCGGGTGCTAGCTGGCATCATGCTTCAGGGTCATTTCCATCCTTTTCACTCCTATTTTATTTCAGACTTTTATTATATTTCATTATTGGCTTTTAATTATTTTAGTTAATTGTTTAATTGAAAATCTAGATGTAGGGGTCTTAAAGCAACTGGTAATGTTGCTGGTAATGTTGCTGCTTTGTTACTTTGAATTCACGGGTTCGAGCCGCGAAAATTGTCTCTTACACAAAGTGTAAGGTAAGCCTGCGTACATCAGATCGCAAAACGATCCGGCCTCTCTCTGGACCTACGCAAACGCGGTAGTCTAATGCACTGAGAACGCCTATTAATTGAGACGGGAACAGCCTCTTGCACAAAGTGTAATGTAAAGCTACGTACATCAGATCGCACAAGGATTCGACCCTTCTCAGACCATGCACAAACGTGGAACTCTAGTGCATCGAAAACGTACTTTAATTAAAAATCTCATAATGATAAGAAAGGGTGATTAATAATTGAATATTTATAACACGCCACAAAAAAAAGGTGCGAAATAGTAATTTTTTTAAAAATATTTTATATAATAAGGAGACAACTTTTTTTCCATTAAGATAACACGTGAATGAAAATAACGTTTGAGAACACACCTGACGTCAACTAAGAGAACTGCAGGTGATGTGTGTGAAATTGAAATGCTACAAGAATAATATTGAATGGATTTTCTTGTTGGCAAAGGTTGAACCCAAATCAAAGGGCCTCCACTGCCCCAGTCTTAAAGAGCTGTGTGGTGGATGTAAATCAGAAGTCCAACGACCTTTTAGATTGTGTAAAATCTTACACATTTACCCACACAAAATGTCCTTCCACAAACCAAGCATTTGGCTTGACATCAGCGGCCTCCTAGATTTGAATGGCTTTTCTAATCCAACAAAGGATGAATCCAAACATCTAAAAATTATTTCAGAAATCATTTTTGCTAACATTGAATTTTCAGCATTGTCCATCATTTCTACATCTCTCTCATCTTTAATGTTATGATGTCATCTTTAGTCACATCTTTTCATCACCTTATACCTCAACACACATCTTACTTACTTCATCCGTACCAATTTTCATATACTTTAAAAGAACATTTATTTGAAAGATATCAAGCATGCATTTTGCATCATGATCTGTTGACTTACATTTCTTGATTGACACTGTTGATCGTCTATGAGGAAGTGATATGTTAGAACCTCAGCTAAAATAAGAAAAAAATTTATCTGATACTCTGTAATTTATGATCAACAATGAGGTTATCAAAAATTAGGTCTGCAGATCTAAGTCTTACCATCTGATAGAGACGATGATAACTATCAGACTATGAGAAAGAAGGGGGGGAAAAGCCCTCTATGAGATCATCATTGCATCTTTGTGAATTCGTGTGCTCCTTAACGTGGTCTTTGAAACATGAATTATGCTTTATGATAAAGATTTTATTGCTTATTTTTTGAGTTTCCTTTCATTCATTCATTCATACAGATGATGACTTTGGCATTTAATGTTTACATCACATAGCGCCACTTGCTAACTATATACTCCCTTTTTAATACGTATTGAATATGCGTTTGCCAGTTACCTTCCAACTTTACTTTCTTCTGAGGTTGTTTTCTTTTTAAATAGAAAACCTTAAATCTTCCTTCGTGTCCAAGTTCTGTCTTTCTCAACTTCGATTGACATTTATTTTTATATGGTCGAAATTTCCAGAAATTTTGGTCTTCTGAATAAGTTTTTTTTTTCTTTGGGAACCTTTATAAAACGATGAATTAGTAGCATTAGAAAGATGCCGGCAACGTCGTCCTTGTATAACTGTAAGTTTAGGTGCGTACATTCTCTGCTGATACATTTCATGGTTTCATTGTGTCCACATGGATAAGAGTATCTATGTTGGATCCGATTGTTTGATTAGTTTATGTATTTATTTATATTATGTATTTTAATTGATGGCCAAAACATTTAGATAAGTGAAATAGAGTAACAACTATTGAAATTGTTAGGTAGAGAACTCAATAAATCATCAGCCGATTGCGACTCTAGTATCTGGAGTGCTAAAATTTGTTCTATTCAGCGATATAAAACCTGTCCTTTCGTATGGTGTTAAAGTAAAATACTGCTTGCGGAAGTTTTTGAGGTGAGATTTTAAAAATCGCTTAAAGTGATTCATAGTTATATAGTAATCACTGAATTTCACATATATATTTGCGGATGTGGTGCCGCTTTCTATGATTGTTTTGAATAATTCGCTAAACCACTTCTGAAGACCTAAGACTTCGTGCATGACCGATTCTTATCAAATTATGAACTTGTATGAAGTGGACAATAATATATTTTTTTGGTTGTTAGTGTAAATTGTAGTAGAATATGATTTAAGAAGTCTGTCATCTTATTTCCTTTTGTACAACTCTATCTATACTACTGGCGATTCAAGACACAAGTTATCATGTCCATTATGTGACATTGTCTTCGTCTAATGCCACAGAAATTAGTTTATAATTGTTCATAGATGTTCTTATATAAATATTGGAGCATATAGAGATTGTTGAAAAAAGTACTCAAAAGTATTTTAGAAAGTGATCCAAATTTTATATAAAAACGTATAAGAAAGTCGATTTGAAAATGAATTGAAGCTTGTATTGTATTTGGGTGACCGAACGTTCGATGATAACTCTAAATACGATATCTGAGTTCGATTAAATTCTTAATTTTTTGTTTTGTCACTTAACGCTTCAACGAATGTTCGGTCCAGAGTTTAGTGACGAATTTTGAACTGCAACGTTAAAAAAAATTGAATTTAATATCCAGTAAAAATGACTGAACATCCGGTCGATGCAGATAGCAGAAAATGTATGCCATCTCTTGATGAAACGGTGAAACTTTTGCAACTTGGGACATCCCATTTCAATCTTAGACGGTCATAAACTAATTTTGGAAGTCAAATTTTGCAGAGAGACATCAAATTAACTTCTTACTTAGGTATTGAAGTCTATAAATATATGGGTCAAAAAAGTTTTGGAAATATACTTTTAACATATTTTTGACAAACTTTTGAAATAGTTTTTGATATATTTTGAAATGATCCTTAAAAGTCATTCGGGTCATCTGTAAAAACCTGTGGTAGACATACCTTGACACAACCAAAAATTGACATAGCAGATTTGGCCTCAGGGAGCTAAAGGTATATGAAATTACAAAGCGCTCCTCTTCTCTAATGCACAAAGAATCCAAATTCAAACCTTTTTTTTTTTTTTTTTGTTGCAAACTTCTAATCTCTACACTGCAGATGACCCAAATCGACTTTAACCAAGTCTTGCAAGCTTCAAAGTTCAAACCCCTTCGGCCGCGGATCACCTATATTTACTCCAAGTATAGCGCCCTAGTGCATATTCAATGGGCTCCGCCACTATGGATACTTCCCGCTGCCTTAAATGATTGTGTTAGTGTTCGTTTTTTATCTACTAATCCTCACGCATGCCGATTACTCTTTGAAACTCATAATCCATTAAGTCATGAAACAGAGAAAATCAAGAAATTGAGATACACTGTTTGTTATATATATTTCTATACATAGTTTTATACATCAAATGTCATGAAACTGATAAATCAAGAAATTGAGATACATAATAGCTTCCTCTACATTTTTGTTTCGGGTGATGACACATTCTATACATGATTCAAAATTGGAAGTGGGAAAGATCCAAGAACTACAGCAGTTAATCTTGTAAATAGATTCATTTCCTCAAATGTTTGTATCAGAGTAATATATAAACCAAAAAACCCGTAGAGGACACAAGTTATCTGATTCAATTTAGAGCTTGAACAGACCCCTAAAACTGTATCATTACTGCATAAAGCATACAAGCGACCAGGCAAAGTAGGAGAGCTTTTAACTTACCGAGAACACGCTATGCAACCAGGCGAAGTGAGAGAGGCTTTAGCATGACGGAGAACAATATCCGTATCACTGTTAGCTCACTTAAATGATGCGACATCTTCAAAGCAAGGGGCGATTGGGTTCCAAGACAGAGCCTCAGGAGAATGAATCCTACAGCCACGACACAAAGAACGAAAACGTGATGCACCTTTAGGTGCATTAGCAACATTATGACGAGAACTTTTGTCCAGAGGGGATAAAATTTTACTCGCCAAAGTTCCCCAATTTGAAACACCAACCGCCCAAAAAAGTGGGGAAAAAGAGAAGGAAAGAGTAGTATTTACCACACCACCCACTCCCGAAGGAAATAGGAAGAGAATACTAAAGCTGCCAAAGGAAATAAGCTATGCCCAAGATTTCAACAAAATGAAAGCTCAACGTTTTCGCTCATAAAATAAGCAACGAACCACCCGAGTATCTTACATCTGACTTCATGTATTTCTAGTCGATAAGATCTTAACCCCTAACTTTCCAAATTTCACAAGTGACATACGGCTCGATGATATAAAAATGTCGATCTCAGGATATTCAACTTAATGACAGGCAACAGGGACATCTAATCCTAAAGAGCACCAAGTAGATAATGAAAAATTGTAGGCATCTCTTGTAGTCATATTCTGCTCCTAAAATACTGATCATCGTCTCTGATGATAGATAAATTTATCATGCTCCAACATAAAGGGAAACAGTTCAGTTCATTTCAATGCATATAAAAGTTATCCAAGTACCAATTTCTTTCATATACTTCCAGTTAAACCCAGGCTTAAGAAACACTGTTGGTTTTTTAATTTTTACACTCGCAAAAACTATCTAGCTGGATTTTAAAGTGGCAATATATTAATCACTCTTTGCGAACCAGCAACTTCATCAAATCGAACCAACCGGGTTATCATGCTTCTAGCCTGAATGGAGGCAAATTCCTCTCATCTAAGAGCAAATTTCAGTACTTCACAAAACAGCCACCTAATATCACTGATAAAATTGCAGAAAACTACTACTCTGGTGGCATCCTCTCCATCCAAGCATAAGGGTTATGAAGTGCAACTACAACAACAACATTACCCCCATTGCCTTAGAGGCTCCCGCCTATGGCGGGTACGGAGGATCGGATGTATGCAACTATGTCCATATGTTGCAAACACACAGAAGTTGTTTCCCGATGACCTATAATAAAAGTTGTGTCAAGATGTATCGATCAAGTGCTACTTCGAGGCTTATGGAGTGCAACTAACACAGCAAAAACTTGTAATTGTATCAGTTTCGCATCATCCATTTAATTTAAATTCAAGGGGGCTAAGTATTAATTAAATATCAGGCCCACTTGCTATAGAGCACTAAAAACAGCGGCAGATACCCAAACCCACCAAAAAGTTCAGACGCGAGTTTAATGTGGACAACATTAGGACAATTATATACCACTCTAAATACAAAAATGTAGTAATATCATGTGATAGTAATTGCCGAAGAAACAGACAGAATATGGAGAATATTAACAGACAGAAGATGGAGAATATTAAATGTTAGACCCTAGTCATCCTCCAAGCTCCCACTTCTTTCTAGTTGCAGTTTAAAGGAAGCAAAATGCACAAGACCAGTAAAACAGTAGGCTTGCGAATAAACACTCAGACAGCTGATAAAGTCTTTGCCAAGAAGAACTGACAGAAAAGCAAATGCAACAACGATATAATCACAGTTTTAAGAGAGCTGACAGGTCTATTACAAGGTCAAGAGAAAATCACCGCTAACAAGCCACTTTGATCATCGACATTTCAGCTTACCAACGACAACTAATGTCTATAATTTAGGTACACAAGATATCATTTAGCACTACAACTGCAGCATATCGACAGTAATTACGCAGGCTGTCAGGTCTCCGAAAAAGTCCTAATATCAACTAAAGGCCATCACAGAAAACCGTATCTCTAATAACATTTATATAAGTCAAACAGATTTAACATTGTTGTACCACCACATGAGATATAGGATACTGCATCTTTTGAAAGATAAATTTCCACAATTCTCATCGTTACTCGTTATTTCTACTTTTCTAGGTATAAAGCATAATGCATACATTTTGGCCCCTTTCTCATGAGTTTTTCCTAAGCATAGACAAGGCAGTTGGATGAGCACCCCATCCAACATCCACACCTTAGTCCATGGAAAGTGCGCAGCACGGGAGTCCAACTAATTTTGAGCAATACAAAACCCCACTTCTAGGTCCAAATATATTTAGTACCGAATTGACTAACCCAGATCTAGTAGCTTCAAAGCCGATATCCAACACAAAAAGAAAGGGACATAATGAGAATAATTTTTATAATGCAAGGCAGAGGGCCCTGCAAAGTATCGTATAGTTATTTCCGTAGTTAGAAAACATTATAAAAATAACTAATGCACTATTGAAACCTCCATTACCAAAATCCTACACTGATATGACCTCACAGTTTTCTTCCTCGCCTTGCAAAATATACAGGCTCAACCCACATCAGGCGATTTACTTAATAGGCAACATAAGCTATCATGCTTCAAGATCCACAATGATCCCTTTTCTTTTTTTTTCTGGGTAATTCACAATGATCCTTAAATACATGAAGAAACTAAACAAACCTAATATATTGTTTCTCTTTTCTAACCTCACCCGCTGACCTCACTCTTCCTTCCCTTTTTTTCTTTTCCATCCTCGAAGAGAAAGGGGCGTTGGGATTAGAGAAAGTTTGGCAGAAGTCACATGTCCTGAAACACTAATTTCCCACTAGTAGTACACTTTCTTTCTTCTTTAGGCTTTTTTGGTTTCTCCCCAGTCCTTCAGCAGTTTTACCAGAATTCATTACTGGCATACATGTTCTTCATAACAAAATAAAGCAAAGCTTCAGAAAACACATACAATCCACATATTCCAAGATAAATTTGCACATTTAACAGCCTTACCACCAAGAAAAAAACCGCTGTAAACTGTTGTACTGAACTGTCAGCCTTTTTCTCTTCTTCTCCCAAAAAAGATTTGTTGAATTCAAAAGATCTATTATACAAACAAAAATTTCAACCATAAAAACATTAATTTCAACGCATTGCGCCAAGAACTAAACTATGATAGGATCAACAATCACGCCTAAACTCTGAAGAGTGGAAATAAAGCTAGGATATTTAAATACGGCTCGCCATTAACTTACATTATAGAAAGTAGAATTCTCACACTTAATTTTTCCAGCCGCATGTATGTACAAGAACTGCTCTGAGAAACATGAAACTACTTCTAATTGACCAGATTTAAGCACTAAAGGAACTGCAGTCCAATTAAAACTGACACTATAGAGCTAATCACTAGCAAAATTATGGCCTAGTCATTTTCTCCGGGAGATCTATTACGGTTCAATCTCATGAGCAAATCTAATAACCAATAAGATAGACGAGCAAGACTGACAACAATGAAGCTTAGTCAATTTCACTCACTAAAAAAAGGCTGGAACAAATGATTGACTATTAATGAAATAAGAGAGGACAACAATTGAATGAAAAGTACTAAAAGAACCCTACTCGATGCTAGGCCACTTCGTTAGGAAAAATCTAGCCAGACGGGCGCACTTCTTCCAATTTATCTTGTTATTCACAATGCAAGGCTACAACTGAAAAGCAGCCCCTGACAAACGTAAAATAAAGGGGCTATCTTATGATCTTTTTTTTGGGGGGGTGGGGGGTGGTGGGAGCAAGAGGAGCAGGAGCAGGACATTGAAAAACGACCAGCTTAATGAGTTATCTCAGATCCGATACTTTCTTCATGAGTTCTAAATCTGTATGTCCAGGACTAATAAAATGTAGTCAATGCTCCCAACCACACATTATGCAATGTCTGGAGAACAGGTGCAGCAGCAGGACAGTGGAAAACAAGCAGACACAGACAACAGCAATAGTGAAGGAACATATGAGCCCAAATTTTTCCAAGTAAATCTCAATTAACTGAAGCTCCCTCGTTCAACACTCACTCCAGCACCCGCACCCACTACCCCAACCCCAACATAATAAAATAAAAGTTTCTATCTCCACTTCTCCTATACATAGTTGCAAAAGGCACCAGTGGTTATTATGCACCCCCAAAGGTATCTTAAACCAAGCATTACTATTAAGGACAATAATTCTCCTGATTCAGTATAATTGATATAAAGCCACAAACAGTTCAATAAAATGGCAAGTTTAAATCCAAAACAGACTCTGTCACTGAACTATCCAACTCCCAAAGAAAAATAAATAAATAAATAAAAGAGAGGGGTGGGGGAACACCCAAATGTCAGTTCAACCTTATAAAGAAAGAATAACATGCTCAAACTACCCATGAAACACAGAAAACCACAAGTACATTGTCCCACATTGAAAATTCACAATATAAGATGAAGCAGAATGTTATCATGCGCCGTCAAAAGGAAAAAAGTGTAATACTCTGACAATAATGACCAAATCAACACCATAACAAACTTAATTGCCGGGAAACATCATATTAAAAGATCCACAATGACAAGTTGGACTTGGAGCAAAAGAAAAAAAAAACTAGCATAAAACATTCAAAAAGATAGAGGATATAGAAAGATGTATCACCTAGAGTGCTAAACACATCACAACCGCAACTACAACTCAATACCCCCCTTCAACTTTCATTTCACAAGAACTCAAGACTTAACTCCACCACGACCCTCAATGCCAGCTTGTCTTGTCTTACTTGCCTCCTCACGCACAGCACGGACATTAGAAAGTCTACAAGACAAAGACCAATGAATGCAATAATAATAATAGGACAATATCTCCAGCACAAGTAAAAGAACATTCGCACATTCAATAATCCCTCACCTCTGTTTCTTTTTGTTCTGCTGTTTGATAGCCTTAACCAAGTCCATAGCCATCTTCTGGTGCTCTCTAGTCTGCGAGTGCATGTCCAAGCCCTCAACAGTTTCACAATCAACCTCACATATTCGACACCATCCCGTGCTGAAAGGCTGGCGCTTTCTTGATCTATCACTGGGATCCATGTCATCCTGCAGAATTTACAAAAGAAAATTCACTCAAACAAAGTGGAAAGAAATTAAATTCATCTTCCACATAGACATTAATTCGAACAACTATAAGAGAATGAATCTATTTATCGTGCACCAATAAACAAAAAGACTATAAACATAGAGAAAATTAAACAATTACATGAAAGAACTAAAATAAAGCAAAAGACAACTAAACTTTAACAAAAGAATCACTCCATAGGATGATATCATGCTGAACAGGGATAAGTTTATAAACTTATCAAACCAAGGCCTATGCGTACACCACCAAAGATAGAGAAGTAAGCTTAAAAGAAGAGTGAAACTGATAAATTAGAGATCCGCAGAGTGAGAGGAACCAAGGATCAGGTACACGACCACAAAGGGAATGTGGCCTATGCTATTGCTGGCACACCTAATCCCGATCATCCGTCTTCATCTTCCATCTTCTATTGCAACAAATAAATAGAGAGCATATGATGGGTTGATTTATTCACAGTATTTGTCTATATATGCTTGTCCACTTCAATATCATGTATGGTCTATATAAGCATAAGCATTTTTTTGCAAGTGTAGGCATAAGTAGAGATGCAAATGGCCACCCTCAAGAGCATATAATAGGAAAATATTCACAAAAGAGGAAAGAATGGCTTCTTATTTACAGCATAGTATCCATCTCGAAGTCCCTCGCCTGAAAAGCTGCTCCTGAAACCAGGCTCGCCAAAACGAAGACCTGCTTTACTGCCAATGAAAGAATCATCAAAATGCATACTATGATGGTTGTTCTCAAGCCCATGCGGATCTAATCGATCGTGGCCAGAAAAAGGACCAACACCATCGGCAAATCTCAACTGATTTGGCAAACTTCCACGGCCTAGTTGGTCAAATCTCTGAAAACGGCCAGGTGGGATATCTTGTCCAACAAAATCAAGCCTCCCGAAGTGGTTGGCAGTTGGACCACTAGACACATGATCTCCAAACCTTGGACCTTCGGGTCCATCAAGCTTTGTTCTACCCAGATAACCTTGCCAAAGAAACACTCCATTTTCAATATGTATATAGCTACTCGACTTGAAGCAAGATTGTAAGGCATGGATACTCACCAATTGTTCGCATGTCCCTGCCATCAAAGTCGTTCCGGCCTGAACGACCACGATTAGCATGAGGAGAGCCAGAGGCAAACCCATGGGTTGCATGACCAAGGTACCCTCCACCTGGTCCATTTGGATCCGTCCTCCCCTTAAAACTGTCCCGAGCACCAACAGCTATGTCTCTTTCTCGAGGACCATTCAAACCAAAATTGCCAGAAGCACTAAAAGGAGGAAAATTTCTAGGAGGACCACCAGCAGCAGCACCAAATCTTGAATCTGTGTCATAGTTAAACGCCTCTACCCGGTCAAGAGCTTTGGGTCCTGCGTTGATACCAGAGCCAAAGAGAATACAATTAACAGGCACAAATAAACAGAAATATTGTCAAATGCAGTCAAACATAGATGACAGGAAGTAAAAACATGCCTATTAAGACATGGTGTCTTCAGAGGGAAAACAGTCAGATTATGTTGGATCATGCAATCTGACATGATCTCACGGTTCACCAGCTCTAGCCACCATAGAATTCTACCTTACATGACTACTATAGTGGAAAATTTTGCAGAAAGATGTATAAATTTACCTTGATCCAAAGGCCATCCCTTTGAAAAAGAATTTAGAGGCTCATGCAAATTCCTTAACCTTTCATCATGTGACCTAACTGAGGATGAGTCATCCCCTTGCCCACCATGAATCAGAAAAGCATTTGATTCAACACCAAGAGGAGGCCCAAAAGGACCTCTTTCAAGAGGTCCTGATAGTTTTGGTTGGTCCTTATTAAAGGGATTTCCCCTCTGACCAGAAGGATCACCTGAATTTGGCAGTAAAAACGGGCCTTCAGAAAGATACTGAGGACCTCTTCCCATTATACCATCACGCTGATTTACATTGGTGAAAGGGGGTGCATGGCCAGTGCCGAAATGTCCAGGTCCCCGCCAAAGTGATGACATAGATTCAGGACCAGGAAACCCACCATGGGACAAATCATGGGGTTGATTCAGCAATGGTGTCGGGAATTGCTCAACCAAGTTACTTCTTGGCTGAGGCAAAAGGCCAAGACCTTCAGGCCTCACTTGAGTAGGAGGCCCAGGTGGGGCTCCAAAAGGTGGCCGTGACTGCAGTATTCCAGGGCCAGCAGGCCTCTGCTGATTCATAGAAACACCATAAGAATGAAATGGCTGGTCATGCCTGCCTACACTCAATGAGTCTCTGCCATCAGCAGCAATCTGATTGCCTACAGCATGGATATTTTTCTCAAGACAATCAGGTTTCTTATGATGGCCTTTATCAATGCCACTGGTAGCACGCAAACTTTCACCTGCTGCATTCAAGAATACACCCTTCTCATTCTTGTGAGCTTCCAGCTCTTTCGCAAGAGTATCCTTAATATCCTCTTTCTGGGGTGCTTCAAACGATTTTCCATTAGGGGAAGGTTCTAAAGGATCGGTCGTTGCCTCTTCCTTCAATCTTCTTTCATTTACAGGCTCACCAGCATCATCTTTTCCTCCTTGGAACTCACTTTCGACGACTTTTACAATTGCTTCCTCCTGTTTAGTATCATCAGTGTTCCCTCCAGTCGATTCTTTCTGATTGCTTATGGCTGCTTCAGATGTAGGGGCCTTGACTCCCACAGAATCGGTTATTAGGGCACTCCCAATTTTTTCAGCAGTGCTTTTTGAGAGATTACCAGGATCTTTTACAGCAGGGATCTTTTCAGAAACAACCTCAATATGCATTTGCAGCTGTTCAGAAGTAGTTTCATATTGAGCAATTTGCTGATCAGAGACCATATTATTTCCAAAATTTTGTGTCATCGGCAGTTGTTGAGAACCAGGATGGCCAGGCCTGATCTGCGAAGCTTGACCATATCCACCAGGAGATGGTGCAAAAGATGGTTGATTAACTAGTGCCCCCTGAGTAGGCATCATGGGTCTACCAGAATATGTGGTATGTTGCTGATTCTGTGAATGAGGAGCCACCATAGCATTTTGCTGCGACTGAAAATACCCATGTGAATTTTGCTGCATCAAGTAAGGTGGACCCTGAGGACGAAGCTGTGGCTGCACGCCTTGCTGGTTTGTAAAAGGTGTAGGTTGAGGGATCTGCGACTGACCTATGCTAGGAAGCGGCTGTTGTTGCCCGTGCGGGTGAGGTGGTGGTTTTTGATTTGGGTTCAATACAGGGCGCTGTGGAGCAGGCAGGCTCATCTGTGGAACTTGAGAATGGAATTGTTGCTGTTGTGCTTGAGGCATGCCGGGAACTTGAGAAGCAAATGGAACATGTTGACTCGGCATTTGACCATGAGACGAAGTAGGAACCATCAAAGCTGGCTGTTGAAAAATCTGACCTTGCAATTGAACTGGAGGTAAAGGTGCACTTGTTGGGCGTGCATGAAAAGGTGGTTGTTGGAGGACACCCGATTGCCCATGCTGGGGAAGCTGAGACTGCGGATAAGACTGATGTCCAGAGACTGGATGAAGTGAATGCAATGAGTGAGGCGGGGCATTCAGAGAGGCGGGATGGCCAGGCTGGGAAGGAGTTTGGTTTTGAAGATGTGGCTGTGGCAAAATCTGAGGCTGAGGCTGGGGCTGGGGCTGGACCTGGACCTGGGACTGGGACTGGGACTGGGTTTGTGGCTGGAGCTGAACCTGAGGGATAGTTGAATGAGGCTGTGAATTCTGTAAAGCCAAATGTGGCTGCTGATATTGAAGCGCCTGAACATGTTGTTGTTGAGGCTGCATGACGTTGGGCAGTGACTGGTTATATTGCTGAGATGTCGGAAAACCATGGGACAAAGCAGACTGTAAAGGAGGTGCACCATGAGACGGTATTGCAGGGTGAGACTGCTTCTGGGGGTGAAATTGAGGTTGAATTTGATTCTGAAGAGTCATAGATTGAATAGCCTGAGGCTGCCCCTGATGTAGAATTTGAGGGTGAGTCTGGATAGCCACAGATTGCCCTGGCTGGGACTGAGGTTGATTAAGTTGCAGCAATTGCGTTTGGGCCTGGACTTGAGCCTGTACATGAGGCTGGGGCTGGGGTTGTGGCTGAGGTGGGACTTGGGCCATAGGCTGTGACTGACCTGGCACCTGAACTGGAGCTTGAACATAGGACTGCTGTTGGGGCTGCGCAAGGAAATGCTGATGCTGCTGAACAGCTGATTGCTGGTAAGGATTATACTGCTGATAAACCTGCTGATAAGCAGCATATCCTGCGTGCTGCTGATAATATTGTTGATACTGTTGCTGATACCACTGCTCTTGTGCTGGCACAGCAGCTAGAACTCCAGCTGAGGCCTGAGAGCTGGCATTTGGCTGCTGACTAGAATCCTGCCCGGAAACTAAAGGAACACTCGGACTCTGAGAAACCTGAGCCTGTGAGGCTTGGGCTCCCAATGCACCACCAGGCTGGTTCTGATTAACAGCCACTGCAGCACCACTTGACACAGCCCCAGCAGCACCCTGGGCAGCATCTGGTGCCTGCTGTACTTGGTATACACCCTGACATCACAATCGACCCTAGATTTATAGCAGCACATTATTCAGAAAACCAAAATCCACATAGAAATGTTTTAGGCAAAAACCACTCACAGGACAATTTTGTGCATGATCGTGTACTTGACGATGAATTATCTGAACACCACATCTGTTGCATATGACAGGAGAATTCCCAAAAGCACAAGAAGGGCAATGTGAAGGGCACTCAGATAGCTGGCCCTCCCATGTGCATCCACTTCGGTGATAAAGACAGCGTACTTTCACTTTGCCTATATTTTCAGCCAGTGACTTGTCTGATTCAAGGAGGGGCTGCCAGAAAGAGTTATCATGCAGTGAGCAAAGGCCATGCCAAGTGTAGGTACCACAATGAAACAAAGAAGTAAACATACAACATTGACAGTTAACCACCAATATTATCACAATCCTAAAAAGAAGAACCTTTTACCTTAGAATCAGCTTCCGTAACCAAGTATCCATCATAAGGGCAGGCACGGGTACTGTTTGCCACATGCGCCAAACAAGGTTTACAGTACAAGTGTGTACATTGTGACTGAAGTGCTTCACTTGGATAAACAAGGGTCCGACAAACAGGGCAAAAGTACTCCCCAGGATAAGTATGAATGTCAACTATGCACTCAATATCAAAACCCATATTAACCTAAAAAATTTTGGTGCTCAGCTCCGTCAAATCAGGTATCTAAATGTGCTGCATCAGAAAAACGAAGCTCAAGCATAAGAATCAAAGGTAGCAGAAATTATGGACAAAAACAACTATAATGATGACAACCACACTAGTGACCCAAAACTCCCTAGCACAATGAATATGAAAAGAGAAGCAAATGACAAGTCTCAAACAGTAACCAAGTACAGAATTCCAACGTCTGAATATTTCTTTTTTTCCTTTTGTAAGTAATGTCTGAATATTTTTGTTCATCACCAGTAGACCATGCAAATTATGACCATCAGCAAAACCACTCATTCAACTTTACCAATGACAACAACAACATTTTAAAGGCTCCCATCTACGACGGGTTAGGGGGTAGGATGTATGCAACATTAACCATGTTTTGGAAACACAGGAAGACTGTTCTTGAATTAACCTCATCAAATTTTACCATTGTATAAAATGATTGTAAATCGCTAAACCTACAAACTCCAAATCATGATTACTGAAAACTGCAATTCAGAACAGAAAACAGCCATCAGACGAGCAGATTAGAAAAAGAAAAAAATTCTGAACACATTCCTATTAATAAAATGTTAGCATATAATTTTAAGATTAAAAGAAACTTAATATTTCACTCATAGCATGTTGTTGAGCAATCAAGGGTGAGCAAATTCATATGTCAAAGGAATTCTTGCCTATTCACCAAAAGATAATAATTTACATGTGAGAAAGAGAGCTCAATGACGCAAACATGCTACATCAGCATACCTACAATTAAAAGATTAGACAACTCGGGAAAAGTTCGAGCAACTACGACACTTAAGCCTTATTCCCACTAGGGTGGGGTTGAGAACGATTTCATATCCAAATATAGATTAATGTAACCAATTAATACCATCTGAGGTTCAAACTTCTACTGCTGAGGGGTAGATGACTTTGATGGTGACCAGAGCTCATATTTCCAGAGCACAGAGCTATTCAACAAAAGCGTTGCCAATGAGAACTTCAGAACTTGGTAAGTTTCTAAATCTGAGAGCTAGCTAGCAAAGGCATCAGAAATAAAATAAAATAAAATAAAATAACTTGGATAATGATTAGGAAATGGGGAAAAGGAAGAGAAAAAAAAGCATCAAAGGTTGAACATAACTCCGACACCCCTTTAAATGGTATCAATTAGTTCCCACAGATAAACGTACAACAGACCTTTAATAGCATAGGGATTCCTTGCAAATTGCCCGCCATGGACAACTTTGGCATTTAAAATGCATCCAACCTTACTGTGATTTACCAATAAATGAATGAGTCCAAAGCGCTCCAATCCTATTCCTTTTCTAATCTTTTTTCCCTGTTGAGGACGGGGGAGGGGGGTTGGGGGTGGTAGGTGCATTGAAATGATTGTTCACGGAACAATTTGATGAATCCAAAAATCCACCTGGAACTCCCATTTCTTCCTTTTTTTTTCTACTTGTCCTTATTATCTTCTTCATTTTTCCTCTTTTAGCAGGTGGAGCAGGAAGTGCGTGTCAAGGCCACTAAAACCAAAACCCTAATATTTATTAATCCTGGAATTGGAAAATCACTGCCACCAAAACCCTAATATCTAGTATAAACTTTATGAGTTGCTAACAATGTTTGAACCCAGAACAAATAAACATTTTAATTGTGCATCAACATTGTCTTTCACGAGTACAATTCCAAACCAACTTCCAACTCGAGGAAATCGGGTTTTCCTGAATCAGAGACCAAAAATATAAAACTTAGGCATGCTTAAATACGAAAAAGAAATTAAATAAACAGATAGGAAACGACCAGATCAAAGTACAAATAGATGAAGAAACATTGAGTGGAAAAGAAAATAATCAATAAATATTAACAAGAAAAAGGCTAAAAGAGACATATATAATAAAAGAAAGAATGCGAACAGTTTCCTCATCGTACGGCGGTAAAAAAACACTAGACAAATGTGTACGCATCATCACAACTACCAAGAAATCTTACCAAAATTTCAAGAAATAGAACGCGTAGTGTTGGTGATTGCAAACCCTAAAAGACGTCACGGCTTTACCTTGAATCAGATAGTATGGAGGCCTTTCTCGATTGTTGTTGGAAGGGGGTAAGAAAAAGTTATTCTACTTGTCTCGCAAGATTCATAGGCAGGCGATTGAAGACTCAGAAGCCACTTAGTGGCGACTACTGCTCTCTAGCGCTCTATGCCAGGGGGAACCTAAAAGGGAAGGCTTGGTTAATAAACGCCTGTTGTTCTTTTATATGGAGATCCAAAACCAGGGTTCCGCTTAGCTTTGCAGGCTTGGCGCGGCGATGGGGCCCGGGGTGTGGTTTGTTTTCAATGATCGTTTTCAAAATAATTGTAATGAGATGAAAATTAAGATTATTCAACACTTCTTTTAAGTTAAAAAAAAAATTGATGTCTATAAAGTGTTCAGACTTAAATACGTTTTAGATAGCAATATACATACATCTAAAATTTGTCAAGATTCTAACCTATAAGTTTACATACAATTGTTTTATTACATATAAAAAGTTGTATCATAATTTGAAGTGTAAATTGTTTTAATTCTATAAAGCTTCGTAAAATATGCAAATTAGATCATTCAATACTTTAATAGCCACAAAGATTCTATGTATAAACCCGTACAAAGATGGCCCGTTTTATCTTTTGTTTTTCAATTCACGAATGCCTCCTTCGGCCTTTTTTTATTTTTTATTTTTACGGTAAACACACCCAAACCATGTTAAATGAAAGACATAATATCCAACTATTAGACGTGACAACTTTTTCCGCTTCATTGGATGGAGTTCATCCAAAGGAAGGAGGAGAAGGGAGAATGGAGAATGTTTGAGAGAGCATGAAGATGTTATACCGTGGTCACATGTTATAAGTATGTATTTGGTATTTTTTTTCCCGATGATATAAACAAACATTAGACTTAGCTATGGATTTAATAATATGAATAAAATAAAAATATGATAACTTTTAACTCAGATAACATGTTATTCAACACAACCTAGTCAGTTTTTAGAAACGATTTCGTTAAAAGGAGTTTCTTTCAAAATGAAAGGATCAATAGTCTAACACGATAGTCTGGTTTTGCAAAAATAGTCTTACCAAGTCTACATTGCAATTCGTAGCCCATGGCAGAAACTGAAAGATAAATGTTTGTACGGCACACAAAATGAGAAAATAATATCTATTTTTCAGGATTCGTCAACAAAAAGAAAAAAAAAAGCGAGAAACCACCAATCCCACAACTAACATTTCCATCTTACAAAAAACCATCTCTTTTTCATTTGAGGTTGGGGGTGGTCCGATGGGGTGGGGGAGCGGGTGCAACACTACAAAGAAATCCTAGTCATTAAACTCAGAACCTAGAAAAAGGACAAAGGTAATTGCATCCCAAGTTCGTGAATCATGATTCTCGCAAACTAGACATAAGAAAGTAATACACAACAAAACAGTAACAGCTAAGAATGAATGGTCAAGGCTTGGTCTCTTCATCATCATCTTCAATTTTAGGTGCCAAGTAAAACCTTATGTAACCCATCTCTGCAATTTTGTACTCTACCACAACTGGAAGCTCGGAAGACAAGCTGACTGTAACCGTACTAGAAAGTGGGGTTGCCTTTGTGAAGGAATTCATATATCTCAAGGCAAATGTCAAAGACACTGGCTCGTTCATCTCAATGACAGTTGCTTCCTCTGGCTGCAATGATAATAGTAACAAAATCATCAATCACTCCGCATACATTCAGTGGAGAGAAAAGTTGCACACAAAATGAGAAAAATAAGAACCTTATCAACTGTTGTATTTTGCCTGCACACAACATTTGCAGTACCAATATCTCCCCTTGTTGAGAACTTGACGCCTTCTTTGGTAACAGATATAACAACTAAAAACCCACCAAAAACAAAAAAAAAAAAGATTTATTCATAATGATGAAAAGCTACAAAGAATGCTGGCATTGATCATGATAGCAGGCTCGTCTGGAGGTACCTGTGTCACCTATGCTGCTGAGATCTTTGCAAATCCTAGCAAACTCAGATGAAGGCATCCTAACTATAGCTTGATACTCTGCTTCCGGGATTCCAAGGTGTTCACTGTCAATGTCCATCAGCTTCATTTCAAAGTCAGCTATCTTATCTTGGGCTGCAAGATGCATCAGAATAAAACCAAAAACAGAATAGTATCAGCTACAACTACACAACAAAAATTCCAAGTTATGCACAAATAAGCAAATAAGACTCGCTTTCTGCACTTCCTCTCAGTCCCCAATATGACCCAATCTATTAAACTAACAAACACAGAGTCACACACGAACAAGCACTTATACAGTTTAGACTACAATTAAAAACTTCCTACCAATTCTTTTAATCTTCTTTTTCCTTCAGTTTTAGCAATGCAGCCTGATATTAGAACTTAGAAGTAGATACTGGTATATAATCAAATTATGCTCAGAAATTAATAAAGAAAAACTAACGCAATAGGACACCAAATATAGAACGATAATCAAACTGGCAAGTAGCTGAAATTATATCAGGATGGTATAGGTTTAAACTCAAAACGTTTAACTAGTCTCTATGTTTAGCAATAGCATGATTTCATCCTAAGTTCGATTGAAATTACAGTACATTGGTATAAATATAGTAGAGAAGAATAAAACAGACTTAACATTGTCATGCAACTACATTAACTCAAGAAGTAGAACAAAATTAATCACAAAAACAAGAGGACAATGAAGCAACTTTATAGAAAACACATGTATAGTTACACTTAACGAAGTACATTCATAAACTTAGATAAGAGATTAACATCACAAAGGAGAATTCAAAAACTTGCTTGGAATTATAAATTTAACAATTTAAGAAAGGTAACTAACTTACTGGGACTTTCAAACATGAAAGTGACAGTATCACTGCCATCGTCAGCTTTGATGGTGATGATGTCATCATTACCAGCACACTTCAACATCTTAGCCATATTATTCAAATTCATCCCCATTGAAATATTGCGGTCACACCGGTAATGCTCAAAACCCTCGGATCTAAGAAGTAGCGCCACCAGAGCCACATGGCTCGAGTCCATCGCTTGCAAGGAGAATCCAGTAGACGAGCAATCGAAATTCGCATCGTTCACCAGATCTTTAATCGCTTCCAGAACTTTCTTCAGTAAGCTTCCCTGAACTAACCTCAGTTCCAACATCTTACCGGCCTGATTGCAAGGGAATATTAGACTATGGGTTCGATAACAGGGGGAATTTGATAATCGAGAAGAAGGGGGGAACGAAGAGGGTTGTGGATTATATAGTTGGAACGAGCAGAAGCGTGTTTTGGAGGGAACGGGAGCGGTGGCGGGAGTTGAAAGGCCTTGAAATTGGGGTTGAAATTTGGAAGTCGCGCCACAATTTAGGAAAGCCTGTTACAGATTATTGGCCTTGGGCTAATCCGGACACAATTATAAATGGGCTGGAACATATACATGGTAGGCTTAGGCCGTAATCCAAATTCGAGAAAAAGGCAAAAAAAAATTTACTTTTAATATTAAAAAAAAAGTCGCTTTTATCATTTTTTTGGAAAAATACCCCAAATCTATACACACTGTTAAAACCCTGGTATGATCGTCACGGTTGTCTATAAAAAAACCCTTATTTTTCACTTCAATTTTACTTTTTCATAATCTTAAACATAACGAATTTCTCTCAAAATCTACACACAACACAAAATACACCTAAAGACAAACACAAGTTTTCTCTCTTATAAGTTATTTATTTATTGTAATTTATTGTATTATTTTATATTTATTTGCGGTTATCTAATTCTTTTGATTACATTAGCGTGTATTAGTATTTGATTATTGTTAGTTATATGTTTCGTAAAAGTATAGTATTCTTTAATTATTTTTGTTTACTTGTTTCGATTGCATCAATACTATAACTATTTAATTATTGTTATTTACTTGTTTGGATTGTATAAATTTGTATGAGTATTTCATAAGTGTTATTTAGGTATTTCAATTGCATGAACATGTAATTTGTTTAATTTATATTAATTATATATTTTTTATGTAATGCGTTTATGTTCGTGTTGTTGGTGTATGTGCCATATGCCACAATTTGGATGTTTGTGTTATACATTTACTATTATCATTATTATTAATAAAGAGGTTTCATTATCGTTATTGTTGGTTAATGTGTTACGCAATTATGATATATGTCCCTGGTTTATTGTTGTTATATAGATAAAATAATTTATAACCAGTATGAGTGTTGATTTGATAATCATGAAATGGTTATGTGTATGATGATACAAATAATTTCATATATACTTGTTAAAGAACAATGTATCGGTTAGACTCATTATAAGATTACTGCATGGATTAGCATCATAAATAAATATCATGATAGTTATGTTTTAATCCTTAGACTTGAGATCGTCATAGTTTCCGATATAAAGACTAATATATTTTGACACGATCAAACGTTATTCGTAATTGTATAATAATAATAAAGGTTATGATTGAATATGATAGCAATTATGTAGAAGATATTGAACAATCAGTATATGATTTGTCCCTCTCTTTTGAGAGATAACTTTTGGGCCCCTCGATTAGTGAGACTGTGAAATGCATTGCCGTGCTCATAATTAATAGCATGATCAATGTCATTTATTTTATCAATCTACTTGGAGATCGAGTAATCATACGTTTGAACAATATAAGTACGATGCTTACCGTGACTTATTTTTAAACAATATGTCGTGTGACAAATTGATTAATAAATGTACTATTATTAGACTAGTTGGAATGTACTTGTATTAATTGGATAGTCGTAATGCCTTGCTATAGGCCAATTATGACTTGTTGATTTAATAGATGTTTAACTGATTGCCAATTAATATGGGCATATCGGGTCACACACAAGAATGTGTATTGGCTAATATTAATAATATTAACATTAGACATTAATTATTATTATTATTATTGGTTTTTTAAAATACATGTATATATATTATCGGATAATAACAATAGAATCCATATATGATATGAATTCTAAATGGTCTTACACAATCGTGACATAATTCATATCTGATATGGATTCTGATTGGCCTTAACCAATCCGATTTGGAATCGGATTTTGAGATTTATATATATGTATGTATGTCATTGTATCTCGTATAGAGATTACACAGAAAAACAGAAAAGCCCTATTTCGTTTGTGGAGAAAAATGAATTTCTCATATGCTCCGTTTCAAGAGCTAGCACTCCGGATAGCATTCGTGTGGATACTAGCAGAAGGTGTTCGTGTTTTTGTGCCTCGTTCATATGTAGATTTTATGTTCACAAATTTACGAAAGGTTAGATTTTGACTCTCTTTTATCGATTTAAACGAACAACATGGATCCTTGGTATAAAATATGAGATAAGTTTTTGTTTTTCCGTTACACATTTTTGGCAATTATCTCGTTGATTTTCTAACACGTATTTTATTTAATTTATATCAATTACATGGTATTTGTTTAATATATTGTTACATACTTTGGTTTATTTATGACGTCATTTACAAGTAGTAGTGTTGTTGCTGGCCAGTTGAGGCGAGGATAGGGGATTTGTCGATACTTCAGGGCGAGTATAGGATCCTCCATCTTATACACTTACAGAAAAACTCACCCGGTGTGCTAAAGATAATATATTTTTTTTATATGAATCCGATCGTTTTCGATAGTTGTCGGACATATATCAAGCATACGGGGGAATACGTGAGTGTTGTGGTATAGTAAAGTTAAGTTAAATCACGATTTGATCATCCATTCGTGAAGATATGGTGATTAGAGACTCACTCGTTTCACCTACCTTTGGATGAGACCATTGTTACATTACAAGTTGTAGCGTACTTGTGTATTGAGTTGCTTCGACGGGCACCAAACATGAAAGATATATGAGACAACTATGTATCAAGAAATACGTTTATTGGTTATTTTACCGACTACCGTCCTACCAAAACGCCAATGATGAGCAAATTCAGCCGAGGTTTAGGACGTACATCTTCTCCCTTATGACGATTTTGTTATGTGACAAATCTACTCATTTATGTTAGTTAGTTTACCTGTACATGCCTTAACAAATCTACTCATCTTGCAATAAACATTGCAATATATAACCTACGTAAGACCTATACAGATGACACCGTTTAGCACGTGATGCCTAAACTAAAGTACATTGGTTTAACTTTTGCATGGACTTCCAAATTAACAACTTATGGATATCATCTTATTCACGTTTTTTTTTTCAATGATACGTGACCATCTCGTTAAGTAGTACTTTCGCAATTAAATTTACTAGTGTAAATTATATAGCCTTACTCTAAACACCACAAAAACAAAAGCCTATAGCGACAGACAAAAAACGTCGCTATTTCGTCGCTACAGTCATATAGCGACGAAATAGCGACGAAAAATGAAGGTCGTTATACGGCTTGTCGCAAAGCAAATTTCGTCGGCAATGCGTCGCTGTATTGTGACGAAAAAAATTGCGTCGGTGTATCGTCGCAAAACTGCGACGAGAAACTGTCAGGTCTGCGACCTTTTTTCTGTTGTCGCTGTTTCGTCGGTAAATTATTTCGTTGCTATTTCGTATTTTTTATTTTTTTATTAATGTTCTGCGACAAAGAATTTCGTCGCAACATTTCGTCGGTATATGTTTTACCGTCGCTATTTATTATTTTTTTATTTTTTGTTTCCGTTTTATTTCGTCGCAAAATGTCGTCGTTAATATGTATTT
This sequence comes from Eustoma russellianum, assembly GCA_036186865.1. Taxonomy (NCBI): domain Eukaryota; kingdom Viridiplantae; phylum Streptophyta; class Magnoliopsida; order Gentianales; family Gentianaceae; genus Eustoma; species Eustoma russellianum. The sequence continues at coordinate 2,701,036 of AP025048.1, read as the reverse complement.
TCGTCGCTAATTTTAAATTTTTGTTTTTTATTTCCGATCTGCGACAGACCAATTTCGTCGCCGGTCCGTCGGTATTTGTTATTTTTAAAAATATGAAATTTACTAATAATTATTTTAAATACATTATTTAATATTAAATTTTAAATTTTTTTGATTTATTAATAATATTAATACATTATTAATTAAAAAGTTTTTATTATTATTATTTAATTTCTATAATATATTTTATTTTGTATATTAAATCATTTGTACAAATATTATACAGTAATACGGTATTTGCGCATTCAAGTTCGTATAATTAAACAACACAAACGAAATAGAATCCGTAAAATTGTCAGATAGAATATATAAAAGTACAAAGAAAATGTCAATACAACAAATGAAATAGACTGTACAAACAATGAAAAAATAAAAAACTATGCAGAGGAAGATGGAGGGGGATCATGCGGAGAAGAGTGACCATCAGGAGGGCGGGGCTGAGGCTGAGGCTGAGGCTGCGAGGAGTTGGAAATGAAAGTCATGACGACCTGCGACAGCTGGAAGATTTGCTGGTTCGTTGCCTGCTGCACCTGCATCGTCTGATGTTGCGCATGCTCAAACGCCTGCTGAAGCGCCTGCTGCATCGCCTGCTGCTGCGACTGCAGTGCCTGTAAACTCTCCTCTTGCCTCGTCCTGATAGACTCTATCTCACGCTGCAGCGCCGCATTATCTGATTCCAGGCGCGAAATATCCTCTGGCGTCGCAGAAGGCGCGGAGGTGCTGGCCTCAGAGGAAGCACCTGGATGCAGAACTTCGGGAAAGAATCGCGGCGCTGCTGATCCAACCCCGTACACATCCTTCTTCTTCTTATTCTGAGGGCCGACGGTCCGAACCGCATCCCAATAAGCGCGGTTCTTGTCGGCCTGTTCGCCCCTATCTGCGAGTAATCTGTTGTACTCGTCCTAAAATGAGAATATGAATTGTTATGGTTTAGCAATAAAACAAACTAAGGAAAAAAAAACAAATGATATCGTAGTCTACTTACACTGATGTCGCGGGCCTTCGTCGTGATCCAGTCCTCCGTTCCGTCGGAGGCCCTCTTCCGATGCGTCTTGTACAAGAGATCGTAGGAGGCTGGCCACTCCCCCGTCTCCTGGTGCTGAAAGAATGAAATAAAATATGTTAGTGATATGCAGAATTTTTAAAAATTTCGGCATGACCTATTCGTTTATCGGAGGTATCCCGGCCTTAAAGGCCTCTCCCAAGTCAAATCACATGTACCACTTAAAGTAACCATATACGAATACCAAAAAAACAACAGCGCAACATAAGTAATCAACGAATATAGATAATCCACTTAACTCACTGAATGTAAATAATCCACTTAAGTCGATGAATGTAAATAATCCAATGAAATCAATGAAGGTCGTTATAATCCAATATTAAAATACTCACCATAGAACGCATCGTGGTGGCGTGGGAAACCGAACCACCTGAGTGTGTGGCAGGTGCTGGGCCCTCTACGTTGCCGCTGCGCCGGTTCGCCGCGTTCCGGGCGCTGCGGGCTTGGTAAGCAGGGTCCCTCCACCCTTCTACCCACGCCGCCCAGACGGCCTCGGATACGTAGGCAGGCCTTATCCATGTGGGGTCACGCTCCGACTTGGTCTTGAGGGAGTTGACGAAGTCCCCGTAGCGTTTGGCGGCCCTATGCCGCCAGGCCTGCTCCACGTCGTGGGCGATGTCGGCTGGCCAGCTGTACGACTTCTGCAATTATCATACGGAGGAATAATAAAAGTGTGGTTAGAAAAGTAATGATTGATTACGCATCAAAAAGTGAAATTCATCAAATTTGAATACCTGAAACTCATCCCAGTAGAACCTACGTGTCTCCGGGGTGACACGGCCCCAGGTATATCCAGATGGGTCAAGCCTCAGGTGGAAGGACCGGGTGATGCAACTGGAAAGCGCGCCATTGTCTGATCCAAACCTGAAAGAGTTTAAGTTGTTAGGAAAAAATAACGCGTGAAATATATTTGAAAACATGTTAAATAAATTAATCATTACTTACGTATGGGTATCATTTGACCAAGGGAGGGGACGACGCCCTGATATGACACCCTGGTCCGATGCCGCATCAGACGCCGGATGAGGTGCTGAAACGCTGGGTGTGGGTGGCGTCGTATGTCTGGGGGGTGCGGACATGTCGGCAGACCGTAAAAGGTCTGAGTCCGCAGCCAGAGCGGCGGTCGAAACCGAGACATATGTATCATGCTGAGAAATGAACGCATCGAACTCTCCTTGAAGGTCCTGTGTAGATGGTGGGTATGTGGATCTCGTCGGTAAACCGTCACTAGCCATCAGATCTGAGAGGAACATATTAATAATTTTTAAACGGAGGTTTCCCAGCCTTAATGGCCTCTCCAAAGACAAATGCAAATCATACCGAAAATCATATGCAAACCTCTTACAAAACAGTTTGTACATGCATCATTCATTGGCCAAGCACACCACATTTCTACTAATTCAACCTTAACAACAATATTGGTGCATATATACCATATATACCCGTATATACCCGTACATACATATATATACCATATACATATATACCCGTATATACATATATATACACGTATATGCATATATATATATACCGTATATACATATATATACCATATACATATATGTACCAAAAATAGATTATATAATTATAAATATATTTAAATAGGAAAAATACATATACATACATAATTCTACCAAAAAAAAACAGTTTTTAATAATTTTACATATATTTATATACAAAAATTACAAAAGATATATTACAAATCTATTAAAAACAGTTTTTACAAATTTAACTATATTTAAATACGAAATTAAATATATGTACCGAATATATGTACCGTATATATGTATTTGTGCGTGTATATATGTATTAAAAACATATACATACATATACCGTATATATGTATATGTGCGTGTACCGTATATATGTATATGTGCGTGTATATATGTATTAAAAACATATACATACATATACATATACATATACATATACATACATTTACAAATCTATTAAATACATATACATACATATACATATACATACATACGGTAATTGCAATAAAAACGAAATACATACATATACATATACATACATACGGTACATACATACATATACATAAAAACGAAATATACATATACATGTACATACATACGGTACATACATACATGCGGTACATACATACATACGGTACATACATACATATACATAAAAACGAAATATACATATACATTTACATACATACGGTACATACATACATACGGTACATACATACATATACATAAAAACGAAATATACATATACATATACATATATATACGGTAATTGCAATAAAAACGAAATAGGAAGAAAAACTAACCGGATAGGGGAGGTCAACGGAGAGGAAGCTCGTCGGGGGGGGTTTGCCGGAGGGGATTTCTTCGCGAGGGGGGGTTTTTGCCGGAGGGAGGGGAGGTTTTCGCGGGGGGAGGGAAATGGGGAAGAAGAAGCGAATTTCAGCTTATCTTCGAAATTTTGCGACGACATAGCGACGGAAGTTCCGTCACTATTTTTCATGGGTCGTCGTTATTTCAAATTTAGCGACGAAACATTTCGTCGGTAACTCGTCGGTGTTATCATTTTTGAAAAAAAATAATACAAAATATAAAGTAGTATATACATGAATATAAGTACATCAACACATACACACTTTCATATAAAGAGGTACATAAAAAATTTTGGCTAACGTCAATCTTCCTGGTCATCTGCATCCTCATACGCATCTTCATCTTCGTCTTCATCTTCATCTACATGCTCGTCGTCCTCTTCATCCTCGTATTTGTCTTCGACTACGTCTTCAATATTGTCAGGCGGTTGTATGTTGAGATGAATTTCGATAAAACCGCCGTTGGGGTCATTTAGAGGGAGGTCGTGCAGTTGAACATGTGTCGTATCTAGAACAGACGGGTTTTCTTCTTGAAATGCGGCGTCCATACCATCTGAAACTGTCTGTATACTCACATCAAACTTGCTCGATTTCACTTTGCACACGGATCGCCAGTCTTTTGAGCTCGCATTCATCCTCGTTGTTGGATACGATAGATAGTACACCTGGGACGCTTGACTAGCCAAAACGTATGGATCGTATTTTCTGTACCGTCGCCCTTGGTGTATGTCTACCAACTTATATTGGTCGTGGACCTTTGTGCCAACGCGATAACCTTCTCGAGTTGGATCGTACCATTCGCACTTGAATAGGACCACCCGCTTTATAGGCAATGCGGGATATTCGAGCTCAATGATGTCAGTAAGGTAGCCGTAGAAGTCATCCTCGTCCGGGCTATTGTCATAACGCTTGACACACACTCCGCTGTTCTCCGACGATTTTCGGCTGGCATGGGAGACTGTGTGGAATCTATACCCGTTGACAAAACACATGTCGTGTCGCGTGACTCTGTTCAATGGACCCTCGGCTACTGGCGTCAGAATGTAACCGTACTCATCGTCAGCCAGATGACCTTTGCTCACCTGTAAAAGGACAAGTAAGTATACATCAACGGGGCAATAAATGTGTATCACATATCGTACACGTAACAGGCAAATACTAAACTTACATGCCACCTGAACCAATCAGCAAACTTGGAATCTAACTCATTGTTTATTGCATCGCTCGATATACCCGGTGAACGGTGTTGCAATAAATCAACGAACAAGCTGAAGCAAATTACGAATGAGTACCCTGTATATCTTTGTAACATAATGGATAGAGTATCGCAAGGTATTTACAAAATAAAATGGGAAATCGTTTATACCTCTGGAAACGGTCGACTTGACGGCAGTTGCGCAGAACATAAGAATGAGCAATCTTCAGCTCGCTGTCCCCCAATATCATTTCCCTTCCCTGTCCGTGAAATCTGATCGGATGTGTGAATATTGGGAGGACGCCGGATCTGGAAATGCCGTCGTCGTTCCGGGGAACATCTCTGCACCTCGACGGGACATCTGGCTCGAAGTAATGAGACACGAAGGTCGATGCTTCCTCCGTCAGATAGGCATTGCACATAGAGGCCTCGACTTTCGCCTTGTTCTTGATGTTCAGCTTCAAATGCCTGAGATATCTGTTCATATAGTGAATATATGTTCAAATGCATATCGCTTAGACACATAAGAATGTCATGCACATAAAAAAGAGTACCTCTCGAACGGATACATCCACCTGTACTGAACAGGACCACCAACACGTGCCTCGTATGGTAGATGAACTGACAGGTGTTCCATTGAATCAAAGAAGGCCGGAGGGAATATAGTTTCCAGCTTGCATATGATCACTGGGATTTCGCCCTCCAGCCTTGACATATCATCCGCCCTGAGTCTCGTGGCTGTAAGACATCTGAAGAACAGACTCATCTCGGTAATTGCTTCCCATACATTGGTTGGAAGCAGCTCGCAGAATGCAATGGGCATCAACCGTTGCATGAACACGTGACAGTCGTGGCTCTTCATCCCGTGCAAACCGCGTTTATTCACGTCGATGTTCTTCGACAGGTTCGAAACATGGCCATCAGGAAATCTAGCCGTCCCTAGCCACGATAACAACGCACTGACCTGCTCCGCATTCAGCGTGTACGAGGACTTCGGCATGTATGATGTGCCAACGGGATGCAGCTCCGGTCGCATGTTGAGGTCGCGCATATCAAGTCGTGCCTTCAAATTGTCTTTTGTTTTTCCTGGCACATTCAGCACTGTATTGAAAATGTTGTCAAACACGTTCTTCTCAATATGCATGACATCCAGGTTATGTCGGATCATATTGCTCTTCCAGTACGGAAGCTCCCAGAATATGCTTCTCTTCTTCCACCCGATACAGTAACGAGCCAGGTCTGCGTTGTGACTGCCGTCCGGATCATCAGCGACCCCCACGAATCTACAACTGTCTATCTCCTGCAGCACCTCTGCACCCGTGAGGAGCTCGGGCTTTGTGTCCTTATCGACAATGCCAGGCATGAACGCCGTCACGTTCCTTCTGTACAAATGACGTCTGGGCAGGAACTTCCTATGGTTGTCGAACCAGCTTATCTTACGTCCATGTTTCAAGGACATCGTCTTCGCTTGCTTCATGCAGCAAGGACAAGCGTATTTCCCCACTGTGCTCCACCCCGACAACATAGAATAAGCCAGGAAGTCACTGATCGTCCACATCAGCGCGGCGCGTAGCTGGAAGTTTTGTTTAGTCGATACATCGAACGTCTCCACGCCAAACTCCCATAACCACTTCAGCTCCTGTATCAACGGCTGCAGGTATAGGTCGATCTTCTGTTTCGGATTCCTAGGACCTGGTGCGATCACAGTCAAGAACATGTAAGGCTTCTTCATGCACATCCAAGGCGGTAGATTGTACGGCGTCACGATTACAGGCCACGACGAATACTGCTCTCCCGACTGTCCAAACGGGTTGAACCCGTCGGTGCATAAACCCAACCTAACGTTCCTTGTCTCCGACGAAAAACCCGGATGCGTCGCATCGAACGTCCTCCAAGCTTCGCCGTCAGATGGATGGCACATCTCACCGTCTTTCGTGTAGTGCTCTGCGTGCCACCTCATCTGGCTAGCTGTGGCACTGGATGCGTATAGCCTCTGCAGTCTAGGGGCGAGAGGTAAATAGTAAAATTGTTTTCTTGGCACGTTCCGGTTTCTTTTGTTCGTTCTCCACCTGCTTGTCCCACAGACCCTGCACATGTCTTTATCCTCGTTGATGCCCCAGTATATGATGCACCCCTCTGAACAACAATCGATTTTCTGAACCGGCAGTCCCAACGCCTGCAGCTGTTTCTTCGTCGAATAAAAACTGTCGAGCATTGTGTTCCCTTCGGGAAGAGATTCCCTCATCAGCTGACACATCCCATCGTACAATCTCTCCGTCATGCGGTGTTCCGTCTTCATGCTCGTCATCCGACCGATCATGGACATCTGTGTGTGACTACCGCAACCAGGATACAGCGGCGTGTTGGCGGCGTTCAGCATCTCAAAAAACTATCTCGCCTGAGGGTTCGGATCTTCCTCCACGAATGTACGCGGCTGTTCATCCGGATCCTGCATTTGTAACAACTGCTCTCCGGTAAATGCGCCAGCGGCTGCGTCTGTCACCATCTGCATGTATGGGTTGTGAGATCCCTCGCCTATTTCTTCGGCATTAACCTGACCGGGTCCCCCTTCGACGTGTACAGTTGCAGATGTAGACGCCCCCTCATATTCGCCGTGACAGTACCATGTATGGTAATTGTGGACGAAACCTTGTTTCAATATGTGAACCCTCACGTCACCCGGATCCTTATATTTACGGTTCTTGCATTTCTTGCACGGACATCTAATCTGCGTTCCACTTTCATTACTCGTCGCAAAATCAATAAATTCTTCGAGACCTTCAACAAATCTAAAACACCACTCCCCGTTGTTTACTCTCTGGTACATCCACTTTCTATCGCTTCTCCTCGGATCCATTTTCTCGCTACACCTTCAAACTAACAGCAGCTATCTTTTTTCGTTTGTAGAAAAAATCAAAATTCCACACTTCTGTATTGTCGTTCAAAATTGATGATTGATGTGTTTGAAATGAGAGAAGAATGGGAGAAGAGAAGAAGAAAGACAATGGTTTTATCGTTCCCAGTACGTTACCGACGTAATAGCGACGAGATAGCGACCACAAACAAGCACAAATCTCGGAAACAAACAAACACAATACCGACGACTTAGCGACGAACGACGACGAACAAGAAACACAAATCCCGGAGACAAACAAACACATATACCGACGACGTATCGACGACCAGCGACGAAACACGTCGGTTGATATGCTTTTACCGACGAAGTACCGATTACATTGCGACGCAAAACGTCTCTTCATTCCGTACGACGTGTTTCGTCGCTAAGTCGTCGGTACGTCGTCGGTAAAAGGCAGCCCGTCCAGTTCCCCATGCTTACAACTTACGATGTGTTGCGCGCTAATTCGTCGCTATGTCGTCGCTGATTTCACTACATAAACAGTGTCAGCGTGTGCCCACAACAACATATAAAACAACTATTTTATAATCCAAAATGATTCGTACTAAAGCGCAAGCACGACGTGGTGGACGTGGTGGACGTGGTGGACGTGGTGGTAGGGCGGCAACACCGCCAACTGAAGTGCCTTCTTCTTCAACTGTTCCTCCCCCACCTCCTCCCCCACCAGAGCCCTCTGAGCCTCGCCGGGATCGACAAATTGTCGATCTCCAAATAGAAGTACGAGATCTGTGGAACATGTTAGATGAGGTGAGGGCGCATGTCACGGTTCAGGAAGAGCGTCTCGACTACATAGATAAAAGGCAGATGCGGATTAAATCCAAATCTGCACAGTTGAGACGCCAACTGAAGGCGTGTGCGGAGAGTATAGCTTCTCTCTGTTCGGATGACGAACAGTGAGTGGCTACTCTTCGCTATTTAGCTTTTTTTAAATATTTCTTATTATATTTTGTAATTTTTAATTTTTAATTTTATATTAATGAAGTTTGTTTTTTTAATATCGTATTTGTTTTCTTAATAATTATAACACGTGTTTAATCTCTTACGAATCCTGACGACGCACCTGTATACGCGAAATGTGGTTAAGAAAAATTTCTTCCGACTAATTCACCGACTAAACATCAACTATATACCGACGAAACCTAATACAACGACGAAAACCTACTAACTATATCTTCGACGAAACTTAATAGAACGACAAAAACCTATTAACTGTATCGTCGAAACCTAACTATATCTTCGACGAAACTTAATAGAACGACAAAAACCTACTAACCGTATCGACGAAAAACGGAAAAACTAAATACAATGAGAAGAACGGGCTTCGCGGGGGTTTTTTTTTGAATTTACCGACGCTTTACCGACGAAACAAGCGACGGAAAACGTCTCTTCACATTATTCGACGCGTTTCGTCGCTATTCCGTCGCCAAGTTGTCGCTATTCGGCAGTGTCAGTTCAGTTCCCAACGGTTGCATCGTACGATAAACATACGTCGCTAATTCGTCGCTACGTCGTCGCTATAACATCCGAAAGGTCATCACTGCACATTCCCAACGGTTGACAAATGCGTCGCTATGTCGTCGCTCATTTCACTATTTATACCCCAAACATCCGCTGTTATACATACACACATAGAACGTTATAAATAATCAAAATATGCCGCGTCGTTTTAAAAGAACCCCAAGGCGTGGTGGACGGGCAAACAGTGCCCCTCCAGAAGGGCCTCCTCCTCAACCACCATCGGTTGAGCGAGAGGGTTCTGTATCTGTCTATGGCCCACCGCCGCATCAGGATGATCAAGAACAAATGCCGGTGCAGGACGCCGACTTCCGTATGCTGATGGCAAACATGCATCAGCAGTCGCGGCAACTGCACTACATGACTAGAAGGCTGCGGAAGATGAAATTTAGATACTACAAGCTCAAGCGCCTTCTCAAAGAGTTTGCGGAGAATGTCGCGGCCACTCTTTCGTCCGATGACGAAGAGTGAACGGCCCATCTCTGCATCTCTTTTTAGATTTTTTTTTATTTTTTCGTTTGATAATGTAACTTCTTATTATTAAATGAATGAGTATTTTTCCCAATTATCGCTTTCTTTTTCCTTAATCAATACACGTGTTTAATTCTCGATGTATCTGCGACGACACAACGACAAACCGAATTACGAACGGAAAGTAATTCAAAACATTTGCCACATACGGGTTTCATTGACAAAAAAAACGACGATACACAACTCCAAGAACTTAGTAAACGACGAATT
>AP025048.1:2634480-2691194 GCA_036186865.1 Eustoma russellianum | reverse complement strand
CAAAAAACGACGATACACAACTCCAAGAACTTAGTAAACGACGAATTTATTTTATACTTTTAGCGACACATTTGCGACGACATAGCGACGAAGCGTTATAAACTAAATAGCGACGAACAAAAACACGCAGAATAGCGACGAGACACCGACAAATCACCGACGTAATTCACCTGACTGACTATTTTTCTTTTAGCGACAACGAATTTCATCGTACTTTCGTCGCAATTAGCGACTACATTATTTTTGTCGCAGAGTCGTCGCTATTACCGACGAAACAACGACTATACGTTGTTCGTCGGTGATTTTTTCGTCGGCAAACCACAATTTTTTTGTGGTGAAAGAAACACACTTCATAGGAGTTTTCGTGTATTTAAACATCTCACGTCTATATTTTGGTGCTGTGTTTTTTAATAAAGAAAATAATATTGTTTGAACTTGTGAAGAGAATCCAAGATACACATATATATACTTTCGGTTGAGATCTTCGCCACAAGTCTGTAAAAATTGTTTAGTTTAAATAAATAAAACATGTCAAGAGATGCAAGTATAGAGACCTTCGCCACAAGTCTGTAAAAATTGTTTAGTTTAAATAAATAAAACACGTCAAGAGATGCAAGTATAGAGACCTACACACAGTTCAAATAAACATGAACAATATAGCGTTATCTTTTTTGGATGCCAACAAAAGGATTATGTTAAAATAAAAAGAGAATATTTTATTCTTTCTCCCTGTGGATTAGTCTAATGCTATGATCTTTAATACTCCAGTCCGATCTGTTACTTCTTATACGAGGAATCCCCCCCCCCCCGCCCCCCTCGATCTCGCCTACACCGCCACTGCATCTCCAGAAAACAGTTTGAAAATAATAATATTAGAGTCAAAGATATTTAAATTTTGAATTTCATATTAAAATTAAGACATTATCGGTACACTTATTTAAAGTTTGAGGAGGTTCTAGTCATGCCTCTTGTATTTATTTAAAGTTCTAGTCATGCTTATTTCGCTAAAATACTAATGCACACCCACTTCTGTGATTTGACCGAAAAGTGGTCGGAATATTTTAATCTAAAACCATGTAGTATTTAAGTGGTCAACCAAAAAAAAAAAAAAAGGTAACGGAAGGTCGGTGACATTAGGCTAAACCAAGAAATTGAAATTTCCCAAGTAAAAATTAAAAAGTGAATATAAAACGGCCTTTTTGGTTATTGGTTATGATATTGCATATCTTGTTTTACATTGATATTTATTTATTATATATTAGTTAGGACACTGCTCAAATATTTATCTGATAAAAAACTAACATTATTTAAATACAATTCAAGTCAAAATTTATTAAATTAATACGATTCAAATAACAATTACAATAACAGTTACGACCATAATCTCTCTCATAATAATAAAATTATCAATGTTTGAGTGGATTTTCGTTCAAGGAATTCATCATTCTTTAAGTTACACAACATTTTCTTTAACTAGTTTACTTATGATAATTCTTTACGCTAAGTGATGTTTTTGATATGATTAATCAAGTTGTGACAACGTCTGAATGAATAAATCATACACAACAACAAAAACTTAGGGTTTGGAGGATATGAACAGATGACAAACAATATCTCTATTTCAAAAGATAGCGTAGGAATAAAAATTTAAAAATATATAAAAGAATAAACTCCTTATGGATGCATGGTTGCGTTAATGTTACAAAAAGCTATATCGAATACAACACATGCTATCACCGCACCCTTCGCTATTTTGGTCGGCCGAAGATAGCGATACTTCTCGCGAAATTACTTTAATATTTCTGCATCTTAATATATTTATCCATCTTAAACAAAATACATTATAATTGGAGTGTCCAAATTGCCCTTCTCTAGTCCTATCTTCTGTTTTTGAAATAAAATTATTATGATCTCCTTCTTTCCCATCCCTCCGTTACCGATTATCCCACGCAAGTGAAACAATCGCCGCCGATCCATCTCTACTTTCTTCCTTTTGCATATCAATGGCCGCCCCTCCCTGTTGTGGCAACTCAAAACCGGAACTTACTTTTTTCTAATTGGCTGCACTGTGAGATTGGTGTTCACTCTACGAGTCCATTCAAATGCAAATTCACAATTTCGGCGCATAAAAACAGAGAGCAAGCTTTGACCTTGATGCCTTGGCACTCGGTGGCAAAAGAAGAAGAAGAAAGAGGAGATGAGGAGGCAGTCACAATAAGGAAAGAAGAAGTTACGACTCTATTAACAGGTTGGGGAAAAGAGTATGGGATTGAATTGATGATCTGGAGCGTTCTGGAAGGCCGAAGTAAGGGCAGCAGCTTCGTGTATCTGTTTTATTTCATTTATTTATTTTTCTTTAGAAGAGTACATGTATAGATTTGGACTATGTGGAGGGTGGAAGAGGTGGTGGCCCCCTTCTCGCCGGTGGCAGTAGACGGCATCATCCTCTGCAATTATTTTCTTTAGCCAAGTAATTTCGCGTTGAATGAATTTGAATAGAGGGAAATTCTGATATTAGAAGTATTACAAGATAATTAAATTCTGAACCCGAGGGTGTCTTGGTCTCTTTAATAAAGAATTTCATTGGACATGCAAAATATAATCAGATAATCCTAAGAAATAAAAGTCACTGATAATGACTACTCGTTTTTGATTATTTAGATCATCCTATCTCTAAAAGCAAAATTTTATAGACAGAAGTCTCTAATGTAATTGTTATATATAATAAATCTTAATGAATTGACAAGTTATATGAAAAATTCATCGGAACCTAACAAGTAACAACCACAGCGAACGAACGTTCATGGCATCCAAAGATTAGGTGGAAAAATGTTCGAAATTGTTTCGATAATTAGGTAATTTGAACTTAATTAACTTTAAAGGGCAGTGGTTACTGGGGTAGGAGAGACCTAGTTATACCTGATCTTCATTTGTTGTAAATTTTTTTTTTGATACATATATCATTTCTATATATCAATTATTTTTAATTAATTCTTGTTATATTTATTATTGATTTTAATTAATTTTGTGTATTTATCATTGTTATATGTTAACTAATTTTGATATTATTTTTGTTTGTCCTAAAAAAAAACCTTTTTCTTAATATTTGTCATTTCAATTATTTTTATATTTGTTGATGAGTATTTATTAATACCACTGTGAAACTTGCCATAGTCTCTCCAAAACTTAGCATCAAATCTCTCTTCTCCAAGCTATCGTTGATGAATTTTAGAGCATTTATCTTTCTTTCTAACACAATCCTATGGCCGACCACTCCGACTTCTCCTTCGCCGGAATCTTTATCAGCAGCGCCATCGCCGCCTGTTTCGCTGAGGCATTGCCTTTTCTTTTCTTTCCAGCTTTAAATCATTAATTACTTGACGTACTACTTTTCTGAACTGTTTTAGTTAGATTTATGTGTTTGATTTAATGCCTTATTGTTTTTGTGGATTTTGATTGATAAATGTTGTTGCAGTTGTGTACTATACCGTTAGACACATCTAAAGTGAGGCTCCAGCTGCAAAAGAGATCTTCTTCAGGCGGGGAAGAAGAGGGAGGTACTCCGAAATACAAAGGTTTATTTGGTACTGTTGTCACCATTGCTAAAGAGGAAGGATTATTGGCTCTCTGGAAAGGAATTGTCCCCGGGTTACATCGCCAATGCCTATATGGAGGATTGCGTATAGGTCTATATGAGCCGGTATGCACTTCAAAAGCATGAAATTTCTCATATTGTTTATGTTGCACTCAGTCTTCTCTTAGTATGAGATTTCAAGTATTTTTGGACAGATGAAGGCTTTCTTGGTTGGGAGTAATGCTGGTGGAGTCGTGCCTTTGTTTTTCAAAGTACTTGCTGCTCTGATTACTGGTGTGTTAGCTTTATTGTATTTTATTGCTATGCAATTTTGTTGATTTGATCTTGGGTTCTGAGTTGATTTTATTTTGTGGGTTACATTTATTTCATGTCTTTTGAATAAAGGGGCGATTGCAATTACTGTTGCTAATCCAACTGATCTAGTAAAAGTGCGGCTTCAGGCTGAAGGGAAATTGCCGATTGGAGTTCCCAGAAGATATTCTGGTGCTTTGGATGCTTATCATACCATTGTCAAACAGGTACAATGCTAGTACACCTTCACATAAATTGGTAACTTATTTTAAGTGTCTGTGACTCTACACATCTGTCTATCTAGAATCACTCACTAGATATGCTTGCTTATTGACCCTAAAAACTGAATAGGAAGGATTGGCTGCTCTTTGGACTGGACTTGGCCCTAATATTGCTAGAAATGCAATAATTAATGCTGCCGAATTGGCTAGCTATGACCATGTAAAAGAGGTGATCATCTTTTGCTCTTTATGTTGAAATGAGTTCGATTTTAATGTATGCGGTTGTTGCAAACGGTTCTGATTTTATACTTCTTTCTTTCTCATCGATGCGAAGACGATTTTGAAGATTCCTGGATTTTCAGACAATGCTTTAACACATGTTCTCTCTGGTTTAGGGGCTGGCTTCTTTGCCGTTTCTATTGGTTCTCCTGTTGATGTGGTAAAATTCCTTCTTGCCTCTTTTGCTCACTTTTTAGCCAAGTGAGGTCTATGACCAGAATTCTTTACATTTTGTTTCTCTTTTCGCCATAGAGGTAATCATGTATAAACGCTGTGGGAAACTTCAACTGGTTCATTTAGTTCAGAAAGTTTGCAGAAATTTCATTGATTTCCTCCTGATCATTCATGGCATGTTTGCCTGGACAAGTTTTGGATGGCTTTAATATGTAGTTCATAGAGTGTGTTTCCTACAAATCTTGTCGCTTATGTCTTTTTCAGCATCTTCTTTCTATTACCACTGCATTTTCACTTGTGTTGCTCAACTCCTACTGTGATAGAATACATTCTGTATTAAACAGATAGTGGGGTACACATACTGCATTGAACAGATAGTCGAATTTATCAGCCTAGCTGTGTTAAGTATCAGCTGAAAAGGCTTATGAATATTGCTGCTGGTCTCAGAAGGATTTACCTATTTTGAATGGTTCATATTATATCCCAGGTAAAATCCAGAATGATGGGAGATACGATTTACAAGAGCACCTTGGACTGCTTTTTCAAAACATTGAAAATTGAGGTTCTTTCTCTTCCAATGTTATATGCTGTGTGAAACTCATTTTTTTTCATTGAGTGTTCTCCGCATTCCTCATTTCTTCTGCAGTCGTCTTTGGGGTGTTAGTAAATTTGTAGATCCATCAAATGACTTTTAAAGGTGATATATCCTTATTGTGTTTTAATAAAATATGTTGGAAAAAAGTTGTACTCCTATTTGTCTTCTCGTTGTTGCACTTTTGGCCACTTCTACAAGTTTCAAGAAAAAAAATACTAACTTGGTTGATCTTGTGCTGAACTTGATAGATTCAAGAGCTCATGGCTTGAGAGGCATCGGTCTTGCTTGACTGCGTAATGATCTTTCCTAGTTCTGTGTTTCCAGGGTCTCTCTGCCTTCTACAAAGGATTTCTCCCTAATTTCGGCCGGCTAGGATTGTGGAACATGATCATGTTTTTGACACTTGAGCAAGTAAGTCATACTTCATATGTAAAGTTCTCTTCATAAGATGGAACAAAATTTTCAAAAACTGGAGTGTGTGCGTGTGTAATGTATTACTGGAATATTTGCTCAGCGCTTCTGTAAAAGCTACTCCATGTCCAATGGCTGCGCCATTGCTCCTGGTTCCCTTGGATGGAGGTGTAAGTGTGGTGTATGATCCACATACCTTATGCTTAGGCTATGACCTGGAAAAACCTGTATTTTACACTCAAAACTACTTGTTAGAGTCCAAACTCAGCTTCATTGATTGCTGGCTGTCCGTAGGTAGTTGCTTAGTTTTTTCTTCTCTCAATGCATATGGTATTGTATTTTGTCCCTTAAGCTGAGATAAGGTCCATTGAGATTTAACGGTCCTAGCATTGTCAAGTAAAAGGCATAGCTCAGAAATTTGAACTGACCTACTGGTAAATGTCATTGCACTTACTGGTGAAAATCAGAGTTCGAATTCTATCCCTTTCCTTGCGCGTGGTATATTTGTTTTTTCCCTAAAAAAAGAAAAAGGAAAAGTCATAGCTGTATACATGCAGTGCCAATAAGGACCCCCTCTCCTTGCAGGCACAAAGTAGTGATGTGCTTTTGACTTTTCTTCTATGTTGTTGTTTCTGCTAAAAAATCATTCATACTTTCTAATGAAACATGTCGCAGTTTTATATGTTATTACACCTTCCATAACACTTTTCATTTCTTCTGCTTCACTTACTTTTAGGTAAGGAAATTTTTAATGGGATGACTACACTGTTCAAATATTCCAAGCTATTGCTCTCCCGGGCTTCCTGCACCAACCCCATCTCATCTTTGTGCAACTTGGGTCCTCTTATACATAGAACTATGTATCTTTTCATTGAGGATCTTATCCTTTCTGCTAGAAGTACTCAGAACACAAGCATCACAGGTGGTCATGGCTGCGCGCTTATCTTCTTCCATCCAATTTGTCACAATTATTTATTACAGAATTTGGGTAGAACTGCTTCCTGCTAATCTGCTGGGAAAAGGAAATTTCTTTGTATTTGACATGGCCTGTTAGTTTCGGATGCACTATGAGGGTTTGTTTCGAGTCATTTCACTTGAATGTAAGCCTTATAATCTTTTTGGTTTTGATCCTCTTTTTGCCTATTGTTTCCAGCTCTTATGACCTTAGTTGACTTTTCACATATCTCAAGTACGAGCACCTTTTTTTTTCCCCCTCTTCTTTTTATTCTAGCAACTAGCAAGTAAAATTTTATCAGTGCTATTTACTAATCATTTCAATAGTTCGTCCTATGTAATGGATAGACATAAGGAAATGAGATAGATGATGTTATTATAATAACGGTCTCAAATGTACTAGTATCGCGCCTTGTCAATCTGAGGCACTGTGAACGTATTTTGAGGGCGGTCCAATGAGCGGTTGCTGTTTTGCAACTTTGAAATCATAGGTTTGAGATGAGGAAACAGTCTCTTGCATAAAATGTAACATAAGACTGCATACATCAAATCGCGAAATGATCCGATCTCTCTTCATACTCTACGCAAGCGCGGAAAGCTGGTGTACCAAAAACATTTTTTTAAAAACAAATTGAATGTATAAAACAACAATATTGTGTTAAAAGTCAAGTGGAAAAACGGATGTATTCATCTTAGTAGCAGAATATTGTCTTACTATTGGATTATTGAGCAACAAGTTAACTGTAATTAGGTGATGAGTCTCAAGATTATCAAAACTATATACTATTATAAGAGATCAAATACACCATGTATCAACCTAAAATGATCGACAGTTGGTTAGTAAACGACCTAATGCTAAGTCCAATTCTAACTCCACCGTTCTTGGTGGGGGCGCAAACGCTGTATACGAATCGAGTTACAAACGAGTATTTAAATTTTACTCGTTTATAACTTGATTTGATTTTGATTTTCACGGATTAGAATACGTATCGTACTTGAAGCTCGATAATGTTGACAAGCCAAATTTAACCTTTTACATATTCGGATCATAAACTCGCAAAAGCTCTTTTAATTTTTAATAACATTACCTATTGGTTTAGAGGCTCGTCTATGTCGGAGTATAGAAGTCAGATAAGTCAGTACACAACCACACCCATGTATAAGAAACACACATATGTTCCTTGATAAAACATATGTACGTAGCCATGTTCATGTGTTAAAAAACACACAGAGGTTGTTTCCCAATGACTCATAATGAATATTGTGTTAAGCTGTGTAGATCAACTGTTACTTCACAATATAAAAACACAATCAATTTAGTGAGTCATTTTGTTTTATTTTATTATATTCTAAAATCAAAAAAAATTTGTCATTCACTCCATCAAAACATTTTTAATAGATGTATAATTATAATGAATATATAAAACCTGACCTATTTTGACATTATTTGATGTATGTATAATACAAAGCCCTAGATCTAAATATTAGCAGCCGCCAGCCCCCAGGCCCACTTCTTTGGCTCAAGTTTTCCCGTTCTCCGGATCGGATCTTGTGAGGCAAACAATGAAGTCAAAAATAAGGTCGCGAATCCGGTGGCACCACGTGTCCTATTCTTTATCAATAAAAAACGGGGACACGTTAGCGCCACCGAGACTCGCCTTCATATCCCATCCGTTCTTTCCCCGCCATCTTCCTTCTATCTTTTTCTTTTTCCATCTTCTTGCCGAATTCAAACCTTTCTTTCCTGCTACAATGCTTTCTTATCTGCTGCCACGGCGTCTTCATCTTCGCATTTTTTCTTTCTCTTTTTACATTTCCCCGGTAAACATTGGCGGCGGCGAACAAGGGCACTGACAGCGGCAACCTATCGAATAATAGTCCCCTAGCCAAAGGAATAACCAACATGAAGGAGTAAGTGTTTTCCTTTTTCTTCTCGTGTTTGAAATTCAAGCAATTTTTATTGCCTGGGTCTTCTGGGATGGTAATGTTACTAGGGTTTTAAGCTAGCGAAATTTCTGATCTGGTGGGAAGGAAAAAAAGCCCCCAACTCATCAACTCTGTCTTGATTGCTATTGTCAGATACTGGATAAGTGTTTTCATGTTACCTAAAATGGTGATAAAATTCAGAGGATCTTCAGAATTTTTTTGGGAGATAAAGAAGGCAAATGTCAAATGACGGACGGTCTGTGTGCAAGCCTACAGAATTACCTAAAATGGTGATAAACTTAAGAGGATACTCGGAACTTTTTTTTGGGATGGCATGAAGAAGGCAAATGTCAAATGATGGTCTGTGGGCAAGCCTAAAGAAGCGGAAGCCTAAACCTTTCTTGACCTAGTTCAAGTAAATAAAATAGGTTTACTTCATTTTAAAGAATAAATCTCTTTGGAAAGTCAAAGTTAAAGCAACTGGAATCTTTCATGTAGAAAAGGCTGATTCGAATGAAGACCAGTATGACCAATTTCTACAGAGAGTAATTGGAACTGGATTAGCCACTTTCTTTTGGTATGATTTCTGGCACTCTTAGAGAGTCCTAATGAAAAATCATCCAGAGCTAAGACATAAGCTGAAAATCAGATTGAATACTAAAGTTGCAGAGGTCATTGTGAGAATCAATAGAGGTTGCCATATGCTAGAATATGGGACAAGCAAGTCATAAAATTTTACGATGATCGTAGAAACAGTCACATTTCTCATTGAGATGACAATTGGAAATGGTTACGTTCACAATTTTTTTTTTTTTTTTTTTGTTCGTAATGCCACTATTGCTAGATCTACTGCATTACATTCTGCCCATTGGACCAAGATTATTTGGAGTAGACATAATCTTCTTAGATATATAATCATTCTTTAGTTTGTAGTTTGGAAAAAGATGTTTATTCTAAACAAGCTTGCTCAATGGGGTATTTTTGATGCTGATGTTTGTAAGCTTTGTGACAAGTATACTGAAAATCATGAGTACATTTTCTATGTTCCTACTCCAATGAGGCATGGAAAGGAGTCATGAGACAACTAATGTGCCACTATTTGGCCTCAATCTGCTGTTAAAGAATCTCAAGTCTTCATTTTCTCCTTTCCCATACCCGTTACTAACGCTGAGGCTTCCATCACAAGTAACTTATTCTAAGTTGTTTGAGTTTGAAAGTTCTTCCTCCTTTCTGTAAAGTTTCTTGACAGCAGGTTATCTGTATGTAGCAGTCTTCCTCCAAGGCGATCCACGAGAAGCTACCTGCGCAGCATCTCACCAAGGTGGTCAAGGGGAAGTTATTCGTACAAGGGGTCCAGGAGAAGCGACTCGTGCAGTGTCTTTCCAAGGCGATAAAGGGGAAATCATTCTTATCGACGGAAGAGCTACTACCGCAACATCTCTCCACCAAAGGTGGGATGTGAAGGCTCCGGTATGACGGTGTAGTTATTCTTCCAGAAGCCATTCGAGGAGTCCCAGTGGGAGTTCATCGACAGAGAGGTCGAGATCAGTTACTCCTAAATCCGACTCCACTTGAGGAATCTTGTATAGCCTCGTCTCGTAATTCCCACTGAATCTCTTAGCCCAGGCGTTTCTGGCCTCTATGATCTAGTAGGTTTAGTGGCTACAAGAATTACCTCACGAAAATAATGTCCAATGACTTGGATACCCTACAGTAAGCGGGGATGGTCGTACTGGTGTATTCCTTTTCTTGTCTCATGTGACTGAGACTTAATTATAATGTAGATATGGAGTGCGTTTTGATATTCTTATCTCCCCATATCTCTATTTGAGCTATCTCACTGACATCGGTATACAAAATATTGATTAGTTAATCTGCCAAAGTTGTAGGTCCTGGTAGGCGGGCGGGTGGCTGGCTGGCTGATGGCAGAATAGAGTCTATACGGTTCAAAAGATTTAGTAGGCGTGTTCCATGTTTTACAGCAGCAGTTACTTGGTTGTGTTTAGGAATATTATATCGGACTTTTTCCCCGTCTTCACTGATGCATGTTTATAAGTACTTCCTCTAATATATAAAATAATAAGATTAGGAGAAATAAAGGATCTTAACTTTTCATGATGCATCACATGCATTACGGGCTTTGTATATTTTAATGCATAAGTTTTTCCAGGGTAAAATTTTGTGTGGTGTATAAGACGTTGCATGAGGTAGATTATGTAAAAGTGAATCTATCATCAGAACTTCTCAAAAACTCTTATCATTAAAAGGAAAAAAGAAAAGGGTGAATCCCGGAATGTGGTTTGAATAAAGAGAAGGAAACGAGATGGAGGACTTCTAATCACGTCAACTGAGGACTCACACAGACAATTCTTTTTTCTTTCGCCTCCTCATATCACACTGATCCTGATCATATAAGTTTCGAATATGTGAATCGTGTTCATTCTACCAACTTAAAGACTCGTGCAATATGCACGTCTTACTAGTGCCTAGTGGTTAATTATTTCGTTAGCGATACTATCCAAACATTTATCGGTGGAGCAAATGAGGCAGGCATTAAATGGGGCGTAGTAATATAGAAATAGTTGAGGGAACATGCGATGACGCAGTACAAAGATAGTGGTTCATGAAACAAACATATAATCAGAAGATAGCTTATGCTATATACTGTTGATGAATAGCGGCTTTGCTGTCTCCTCAGATGCAGCAACGTCAACAGGGATATCACCGAGGCTCGAGCTGTTGTGTAGGAGGTTTTTATGGTGTCATGGGTACGATGCTGTTTCTTTAAACTGTTAAACGAAGTATACCATGATTTAACAGTAACAGAATTCGCGGTGCTCACTGATACCTTAGAATTCTGTGGACTAGAGATATCTGCCAACCTATGTTACAACACATTCTTCTATATTCCAGATTTCTTTTGCATATGGGGAAATTGTTCTGTCACTGCTGAACTTTCCACTTCCAGCAGTGCTTAATATAGACATCTTGATCCACCGTTTCCTGTCCCTGTAGCCAATACAATAACAAGGGTTAGGCAGCAATTAATTCGTCAACAAATATACACATACAGAGGTGGGAAGGTGTTGGGAAATTGGATTATACATTACGTCTCTGCATACTTGTAAATCACAATAGCATGATTAAACAACAAGACAAGTACATAGAAATTGCAAGACAAAACAAAATTCCGTTGCATTGTTCTGCTACCAAAATCACAATGCGTTGTGATCGTATTGTAATATACTCGGTACTCGGTTCCTTTTTCTTGACCTAGATGCCACAAAAAGTGTTGTAATTTAAGTTCCTCAACCTTCCTAAGTTTGAGCTTCGTATGATGATGGCTATTCATGTTTATGTTATCCTCTCTGAGGCCCTTGGGGAAACATGATATTTGCGTCCATAAAATGCTTCATCCCTCTCGTATTCTCTGTCAGACAACGTAGTCTAAATTTTTTAGGTTATTTGGAAACCTGACCATTGCAGCCTAGTTATATTCTAACGAGTTTGACATTTTGAACTTTCACCCATTTTTTCTTGGGGCATTCTGACACTTGATACACTTGCTTTCAGGCAACCTTTACAAGAATCCGACTCAATAATCAAATTAGTATAATATGAGTTAACCCTTTAAACAAGGCAAACCATGTTAATGGAGAACACAGGTACTTACTTGTAAGCTTCATCTACCCTAGCCTGGGCATCTATGTAACTCGGGAAGTCTTGACCAACTAAAAAATAATCACCACGACCATAGCCGGAGTTCCCCTCCAAAGAATCCAGCAGTGGATTATAATCATAGTTTCCAAAAGCTCCAGATCTGATGAATTGCTTCGCTTCTTGAAAGCGAGAATCTGGTTTGAACTGCATCCATAAAAAGACATTTATTTAATAAGTCTGGCTCCCAATCGGTACTTCCAATGTTATACCAATTCTACGCAGCAGTGGTGCAGCATGCAGATTTTTACAGTTTAATATGCATGAAGAGCCTGAATTGAAATAAACACTTCAACAATGAGACGTAAGTTAACAATGCAAACGTCAAAGTTCACCGACCACTTAAACAAAGCCATAAGACATACCAGTCCATCCTCTCTTTCTTTACGCAGATGAGGGACATCCTCAGCTTTAGCACCAAATAGGAAGAAGTTTTCTTCCCCAATCTCCTCTCTAATTTCCACATTTGCCCCATCAAGTGTTCCTATGATCAAGGATCCGTTAAGGGCAAATTTCATGTTGCTGGTGCCACTTGCTTCCATGCCAGCTGTACTGATGTGTTGTGAAAGCTCGCTTCCAGGAATAAGCATTTCCGCAACGGATACATTATAATTGGGAATGAAAACCACCTGCAAAGTTTTGAAAACAAAATACCGTCAGAGGGATTCCCAGAAGTAGACATACTTTTGATAAAAAGATCACCTCTGACCATTGTTGGCGGCCCTAAAACTGAAAATCCAAGAATAGTTACTGAATTCAAGCAATTGAGATATATGTAACAATCCCAGCTTCTAGCTGCTATGATGTCTAACGTGACTGCAAGAAATACAGTGGCATCTACTCACTTAGGGGCTGCATGTGGGAGAGGTTATCTACGCATGATTACGTTAGATAAGAACAAAGAAAGAATTCGGAATATGTTTATGCAATAAGCTAGTGTTTTTTTGATGCAGTCAAGGAATTAAATGACATTTGAACCATAACATGTTTATATTACCTTCAGAAAACTATTGACTTCAGGGTCGCTGTTAACTACAGCACCAACATCATTAACTAGCTTGACAATTCTCTTGGCATTTGTGTACGTTGCAAATGCTTTTCCACCAATCATGACCGTACGCGGTATAACCTTTTCCCGTTCTTCAGGGCTCATCTCCTAAAGTACATGCATGCGCAGAACTACAAACATGAGTCGAGTATGTGGAGAACGGCGAATGAACACATATGCAATGCGCACTTGTACAAAATTTCAAACTCAAAACCATTTTCCCAATAACATCGGAAGTCGATCAATGAAACATATAGAGACCAGCAAATTTTCTCAAGTTCCATTGAAACAAGCAATGTGCCTCCTTTCAAATGTGGGACAATCAGACTATAGTTGCAGGAAAACAGTGATAAAAGAATACGAATCCACTATGACTGAGTGAAATGGAGTATAAATATTGCGCAATTTCACACAAAACCCTTGGAGCTACAAATTTTATGAAGAAATATTGACGTTTACAAACAGAAGCAATAAAATTTACCACCTTTATTTTCTTGTATCTGTAGACTGTTCCCAGAATATTTAGCAGCTGCCTTTTGTATTCATGGATGCGTTTGACTTGTATGTCGAAGAGGCTATTTGGGTCAATGCTAATACCAGTAGCTTGTAAAATGTATTGTGCTAAACGTTGCTTGCTGGCCATCTTAGCGGCTTCCCACTCCCCATGCAATTCCACATTGTCAGCAAGCTAACATGATAAAAGATAATGGAGTTAATACTAATACAAAGCATATCCAAGAACTGTTGATAAAAAACATGAAACTTCGTTTTTGTGTGTGTATATGTATATGTATGTGTATGTGTATCTCTCTCTCTGTGAATACACACACATATTCAAGAAAGCTGTGTATAAATTTAATGGGACATTCATAACATACTTGCCGAAGCTTCGTTAGGAGGTCAGGTTGGTCACCCACTTCTCTGTTTTCAACCATTTGGTTATTATTCTACTGAGTTGTGGATTACAGAATTGAACCCAGCGACGTGGAGTAATGCCATTGGTTTTATTCTGGAATTTAGTGGGCCAAATTGAGACATAGTCAGCAAATAACTCGAACTTCAAGATGTCACTGTGTAACTGAGCCACTCCATTCACCTGAAAAGAAAATGAAATAAAATTAGTGAGTTTCAACACACACACACAAAAACACACAACATCCGTATGTGATGTAAGCAAAAATCAACAGGGGGACCAATGAACTTTCAAGTAAGGAAGTAAGTAGTATCGAGGTGGGAACTCCGTGACAAGTACATGGATCAATGCCTTAGAACAAGCAGAAGAAACTAGAAACCACAAATACAGTTGTGTTTATTACATTCACAGGATTGATAGAATTAATGCACAGGGAAATTATGCCTACAATATTTTAGAAGCGCTACAATTTAGCCAAACAAAGGAAGATCAAAAAAGAAACCGGAAAACAAAAAAACAGAGTGAGCACAAGTGTCTTCCAAGATCTACAATAAGGAAAGAAGCTTGAACAGTCAAAGTTGGCACTGGCCACTGAGGCTGCCCTTTTTCATCCTGGATGTTACATGTTAATCCAGGACTGATCTTACGATTAAGTGGATCACTTACCGAATGAGAAGACACCACACATAAATTAGCCATGCGCACAACAGGCTTCTGTGGATTATGGTCCAAAATACGCATACTAGAAAGTTTGCCCTCAAGATCAGGTCTTGTTAACTTTATCATCACAATGAACTGCAAGGGAACCCATTGGTCAGCTTACTAAATTAATAAAATGGAATACTTTTGTAAGCAAACGATTATACCCTTCTGTCAATTTCTTCGATGATTTCCATATGACGTGGGAGAAGCTTCCACATAACTGCTTGTGACCATTTTTCAAGTGCTTCTGGAAGGACTGTGTGATTTGTATAAGCAATTGTCCTGGGTTAAAAAAATTAACCATATAAAGAGTCCAACTAAATTCAGAAAAATACTGAGAAGGAGCAAGTTAGTTAATGTCTGTATCTAAGGAGTAGGATCCAGAAAGTAATCTATAACTGATCTTCAAGTTCAGGACCAGGCCAAGCACCAGAAATAAACGAAGGAAAAACACCTGATAGAACAGTTTACAAGAGGCCAAAGAACTTTTGCTCAATGCCAAATGCTAGTCATTCTTTAGTATTTTCCTCCGGTAAATACTACGTTCACTGTTCATTTGACCTGTGATATACTGAATCAACAAAACACAGTCAGCAGCTTTTGTGCTTTTCTATGGACCGCTGGGGATGGGGGAGTTGGTTGTTGGTAGAGATGGTCACTGAAACCAGGATGGAGGCAACATTACCAAGAAGATCTTAGAAACTGGGCTCACACATGTTTTGACCTGCCCAAAGCATAAACCTTAACAAATTTCATAGCTGAATCCTCAGAATTTTGGATAGAGGCCAATGGAAACAGGAAACTAAGATGAAGGGAGCCTCAAAGGGAGAGGTTCGAAAATCACCTGGTCGTAACATCCCATGCTTCCTCCCATCCAAGTCCTTCATCATCCATCAGCAACCGCATCAGCTCAGGAATAGCAAGAGTGGGATGTGTATCATTCAGTTGTACAGCAACCTTTGATGGAAATTCAGACCATTGAAGTAGCTCCTTCTCATGTTTCCTCTCCTTAAATCTGGAAATGATGTCCTGAAAACCCAAAGTTAAGGGCAAGGAGCTCAAGATAAAAGGCATCTAAAATGCATATAGATTCATCTCTAACCCGAAAACACATCAACCAGGTTGTTTTCCTAATCCCTGAAATTTCTTATCATATGCTTGGACTCTTGATTAAAACATCGCATTAATTCAGAAGTTCAATAGTAACTGAAGCTGATAAAATTGCAGTTAAAATTTGGACTCAGATGGCCCTCTCTAGATTTGGTTTCCCTGATAATCTAGTTTGCAGCAGATGGTACATAAACGAAAGTTTGTGGAGAAATCTCAGTGCTTACTGTGGCAACTTCAGTGCCAGCTAAACAGGATATGAAGATCTGTACATGCAGCTAAGAGTGCGACCATGATAAAAATTATTAAGACAAAGGACGACGACAACCTAACACCTTTCTTATGGCACAACAGACCAACAAGCAGAAAGGAAAAAATATCAGGAAAGGAAAACGACAGAAGCAAAATTCCAAACCTGAAGTGAGGCACTGCAAAGGAAGAATTGTTGCTTAAGTCTCAACAATTTCCCACTTTCCATAGCGTCCCCAGGGTACAAAACTGCACAGATCTGTGAACACACGGATTAAATTAATGCAGAACTGAAACGAAAGCATATACCTAAAAGCAAAAAGTATTAACGCCAAAAGAGAAGTTGCACTGCAAAAGACAAATGATTTTGGATCACCTTCAATTGGACATCTAATGAAAACCAACCTGTTGTGCCCTAGAATGAAGCTGTGCAGCAGATTCATATTCTCCATCATTAAATTGAAATAAGTTGAGATCTTCTGCACTAGCTTTTGCTTCCCAAAGGCGAAGACTATTGGTATTCTTGGTTTTGTATCCAGGAATAGGTACATCATAAGCAAGAGCCTGAATGACCTCTCCACCAACCCATTTTCGGCTGCCAAAGCAAAGTGCAGTAAACCCTTAGGTTGATAACTACACGCAAGCAGGAAAGCCACTCTGAAATAATGTCCCTATGGAAACAGAAAAAACCAACACTTCTATAAACTGGTACTTACGATCCAGAGGGATTGACCTCAACATTACCAAAAAACCTGACTGGGAAGACCACGTCATGCCTAACAATTTCCCATGGACTAAACTTCTGCACTACACAGTAAAAATCAACATTAAACAAACATAGTGGAAAAGAACCCACAGTAATTTCACTTAAAATACAACAGCCAATACCAACCTCCAACCAATCTTCTGCAACTTCCTCTTGACCAACTTTAGTGATCCTCTGTTTGAAGAGTCCATACCTATACCTCAGACCATACCCCCAAGCTGGCAGATTCAATGTCGCCATTGAGTCTAAAAAGCATGAAGCAAGCCTTCCCAGTCCTCCATTTCCAAGCGCTGCATCTTTCTCTCTCTCAGCATTCAAAGCAAACAGCAGTGAGTCAGTAATACAAACCAAGCTCAAATCAAACAGGATTCCTGTAACATGTTAGACTACATAGGATAAAGTAGATAGAACTAGCAGATAGGATCTTAGTACTGTACTGGCTATAATCTGAAGCCTCACAAAGTATATTTCATAAAGACAATAAATTCCACAACAGGTTGCACACAACCATGTGTTATTTAAAGATTTGGACACTGCTACCCATAAAGAAATTTACTTCCAGCCGGATAGATTAAAATTTGCTCAGGTCCTAGAGCAGAATATTATGTAGTCTTACGAGTCATCTTCAAGTTAGTCCATGTCAAATTATCATCTCATCTAAAAGCTAAAACTTAAACTTTTAAAGAAAATAGTAATTATATATTTATAGACTTAACATCCCCTCACGTGTTGTGCGCGTGCAACAGTAGTAGCAGACGTACAGCAGCAGAGTTGTAGTAGAGTAGCAATGGTATTTTTTCACAAAATGGTTGCTACATGATGCGTACCCATTACTTCCTAATGCACTGCTAGTATATTAAATTACCATATCATCTAAAATCTTAAGCTTGTAGAGAGAATAAAATTTTACACATTTGCAGACTTAAAAGCTCCAAACCAGAATCAATTGGATCAGCAATAAGACATCCAAGAGAGTGAACACTAATTACAAGAAATCGAGTCTGCTGTAATTATGAATTGGGATACGTTGGCTAAATTTCCACACTATCATGTTTCAAGATTTCACTGTATTTTTTAACCAAAAAAAGATTTCACTGTAGTTACAAGAGTATGATAGGTGACTCAGTGCTCACAACTTCAAAACCTTAGGAAAATAGTGTAGCGAGGCCCAAAAAAGAGAGAAAGAAATCTGTGATATTAGAAGAAATTGATGGCAGTAGCACTACTTACTTCAAAGACACTACCAACGTTCCAAGTATATAAAGGAATTTATTACTGCAATTCATCATTAGCACAAAACAGGAATTATATTACACAATACATGACGTTTTACCCTCTATCAAAGTTGTTTGGAATGGTTTTGCTTTTGAAGAACCATCAAAGGTCATTTCCGAAGTTATACCGTGTTAGATTACCAGGCTAGCTTAAGGGAAATACCAAAATGAGGCATTGTTGCTGAAGTTTTATACCTGCTCAACAATTTCTTCCAGTTCATGACCCAATTTCCTCAATGCATCAGCATATGCATTGCGAATATCAAGGTTTCCAATTGCATTAGTCAAAGCACGCCCTTGAAGATACTCCATTGACAGGTAGTATGTCTGCTTTGGGTTGACTTCATGATAATGAAGATAAGTATCATTCCATTGCTACGAAGTAAACAGGATCAGTATAAGCACCTTTTAAGCAGTGTATACCTCAAAGCACAAAATCAAAATCAAAATCTTTTATAATGAGATATAGTCCGAATTCGGAAAGCTATTTTTTTATAAGATACTTCCATACTTTGATCAAGCGATCCCGGACGCTTTCAGCCGTAGCATAGTAAGCTTGTTCCGGTTCGAACTTAAAAGGAGAAAAATGAGGATGTACTGAGCATGATAGTTAATATTCGAGGCGATCTCCGTCGGCTCCTCCGCCAATGGCTGTGCAACCGCCGGAATTTTAGCGGAAATTCCAGGTTTCACTGCAGAGCCAGTGGACTTTACTGCAACCTTCATAATTCCTCACCACCTAATTCTTCACAAGCACCAAAAAATCGCATGAGCACTTTTTTCATCAAGCAAATTATAAAGAAAATTTCGACACCAAATTAAACGAATAAACAGTGTGAAGTATCAGAATGACGATGAATGAAATTTCTAGCATTATTACCTGGTGGATACTTCTTGCTTTAGAGAATGAACTGAATATTCTTAGAATATGTAACAGCTTTCTTACGAGCGCATTTTATGTGGATGAATATGAAGATATCTTGATTTGAGGAAAATCAACTAAAGATTTTTGTGGTGGGGAAATTGGGATATGCTTTTGGAATCGAAGATATTGAAGAGAAATATGACAAAAGCGAAAAGTGCAGTGTCTTTAATTTTGAAGTGGATGCAGAGATATTTTGAGAAGTTCTGCTACGTGTTCACTGTTCACGATAGAACAACTGGAAATTATTAACCCATATTAAAATAGAAATCTTCCAAAAAAAAACTGAAAAAAGGAAAATAGAAACAAAGAAAGAGATGATAAGATCATGATATATATAATGTATTATGTTTAATCGTCGTTACTTTGGTTTAGTAAGTTGATAACTTTTAATTTAATAGCATTGTCCAACAATAAAAAGTAAAAGACTCACAGGTCAAATGTAAACAAGTTTGGATAGTCGGTTTGTAAATCAGTTTTATACTATTCAACTGAAAAATTATTTTGAAATAGAAATTATGTAATTCATAGCATCGATGTTAAATTTTTCCTATAAAAGATTGGTTTTGTTATTTTATGTTGTTAACTTTATGGTAATAGCACGTAATATTAAGAATAAGTTACTGGAAACTATATGATAAACTATACGGTGAAAATTAAATAATTACTTTATCTGATTATGTAGAAAGAAGGTGAAAAGTAAAGAACCGCTTTTCAGTTTGCCTAAGATTTATTTTTTCTTTTTTTTTAAGCTCTTTCATATGAAAATATTTAAACATACTGCACAATTGTACTTACATTACATATAGAAAAAGTGAAAAAAAATTTTTGACCGGCACCTTGTGTTGGTGGGAGGTTGACAACTTCTTACGCTTCCTCAATCTATGGTGAATGTTGATCATCTTCTACAATCCATGATTACTCAAATCAAAAGTCCCAAAGAGTAACACTCAAATAAAAAGCACAGCGAATTGCATAATTATGTTTTTGTTTGCAATGTTTTTACATTATAAAATGACGTAGACATAGGGGTGGTTTATACAGGTACGCATCGACGAAGAACTTCTTGAAAACTTCCTAACGCTTAGGAGAAGAAAAAACAATCCAATCAGTGCGGTCAATCTCGGTCGTAGGTTGAAAAACTATTTCAGTCCTTAACCCTTTTGTTTACTATCTTACTCAAGATCCCCGAATCACTTACATGATTTTTCAAGTTTCAATATATAGTATTTTTGTATGATTGTATCTTCTTCAGTTCATGCAATTTTCATTATGAATTATCGAAAAACAAACTCTGTATGTTTCTAACACATATATATAGTTGCGTACATCTGAATTCCATAGGTATATTTATACACACCTGACCTTTCATACCCTGTTATAGCCGAGTGATGTTGTAGTATAACTATATCTTCTCCGGTTTCTCTTTCTAAATACTGTGATTCAACTCTGACCGACCGCATGTGAGTGCACGAAATGTGAGAATGCACGCAACGAGACTGAGCAGTTAACGAAGATACGTGGCCTCGAGATATGCTATTCCGTCTCGACTCATGGAAAGCCTACAAAGGGAAGTTGACGAATCTCCTCTCCAAACCCCAAAACATAAGGTTTTTCTCTAGATGAGGTTTTTTTTTTTAGTTTTAATAGCTTTGAAATTTCCTATTAAATCTATAAAAAAGTCCAATACGTTATAGGATTGATTTAAAGTTTACCATTAAACCAATAAAAGATCCAAGACACTAACATTGAACTATAAATCGCGGATCGTTTAATTAGTTATCACTATAATACTTTGACGTTATCTTACTAGCTATGTCCCGAGAAAAGGATCGATTTATTATATAAATATCAAATCAACGTTTACATGAAAGAGCAACTATGTACATCTCAAGCTACTACAGTGCTCGTGTCATCCCTTGGGTTACAACCAACGCTTTTCTATAGTATAAGCTCTACGCGCTATCTCACTCGAGACTGCTACTGGTGGAGGGAGATCCGTAATACTCCCATGTATGAATTGGTTCCTCCAAAACCAAATGCTAAATGATGCCGTTCGAAATCCGTATCTCCAGTCGCACTGGCCATCAGTCCATTGTCGAGTTTCCCTTAAGTTGAAGTGTACTCAATCTTCAATCTTTTGAATTTGAAAGAATGTGGGGCTCCCGTCGGATTTAAGATTGGTTTACAGGTTTCTATGTAATAGATTGGACTAGAGTATGCGGTATAGTTTACTAGTTAAGCATAAGAGTATTTAAAGTTAACAAGAGGCACAAAAAGATAGACAAGGTGTGACACCTCAGACTTGATGATGCTAGTATGGTCAACCACCACCTATTAAACAAATTTGGTTTTTTTAAAAAAAAAATGGAGAAAGAGAATGGAACTCAAGACCCTAAGGTAGAAGAAATGACATTCAACTTCAAGGTTTTTCGCAAATAATTTGGTTGCATAAGTTCAAATTGGATACTATATGCTTTTATTGAATGATGCAACATAAGAGTATGAAACCTTGCAAAGAAACTAACAACTTGGAGTTGAATTCTTAGAAATCACAGTGATTCTTCACTTACACAAAAATTTTACACGAAAGTCCAAGTGAGAATTATATGGTCAACTTAAAAAAAATTTAAAAAAATGTAAGAAAGAAAGGGAATCGAGAGAGACGCAAAGGTATGGTATGAAACTTTGTTAATTATTCACAGTTTCACACAAACCACAATTACAGAAATAGGTGGACATTTTTTACCATACAAGAATGAGTGAGATAACACATACTTAACAACGATCGCCAATAATCTTCAAACAGTATTTACCAGTAAAAATTAGATTTAAGGATATACACAATAAGCGTGTGCTGGATCTTTTATAAATTTAACTTTCAAATGATAGAGCATAATTACCATGTAACACACCAGATTATTGCGGGCCGAACTCCTGATAACCACATAAACGACAAGCAAACAAAAGACAGTCAGATTCATATTTTTTTTATGCTTTCAGGAAATCATAGGTAAAAAGAATATGCTAACCCGAAGGTTTACAAGGAAACCACAATGGCTAAATGATTATAGCGCAACAGCCAAAGTAAGCCAAGCAGATGCTAAGGATGGATTCCTTGCCATGGTTAGACCAATAAGAGCAAATCCAGGGCAATCAAGCCAATTGACTGCAACGTAAACATCACACCTTTTGGCCCCCTGTAGTATACGTAATTAACCTTTTGCTTCCTGAGGTTTGATATCACACCTTTAACTCCCTTAAACTATTGGACTGATTTGGACAATGCCGGCAAAAATTCACTGGAAAGAGTGACATGTCAATTGCCCATGCCACCTGTTTCAAAAAAATTGCCACGTAGAGTCAAAAATTTTCTTCATCTTCTCCTCCCACCCATTCTCGTTTTGTCTCTCCTCCCACCATCCCAATCACTTCATCTTCTTCTCTCCCACCCATTGTTCAACCTTACACAGAACAACTCCCCAGTCATTCACGAAAATACAACAATTAAGAATTCAAAAGAGACTCCCATCGGCTCCAGTGATGACAAGCTGGACACTGAGCTCTCAACTAAAAAAGAAAAAATAAAAAGAAAAGGAAAAAGGAAAATGTCTGCAACGATGCGGGGTGAGGTTTATATTCTTTTACAAACCTGCATGTTTCAGAGTAAACAGGGCATTGTGTAATTTTCAAAGACTGGCTCATTTTCTGGTGGCTTTGCTCTAGCTCAGTAGGAATTAATCCCTGAAGATTCCCCTATCCCTATTCCCCTACGGTCACTACCAAAGTACAGTTTTTGTAAAATAAAGTTTTTCTTGGTGTCATTACAGTTTACAAACCTGCATGTTTCACAGGTTTTTTCTTGGTGTTTGTGTTTTAGAAGCTACAATACTAGTTAGTTTTAAATTGGTTAGTGCTCATTATTTGCATTTTCTTTCAATTCCTTCTGAGCAGCTCAACCTTCAACCTCACACTCCCCCAATTTCCAGTTATCAATGAAAGATACAATCGAAGAGGAGGGAAAAAGTCAGCTCTCAACTTGTTCTTCGAATCACAGCACGACCGCACTCTGGAGAATGGGTGGGAGAAGAAGATGAAGAAAATTTTTGACTCCACGTGGCAATTTTTTTAAAACAGGTGGCATGGGCAATTGCCATGTCACTCTTTCCGGTGAATTTTTGCCTGAAATAGCATTGTCCAAAGTCCAATAGTTTAAGAGGGTTAAGGGTGTGATATCAAACCTCAGGGGGGCAAAGGGTTAATTACGTATACTACAAGAGGGCAAAAGGTGATTAACCCAACATCATAAGATAAACTGATGCTTCTCCTAACATAAAGTAGAAAGCAAGAAAGACCAAGAATGTTGAAATTTGATGCACATATCTAACGACCCTATGCCAACAGAGTAACTTTGCTAAATAACAAGTGACTCAGTCTTGACGGAAGTATTCGGAAGTACACTAAAACCATATAAAACACAAGGGTGCAATAATCGGCAATAAAAAGTTCTAATCATATTCAGCTATGAATAAAATAATGCATGGAGGTAAACCACTCTCCTGGCTATGCTCAATTTCGAGAAATTCAAAATATATGTACCATGAAAAGCAACTGCTTATGGGAGAAGCAAGTCGAAACGAGGCCATCCATTTTGCACAGAAGCAAGCATGCCATGAACACAATCGGAAAAAACAAAGTAATTTTGGATCATCTATAAAAGATGAAACAGAAGCTAAACACCTGCATGATTTTGCGGGTTAAAGTGACAATAATTCCTCTAGGGGTCATGGCATGGGACAAAACACCAGCATAAGTACCCTATTATTACCATCATACTCCAAGGAACAGCACTAAACCATGCTGCGTGTCTGAGGTCGGACATGATATATCTACATCAAGAAAATTCCTACTATTACTGCAGTTTACTATTACCTCAGTGAAGATTAAACGAAATCACTCATTTGATTTCTCAGGGAAATCAACTGTTACCGATTTGAAATATATTGGCGTCCAGGATAGTATCACAAAAAATCCCTGCACGAGAAATGAAAAGAGGTATTAGGTTATTTACCCCAAAAAAAGAAAAAAAAAAGCCCCCGAGGGGATACGTGGTTATGTTGTCTACACAATACAGACAATTAGTCAGATATTGATAGATACGCTTCTCTATCTTAAGGTTTCTATTGACCTACCTCCTAAGTATTTATGCATTTAGGAACAGGGATACTTTTATCAACTTAACCATGAAAAAGTGAAAGTGGCACATGATTGTGATATAGGGAATGAGCCAAAATTAGCCTCCAGCAGGTCTCACTTGCATTCTCGATCTATCAAAATAAACCATGCAAAGATAAAAGTAACACTGTACAATGTAGAATTCTGATGACTGGTACAATCCTGTCAACTCATGAAAATATTACGCGCATGCAGAAAAACCACCAACATCACCAGAAAATGGAAATGACAAATTTTCAAGTTAAACATGAACTTTATGGTGACACACTTGGGTCATTCAACCTAGTCCATTCCAACAGATACTTGTTTCTCTTTGTAATTTCAAATAAACGTGTGATAAACTCTCATTGCCAATAATTACAAAAAGCAGCAATCAAGTGCACAAACAAACAATACAATGCTTTTCTTACCCAGCCGTGCATAGCATTTGCAACTACTATGGCCCATGTTGGTAACTTTGAAAGCAATTTCTTGAAGGTAGGAATTGCTTTGCTTGTCTTCGGATTATTTTGAGACGCAGGAAGGATCTGCCCCTTGTTCTGTATGTACTGCAATTCTTGTTTAGATATTTGACGACTTCGATCAGGAATGATTGAAGTTGCAAATACCCAGGCCAAAACCCAAAGAAATCCAAACTACCCAAATATCACAAACGGGCCGAATATACCGACCTGTGACAAGAGTATAGGAGAAAGTGTGAGTCCAATAGCACTTCCAAGCTGAAATGTTTATCTACATTTCATATAAGGTGTATAAGCATATATCAATCATTGTTATTGTAATGTTTAAGGATTTAATCTTCAGAGTGTAAAATTTAACGCTTGTTGTTGAAGTATCTGAGCGTAAAAGAAAATCGATACATTCTCCAAAAAAAAATTAGGTAATTTGTCTATCATAATAGATTTACTCTGCCTTTTCTTGTGCATGCTAGATTTGTTCATATCGTGATTATAAATAATTAAAATAAGAAAAAAATTAAACTCCAGCGATTTCAGTTTTCACAAGATCCATTGCACAGCTGTAGGAATTGCAATTAGAAAGTAAACTGACGTATAATATTTTGAAAAATCTTATATGGAATAATATGTGTGCATATGCTAAATGCGCATATGTTTGTTCATCGACAAATCAAATTACAATGTTTTTTACAAATTAAAGACTTTAAAATTATTTTTTATAATTTCCCTAGAACTAGAATTTACTGACTGTTTGACCTTTGTGGTTTGAAATGTCGTCTCCTAGACCCCTCTTTAACATAGGATTGGAGGTTGGGATTTCTTCTTATAAGCAAACAGTTCGTACCTTTACAGTTCGTGCACCAAAGGCAGAGTCAAGAAAGAGAGAAGACATTCAATCACACTATAGGCAGGCAAGGAAGAGAGAAAATAACATACGACCAAACGAAAAAGCCGCTCCTTGAAAACATCTCACCATAGATCAAGAGGGTAGAACAATCACTTCTCGTTGCACCTTTTCAATGGTGGTTTACTTTTATAAGAATTGGTATCTCATGGATCCCACCATAAACCGTCTATATCAAAGGCAAAGATACTAACACAACTTATACCTTCCATTCCCACCCATTTGTATGCCTTGGGGTTGTTGAGCATCATGCCATTTCAAGACAACCCAACCTTTCTTTAATGCGCCTCCTCAATCAATTGAAAATTGATTAAGCGATGTTGAGATTTGGATTAACATCATAAATCAGAGGTGAGGAGTTAGCTTAATTGCCAAAAGATTCTCTTAACGGATTTTAAAGGTAGAATGTCACCAGAGGTCTTTAGACACTGTATCTTCCTATCAACAGAGAAGCCATATGTACTATTTCTCATGAAAGAAGCAATAGGGAGGAAAAGATGAGATACTAACCTTCATCTGCTTCATCTCTCCCTCTCTCCTTGCTATCAGAAAAAAGCATCATCAATGTTCCATCGCATCCATAAGCTTCACTATACTACTTTTTCTGACCGCTTGTATGAATACAAAAGATACAACTAGCCACCATTCAAGAAAGAAGGACGCATCAAGAACTAAAAGCTCCATCTAGTTGGTTATTGTCTTTCTAGGAGTCTATCACCTCGCACAAGCTAATG
Organism: Eustoma russellianum; assembly: GCA_036186865.1. Taxonomy (NCBI): domain Eukaryota; kingdom Viridiplantae; phylum Streptophyta; class Magnoliopsida; order Gentianales; family Gentianaceae; genus Eustoma; species Eustoma russellianum. The sequence continues at coordinate 2,664,719 of AP025048.1, read as the reverse complement.
CAGATTTCAGACAGGCGCAAACATTACAATACAAAAGCAAAATAAAGAAATTAAATCACTAGTCACAGATTCCAAAAAAGAAAGCCAATGAAACTCGATCTAGTTCTCCTGTTTTAAGAGATGTACTTTATATGAATAACCACTCTTCCAAATGGGGGATAAGAAAACAAAAAACATATGTGGCTGCACAGGATGATCAAACCAAATCGAACTATTTCATTGAACTGTACAGCAGATACAAAGTCTAGTGCAAGTTCGCATCATGAGCCTCATAGTCACTATGCGGAAACAACAATCAATCTAATGATTACCTCTGGACTAAGCTACTAATGTAGCATCACATTTTGCTATCATGTTTACCAAACAATGAGTGCTGGCCTTCGGCAATAAGCTCTCCCAGTGGTTTTGTTTCTAACAAGAACCAGTGTCCCAGAACAACCACCTTTCCTAACTAAAAGCTGGGAAATGATTTCCAATTCATCCTGTCAATTTCCCATCACGTCGCAGAGTCAGATATTCAGGAAGAAAGAATTGGAATATCAACATATCCATTATCAAGATCTTAGACCTTTTTATGTTTCTTTTTTACGATATTTGGTGAATACTACAGATAATATATGTCGGATCATCCAGTATAAGACACAAACACATCAACAAAATTAGGTCCTACATATGTGATAAGCAAAGGACAGAGAAGCATGTTAGGCAAGGTGAAGCATGCCCTTCTTAATTTTGGAACTGTCTTCACGGTATCGAAGGTTGACCCACTAAACGGATGGATAAGAAGAATTTGGGTAAACCAAACAGGTGTTTGATCTAAAGGAACCCAGTTTATCCTTGAAACATTCATCTATGACATGACAGGAGCAGAAACAGAATATGATATTGGAAACAGCTTCCATGGATCAAATCTTAGCCAACTGGAGACGTAGATAAATTAGAAACACATATTCTTTGATTATATGATCAAAATTCCCAATTGCACATGAGATTAAAGAAAAAGGAAAACATCGTCAACGGTAAAGCTTCCGTCAAGCTTGGCGGTGGAAAGAAACTGATAGACATGTCTACCGAAACATTCACGGGCAGGCCCTCAACATGAACTAAGGAACCGCCATTTCATCCACTAGGTTAACCACCGCACCGGACGATATATTTCCATTTCCGTCCCGTCAACAAATCAAGAAATACTTTATCAAAAATTTAAAAAAATTTAATGAAATACAAATCCCAAACATAAACTGAATTGACTTATTCTAATTTTTCTTTTTCTCTAATTTAGAATTAATTAAGGGAAACAAAAGAGAGAATATCAATTGATTTTCGTTATAGCGAGCGGGGAGGGACTTTGAATGTGCAGAAACCAACCCGGGGGAGACACGGTCGACTCGGATTGCACGGAGGGCGTAATACTCGTAGAAGCTGTAATCTACTTGCGGCCGATGGGGAGGAAAGGCGGGAAACGACATCGGGTTCTTCCTTGCGAAGCTCAAGTTCTCTTTCTGCCGCCTCCATGTCCGGTTCGTCAACCTGATTCAGGGGCATCTTATTTTTTCTGGCAAAAGGTTAAACTCAAATCCAAATCCGACTTCTAGATTCGGTAGATTTTACACAGTTATCTATATAATCTGTCTTTTCACAAACCACGTATTGGTCTAACAGCAGAGTAACACATATGCTGTGTGCATCCTGAGTCAACTGTGGTGCGCGTCCTTGTATTCCAACTCATGACCTCTTCTGTAATTCCAATCCGAGTACCAACTCTACTATGCCAACAAGTGCATCTTATTTTAAGTAATTGGAAATAGGAGAATTTTATGTGTTTTATAAGTTTCTTTTTTTTTCCCATTGGAAGTACTCAAACATCCTTATTATTAGAAAATGTTATTCAACTCGATAATGTACAATTATTTTGTGTGTCTTCTATCAATTATAATCACTCATCTATCGTCAAAAAATGCTATTCAACTCGATAATATACAATTATTGGGTATGCTTTCTATCAATTATAATCTCCCGGCTTATCTCAAAAAATGACTAAATCGATTTCATCTTGCTTCGTTATATATATCTATTATATAAAAAGCACACTATAGAGGATAATCATGATTCGTGTCTATAATTTATCTCAAGTGTCTATATTGTAGTGACATCTTATGATTTTCAATGCGCATCATAGTTATTTAATGATCACATTTTTACAATATATAGCTGAAACAGTTAGGCTGTTACAGAGAATTGGGTTTGTGGAACACACGTCCCACTGATGGTATACTTAGTGTAAGCGACCTCTAAGATCACATCTTTGGAATAAAACCAAGGCCCTTCCTGCATTCATTGACTCATAGGGCTTTCTTCCTTCAGTTCAGTCTTTTTGGTTCTTGAGAATGGTCGACACCTCTCTCAGGACCGGAATGATTATCCCTGCCCGATGGGTCTACATCCATCCCTGAATGTCGTCGGATACTGTTAACTTCCCCGCCATTCTTGTAACTGTCACCTGTAATCCTCGTCTAAAACGGCCCAAAACATAACACCTACTACATTTATCCTTCCTTACTGCAAACCCTAAGCCAAAACCATGGCAAAAATTTTGGTTTAAGCCCTACCAATTGACGACCCAATCATCTTGATCACAAAATATTGGTGCAATATAGAGTCACAGACAAGTCATGTAAACACGAAGTATGATTCTCTCTCGAGAACAATAAAGTGTTTTTTTGCATCTAAATGAAATAGATAACAAGTAGAATAAAAACGTATCAATAAATAGTTTTTCTAAAACAGTAGATGCACCTACATTATGCATCCTTTTTAAAATATTTTATTAGTTTTGCAATAAAATAATAACTTCCACTAATTTTATTTGTATTAATCTGGACGGTTTCAAAATTTGCATGTTGCTTAAAAGGTCAGGATGTAACATATTCTTATTATTATGCTATCTATATAGGTATATATAGAGCCGGAGGTTTCATTAGAAGCAAACTCTCTATCCTTTGAGATGGAGGGTATTGTTTGCCTGTCTCTCACCACTTTAACAATAATTTTGTTGTTGTTGGGATATAATAAATATGATTGTTGTTGTTGGTAAAGGAAAAGGGCATCAGAAAATTAACATTCGTATTCCTTGATATAAGCATAGTTATGCAAACCTATATAATGAAAGCACAATAAATCTTTAGATATATTTATGATATATATAGAAATCGAAGAGATACCTTTCAAAGAATAAGAAAACCTTAATACAGGTTCAAGTATGATTACAAAATCAAAAGAATGTTAATGAAAAATATATATAAATCTTAGGAATAAGCTCTACGACTGGCTCTGATTTATTTTTATTTTTATTTTACTTTGATAGGGCTCTGATGGTAATGTTTCGGAAATCAAATCGAGTTATAATTTCAGGTTATGGACATTCCCTTCCTGAAGAAAAGGGTATGGAAAATCCCAGATAATAATCAAATTGACTTTGACTATTTTTTATTTTCACACACTAGATACCAAACTTGTAACTTTATGCTCTAGCTTATATTGGTAGTAATATATATATGTATATATAATATATGAAACTTTTCATAGAATACTTTGAATCTAAAGCTAGTGCAATCACCATGACTAACATGGAAACCACTTTACATACATGTAAATTGATATAGAAATTTAAAGGAAACCTCTTACATACATGTAAATTGATATAGAAATTCAAAGGCATTGTATGATTAAGACTGCAAATAAAATTACTGAGTAAAGTAAATTGTGACAATATTTTTTAAAATAGTACAAAGCATACGATAAAAATTCTGAACTTAAGAACAATGCACAACATTTTCTTCATACGCCATAAGTTTGGTAGGAGTGACAATTGAGTCATGCTCGGGTTAACCGTCAACGTGTTGATGTGTTTGAAGATGTAGTCTGAATGTGACTCATCTATGACGGATTTTTTTTTTAGACTCTAACCTGAATCTGATAAGTTTGTTGGTTGTCTTTAGATTATTCGTCACTTAAAAAATTTAACATGTTTTATGTGGACGGATTAGACGTTAATGCTTGGATCGGGTGACAAAACCATCTTCAAGTTTGAATTTTTTAATCATTACTTCATGGTCAGATGGGTTGCACAGGTCAAATCAGAGATAATTTGAACACAATTAGGGCTGTAAATGAACCAAGGTCGTTCGGATTGTTCGGCTTGTTTGGTTCGAGCTCGAGCTCGAGCTTGGCTCGGATAAAAGGTTAATGAACAGAGTTTGAACACCTTTTTCTGTTCGAGCTCGGTAAGTGGCAACCGTTCATTTAAGGTGTTCGGCTCGCTAATGTTGTTCGTAAGTTAAACGAACCAAGCTTGAACAAGTAAATATGTTCGTTTAAATAAACGAACAAGCTCGCTCGTTCGCAAAGTTAAATGAACAGAGCTTGAACAACGCAATGCTCGGCTCGTTCGGCTCGTTTACAGCCCTAAACACAATCTAAGCTCAGCCAGCATTTTTAGATTTGATTCGGTTCTAATCTAAATTTGCAAATATCAAAACAAACCCATAAGCGCTTGTGTCATGTGGAAAATTGGGGGCCTATAGGTTGTTTGCTTTTTTTCCAACAACATTATCCTATTTTCTTAGAGTTTTCTACCTATACAAGATGTGGACTGTCGAATATGTGTAACTATATTTATTTGTTTCTTGATGACCCACAATAAAAATTACGTTACTAATTCACAATACAAGAAGCGCATTTAATTTTGTTTTATACCATCATATTCTAGGGGAAAAGACAAATTTCATTGTAAATTAGCAAGGCTGAAGTATATAGAAGTAGCGCAAATTCAGGGTTTAATTATAATTTCTTGTTTGGATACCTTTCTTCCCTTCTGCCATTCTCATATTCCCCACATTTATTGATCTGCGCTCTGCACTCTGCACCTGACGCCTTGCCTTGCAGCTTGCAACCACATCACTTATCTCACTTTCAACCTCAACGATTCCATTCCCACTTTTATGAGCATAATTTCTCAGTCCCCGCATCAATGACCCCGGACCCAGCCCGAATTGGGCGTCTCTCTGCCATGTCACCTTCATACCGGTGATCCGGTTTCCGAATATGCGCCACATGTTTGACAGAACGCCTCAATGGGCTCGACCCTATTGTTGAAACGGAGGCATCTTCATCCACTTCACCCTTCACTTCACTTCCGCATTTTGTGAATGCCGGTCATGGATTTAGATCAATTACTGGGCGGAGTGATGTTCCTTCTGAGCTCCGGCGTTGCAGGTCTGTTGTTTGTCCTCCACAATGCGACGCTTTATCTGAGCCGCGGCGCAAATCTTGCTACGTTGGGGGTCGGAATGGGAAAACCCTAGCGAATTTGTTTGATGTTGCTGATGATTGCTATGGATCTAATTCTGATTTTGTGATTGAGTCCAAGAAGGTTATTGGAGGCGTGGTTAATGAGCTCAGAGAAGAAGGTATCATCATGAAGGGAAGGGAAGATGGGGATCTCGTTGCTGCTTTAGGAGTAGATGACTCGATTGATGGTGAAAAGGGCAATGAAGACGAAGAAGAAGCCAAGACAATGAAAGAATACATAGATCTAGAGTTGCAAACAAAGAATCAGAAAAATGAATTTAAAGAACTAACTAGAAATTTATGGGAGGCATCTTCTATTTTTAGCAAAAAATTGCAAAAGTGGAGGCACAAACAGAAGGTAAAGAAACCAAGTCACAGATATGATTCAGAATTTATTGGTGGGGATGGTGAAGCGGGTGGCTTGAAAGGGCCTAAATTGGGGAACACCCGATCTGAAGCATCAGGTTGTCCATTAAGGCGAAGATCTTGTGATGCAGATCCTAGGTTTTCTGTTGATTGCTTGAGGCTGTCCATGGATGGTGGCCCAATTCCGTTTGATGAGCCAAGAGCTTCCTGGGATGGATATATGATCGCCAGGACTATTCCAACATTAACTCCCATGTTTTCTGCTATAGATACTGCAATTTTAGGTTCCAAAAATAGGTTTGACAATAATAGATTAACTGTTGATGGCTTAATGCATTCAATTATAGAAGATGACACTAGTTCTGGTGGGTCTGGGCAATCAAATTCTGATTCCTCCACTTCTCAAAGGCGTAGCAGCTTTGACCGCTCAAGTTCTGTCAGAAGTTTTGGTAAGACAATGGGTGGGCTAGACATGAAATATGCTGCCAATTTTGATGCATCTCCTGCAAAATTGATCATTACTGAAAGTGAATTGAAAGATTGGCATTTGAAGTCTATCAACAATGATCAAGTCGAGAAGTTACCAGTTCAGAACGAAAAGGTCCCTGTCGTGGAAAATGGAGTGAACTTGAGGTCTAAGAAATCCGTTAGTTGGCATAAAAGTTCTGAATGTGTTTAATTTCAAGCAGAAAGTCCCTAAGACTAAGTGCAATAACTCAATGGGCACTGCTGTGGACGGTCTAGTGACTGATGCTTATGTGAACCAAGAAAAGGAGGTTTGTGCGGAGGTGAAAGATGCTATTGGGTGGGGACTTGTCCGCAGCAACAGCATCGTGAGTGTTAGGCGTTCATTTGAAGTGATGGGATCAAGTCAGAGTAGGAAGAGTTGTTCCAGTAACTTTGGGTGTTCGAGCATTGGCGAGGAAGATTTTATGCTGGAGAGAAATGAGAGGGTGAAATATGCTTCAAATAATCTTGAGGTTCCAAAGCCATTTTATATGACACCATTGAGGAGTTCTAAGAGCAGAAGATATGAAAGAAACAAGTTGCAGGAATGATGTTATGTGAATGGGAAAACAACTCTGCTGAAATGAAATCGAAGTTATTCCATGTATTTTGAACGATCACAAGTAATTATTGTAGTGTTATAATTGTTTGCTTGCTGTACTTTCCTAGCTAGGCATGACTTCCTTATTGTAACACCTCTTTTGTTGAATATTTTCCATGATAAGTATGACTCTCTTGTGCCTTGTCGTATTTGAGTAATTTGTCTTACATATAAAATGTCAAAATAGGTTGTGCTAGGACACTAGAGTTGTTCATCTATAGTTTCCTTATGGATAGGCTTGTTATCAGGGAGCAAGACTAAGTCATTCTTATTTTCTTCTTTGACACTTCAAGATACCACCATTGATGTGATGTAGCTGCTATAAGGCCTCAAGGTATTCGAGTAGCCTCGATTCAGAGGTCTTAAGGCATTTATTCAACTTATCTAACCCATTACATTTGGAGAGAGAAGTGATCAGTACAACTATTTTGCAGCAGCAAACACTTGTTGACTCAGCAACCATCAATGAGGAGTTCCCACTGCCTTTTTGTATGTGTACCACTTGGCTACTCCAAAGAGATAAGCTGCTAAATTCATCACACTGAGCACAGCTAGGAGCCAATAAAAGTAGTCCAGTTGACCGTAATTCAGATTGTTCAGTATCCAACCTACTTTTCCATGCCTTGTACTGATCCTTGTGACTATGGTAACAAGCAATGTGCTCAAGTAGCTACCAAGTGCGACAGTGGTCAGTTGAAGAGCAGAGCAGAAACTTCTCATGGCATCAGGTGCTTGCTCGTAGAAAAATTCCAGTTGTCCTATAAACGTGAAAACTTCTGCACATCCAATTATAAAATATTGAGGAACCTGCCAAAATATTGAAAGGGGCACCTCCTTGAGTTCATCGTAGTAGTGTTTTTAACCATCCGGAGTCTAATAAGCTCCAAAACTCCTGCAGATAATATGGCAAAAATGGAGATGACGAGGCCAATTCCCATTTTTTGGAGTTGAGAAAGGCCATTCTTCCGACCCGTGAACTTTCTGGTGACTGGGACAATAATCGTGTCATAAACAGGTACCCAGAATATTACACTGAGGGTGTCAAAAGTTCCAAGTGATGGTGGTGGGATTCTGAAGTTGGAATTTCCAACACGAGTATCCATTGTTTCTCCTTGCAACACAAACATGGTGCCCATTTGAGAGTACACAATGGTGAAGATGATGTCTGTATCCCATATTGGGAGCAACCTTATTATAGCTTTAAGCTCATTAACCTGAGTCACTGTACAAAGTTTCCAAGGATCTACTGAGTTCATAGAATGGTCCAGCTCTGTTTCCATTGCTGCCTTGTCAAAGAAACTGCAACAAGCATCATGTGGAAGGGAATTAGTTTTGAAGGGAATCGGATACCCATGTCAACTGAAACATTATAGTGAAAAGTTGTCCAGAAGATGTACTAGATTTCTTATATTAATAATGCAGTTTAATGACTTTAAAGTTGAATGAGCAGTGCAAGATCCCGTGCTCTCTGGAATCAAAAGAAAGCATTTTGAAAAGCATTTTCGATTGATTGGAATCACTCGAAAGAGTGGATTTTGAAATTGGCCTTTTGCTGAGTAATATCTTGAAATAGCATAGTGGAACTGACTGTCTCACACCAAACCTTCTGTATGCTCAAGCTTTCGGCTTCCTTTGGTAGCAGATTCAGCGTATTTGCTTTCATACAGTAGAGAATGCTCAGCAGAGTAATTTCTGAAGGATGCAACTACAACTTGGCAGATGCGCGTCAGGTGGCTGCCGCCCGGTTTATGGTTGCGATATATAGGCGATCCTGAGTAGAAACAAACCACTGCAACTCCCATTGCTGCAGCTGGGATACCAAAACCCCATCCCCAGCCTACATTTATACCAAGAACGAGGCAGCGATGAGGGCACCAATGTTGATTGAAAAATAGAAACAATTGAAGAAATAAGCCTCGTGCTTCCTTTCAACTTCATCAGTGTCATCAAACTTATCTGCTCCAAAGGATGACACACAAGGCTTGATTCCTCATGTGCCCAGTGCTATTAGGTAAAGAGATACAAAGCAAATGACAGTCTTTGCCTCTGTTGTATGGCAAACATCCTTCTCATAACAGTTTGGGCTAATCACCGAGACAGAGGCTGATAATGTCAACAAAGTCATCCCCTGCATGAAATTGTCTTTTTAGATACCTTTTGATTCAAACCAAAATATGACATGATATTATGGGCATCATGACTTACAAGGACAACCATAATTGTGAGTCGATTTGCTGAAATTCCACTTTTCTCTTCCAAGATCAGAAACACACCAATCAAGACAACTACCATACCCTTTCCCCAACCACCTTAGAAAGAAAAAGAGAACTGACTATAACATAGATTATGGAAAAACAGGCAATGGTCCAGAATCTTCCTAAATAGGCATCAGCCAGGAAAGCTCCAATGAGTGGTGTGATGTAGCAAGTGCCAGCCCAATTAGAAACATTATTTGAAGCTGTTGTACTGTGCTGGTTTAGCTGATGCTTGAAGTAAAATATATTGAATACGTATTTAAAGTAACTTTTTTTCCAAATTAGTGTAAAGAAAAGCATAAAAGAGGTTGGTATCCAATAACGCCAAGTCAGCTTCTAGATGGTCTAAACACTAAATGACCAACCCAGGGAGAGGGGATCTGCTGACCGTGGGTCAACGTGTTCATCTCTTTACCCATGTCTACAATATTTCAGTTGGTCATTTTACACATAAACCAATTTCCTTTTTATTGGTCATGTGTAACACAGTCGCTATCCAACCTACTCAGTCACCGAATCCAAACCTCGTAAAGGAAGGAATGACATCTACGCCAAAGGGCCCAAACAGTGCTGACCTTACACAACTACCATTTATATATATTACACTTTCAGAGTCATCTACCACTAATCTTGGATCAAAAGGCCATAATATGGCTTGAGGGTCTTCATCGTCCCAGTATCAAGGAACATTCTATACAATGCAAATCAGAAGTTCAGCGGCCTCTAAATTGGGGGTAAGGAGCTCATACAAGGTGTCCACTGGGCCTTTGGCCAGATCAGTGAAACACCCAGTGCGTGTCCCTAGAATCGGACCATGTATCTTTTGGAACAACTCTAAACCCAAGTACCAACTGAGTTATGTAATGCGGACGTCATCCGCGCCCTAATCTTAGTAATGTAATAGAGGTTTTTGCCAAGATCGAGTACCCAATGTTAGATGGATCCATGGGCTTCGCTGCGCCGGAGGTGCCCAATCAACCTTTTTTTTTTTTTTGAAGGTGCGCCCAATCAACCTGCACCCTAACCTAATTAGTTTTTCTTTTTCTTTTTTTACCTTTTCTTTATACGTATTATTCTAGGTGAACATTTTTACACGTAAACTAAACTATCTCATGTACCCTAATGTGTATAACATGTATCACCACCCAATTAACCATTTTCTTTTTATACACGTTACTGTATAAAAAAGAATAAACCATTTATAAAGTGAAGAAAACTCTGTATTTTTATACTCTATTTAAAAAGTTCATTATAACCACATGGATTATATCTTATGCTCGCACAGTTAATCATTTTTTTATTGTAGTTGGTATGGAAGATCCAATCTTAATAAAGTCCTTAGCTTTCAAAGAACCTATTTAATGTTATATTTACCTTGTCTACACTTGAGAGCTTTTAATCGTCTCTTTCTGATCCTTGCAAGGGATAATGATTAAAATAGCGTCTGTTATTATTGGGTTTTACCTTTCAAACAGCGAATTTATGTTCTATTTTACCTTGTTTATCTTAAATAAAAGCTTATTTGTCTTTTCTGATCCTTACAAATGAAAAGGACTAAAATAGCCTATGTTATCATTAGGTTTGGTGACTCGCCCTAGCAAAAAAAGGTTGAACCCCAACCCAAAGACCCCCCACATGCTGGCCCGACGAGCAGCTGAGATGATGTAAATCAGGTAATCAGCGGCCCGTTAAGGAAGAGGCACAGAAAACGCAGACTCATACTAGGGCCCTACCCTCCAGACCCATATTGGAGTCTGAAGATAAGGCACCGACAATTTAGGCCGAGTGATTCGAACCTTACACATTGTTAGTAAATCTGCCCCTCCAGAACCAACTGAGCTATGTCATACGGTCAACTCGCCATTCTTGGATTTGTTTAGCACTAAATTTGCACGTCCTGCTTTTTTATATGTTTGTTTATAACATTTCCCCGAGGAAACATACCTAAAACCCCACCTATTGCATGAAGGCAACGCCTAATTCTCCCGTTAAATTTGTCGTTTAAACAACTAACCATTGTCTTGTGAAACATACACATAAGAGTATAACTGGCTAATTCTATTTGACCGAACGTTTATAGGAGGAAAAAACACGTTATTATGCATTTAATTTTATAAACAAGAGAAATGATGCCGCATGAAACTATGTATTCATGAGTGTAATATGTCATTTAACACGATCGAATAATTGAGAATAATGATTATAATCACATAATCATGACTATGATTGCAAACCAAGCACATTCTTGAGAAGGACTTGAACCACAGAGGTAGATGGAAATCGAGCTTATGAAACTTCTAAAACGAGATTGCGTGTAGTTATAGATACCGATTTTTTTTATCACCTTAACTATGATTATTGATTATGACTTTTTACTGCAGATTTTTCAGTTTATTCAAAAAAAAATTTCCTCCATAAATTTTACAATACAAAACAAATAACTTTTTAACAAAATATTGACTTTTTTAAGAACTAGTTGTATCTGATTAAAAAGCGTCATGAGATATAAAACAAGTACTCTAATGAATTTTTTTACATTGTATATGTTGATAAATTATCATGCTAAACTAATTCAATCATATAATCTAAATCAAATATGATTTAATCATAAAATAAAAAATTACATTTGTAATACAAAATTATGAGTACAGTCTACCATGCATACATAAATTCTTTTTGATGGTTAATATGTTTTAAGATGGTTGTCGATTACTCCGTAATTTTAAAATTCAACAAATACAGTGGAGAATTTCAAAAACAATAATATGGTTTTAATATTAATAAAACCCACAAATGTAGTACAAATGGAAATTTTTTTCCAAATAGCTAATGCATCATTTTGAATTACACCTTAGTTATTCAGAATTGCGAAGCATGTTACAGATTTGTTATGATTAATACACCAAAATTACACAGTATGTTGCACGACTTTTTTGATTTTGAACAACATCAATTCTTCTATGTGATCACGTTTACTCCACTCCAAAGACGACGTCTAAGTCCATCGCGACTATGAATAAACGTGTCTTTTGAGCGTATGTAGTCTTTCAAAAAAAGCAACACTATTGCTAAAGTAAGGTACCCTAGCTGAGACACCTAATCTTTATCCTCCTCCTCCTCCACCAGGTCCTTCAAATAATCTTCTCTATCTTCATCGTCCTCAAAGTCTTCATCATTATTGTCGTCATCGCCGTCGTTTTCTCTATCTTTTTAATTTGTTTGATCTTCTACATATGCATGTGATTAGCAACTTGCAACCACAATAATATTTCTGTCCATAGTACCACCAACATGATTTGTGTCGGATGATGGAATATCACTCACTTTCACATATATCTCCACAATTAGAAAGGTTGAACAATGAATTGGTATTCATATAGTTAAATCTAAGTCTTTCTCGTCAGAAATGCTAACCATGTTGTAAAGCTAACCAGACGCATTAGACTCGAAAGGGTAGCAACAACTAGATTAATTGCTTCAACATCTACATCTAGCTATACTCTTGATTAATTCGGTCTTTAAACTCTCTATAACAATATTACTTGGCATCCACATCATTTTCGTGGGGCTACGATTATATGAAATTTCATTGTTTGAATCATCATTTCACCTCCACAATACAAAACAAATTAGATTTTAAAGCCATTTTCAACATGTGAATACGGTAAAAAAAAAGGAAAAATTTGATAGTATCTTTATAACAGTATCATAGCGATTAAATAAAATTTAGTGGACTGCCGCATTCTAAGGCGTCATTTTAAATGACCTCTTGGAAGATGGTGGTTTTCAGATGTCAAAAACCGGTTTTCTCTTCTAATTTCTAAATGGCACTTAGGGCTATAAACGAGCCGAACGAGCCGAGCATTGCGTTGTTCAAGCTCTGTTCATTTAACTTAGCGAACGAGCCGAGCTTGTTCGTTTATTTAAACGAACATATTTACTTGTTCAAGCTTGGTTCGTTTAACTCAACGAACAACATTAACGAGCCGAACACCTTAAACGAACGGTGTCACTTACCGAGCTCGAACAGAAAAAGGTGTTCAAGCTTTGTTCATTAACCTTTTATCCGAGCCGAGCTCGAGCTCGAGCTCGAACCAAACGAGCCGAACAACCGAACGGCTTGGTTCATTTACAGCCCTAATGTCACTCCTAAAATGATGTTTAAAACACATAAAGAGTCATTTAAAATAACATCTTTAACTGTTTGAAGAATTTTTCTTATTTGTACCTAATTTATAGTGTTATGGTCGATTCTACCTTATTTTTTGAGATTTCCCAAATTCACTAGTAATGTTTGTTTATTTTAAGAGGCCCAATTCAATCAGAGTTGTCCACGTTCAGCCTCTTGTCTCTCCTCTATTTTGGCTCCATTACGGTATAGATCTCTGTTTCAAATCTAAACATTATAACAAAGACGAAATATAGTAGGAGCAGAGCAGCAAAGTGATTCATTACCTGATGCTTGCTTCTTTCCTTTTTGTTTTCCATTCTCAATCATTTCTTTCAACTGTTCTTTTGGTTCATTAATCAAAGCCAAAACAAAAAAAAATGAGAGAGAAGAAATAAGAAAGCAGATAACTCTTGAACTTTCTTTTCCATCGCTCAAAATCCCTTGTCCCCTCTCCAAATTCAGTAAAATCTTTTTAGTATTTCCTCTACAGAGTTCCAAAGTTTTCAGCTTTAATGGATCCTCTCCTTCATTCTTGTGTGCTCTGTTCTTTTTTCCTGATTGGGTGAGAAGCTGTAGAAAGTTTCTTTCCGTTGCTTTCACAGGAATCTCTATATTATTTTTTTAATATTGCATATCTTACAAAATTTCTGAATTTTGTTTGCGTGTGGCCTGTTTCGTCCTCTTCGCCATTTTCGCAAGTGGGTTCAGAATTTTAGATGATATCGAGGATTTAAAGGTAATCTTGAGATGCACAGTCTGATTTTTTCTTGTTATGTCTGTCTGTGAGATTACTGCCACAAATTTGTGATCTTTCTTAGAATTTGGAAAGGTGGGTCTTTTTTAGATTCCTTAAGAGAGTGGCTAAAGAGAGAGAAAAGAAAGGAAAGGGATTCTGATTCCTTCCATACGTTTGAAGATATAACCCTGGTATTGCTATTGTGAAATCTACACCTCTCTGCATTTCCTTCATGGATTCTCCCCTTATCTTGTCCTGTTCCTTCTACGTTCTACCCAAGTTTTATTTACCCATGCTTTTCCATCTGAATTACCCTTTTCAATAAGCAAAGTTAGAAAAGATTACTTGTTATCTATCGATAATTCTGTTCCGATTATTGAAGTGGGAGATGGAGATATTATCACCAGTTTCATATATTTCAGCCTCGAACTGGTTGTTTGAGGAGAAAACAAGGTGGACATCAGCAGAAAACAAGGCCTTTGAAAATGCTCTTGCTGTGTTTGACAAGGACACCCCAGATAGATGGCACAGAGTCGCTCAAATGGTTCCAGGAAAATCTGTGCTGGATGTTATGAGGCACTACAAGGAATTGGAGGATGATGTGAATAATATAGAAGCAGGGCTAGTTCCAATTCCTGGATACGCTACAGCTCCTTTTACTTTAGATTGGGGAGATGGTCATGATCTTGATGATTTCAAGCAATTCTCTTATGGTGTAACAGGGAAAAGATCTTCTACAAGGCCAGCAGAGTACGAAAGGAAAAAAGGAGTTCCATGGACAGAGAAGGAACACAAGTAATTTGACCATTATGTTTGTCTCCTTTGAGCTTTAATTGCGTTGGCATGAAACTGAATTAGTGATAGTCAGATTGTTTCGCTGACATGCTTTTGAGTTGAAATTCATGTTTTGACAGCCAAAAATTGGATGTGCTTCATCTGTTTTATGAATTTGGTTATGGTTTTGCAGGTTATTTCTGATGGGTCTAAAGAAGTATGGAAAAGGTGACTGGAGAAATATTTCAAGAAATTATGTGATGACTAGGACACCCACTCAAGTGGCCAGCCATGCACAGAAGTACTTCATGAGGCAACTATCAGGTGGAAAGGATAAAAGAAGAGCAAGCATTCATGATATAACAACGATTAGCCTCAACGATCATCAGGTGTCATCTCTAGACAATAAAACAACTCCATCAATCGAGCGCTCCACTGCCCTATACGAGCTTCCAAATTCAACTGCTATGCACAAGATGCCTTTTATGTGGAATCTTGTCGATGAGGGTGCTGTTATGAGTTTTGACTCGGGCCTTAATGGAGATGCATTCATGTATTCTCCTGGAGAAAACTCATGTAATGTAAAATTGCAGGATCAGAACAAGCAAAGAGGTGCAATGCATGAAAGCTATCTAGGATGTCAAGGCACCATGTCTCAGATGCAAGCAGCATATCAACATCCTCATGCATAAGATATCAACTGTCCATCAGAACCTCAATCAGATGGACAGCTGGCTTGCTTTATCTTCACTTTATCGTTTTGGCCTTAAGTATGTAAATATGTTAATATGGCCTTGTGTTAGTACTTCGAGTTGAAATAAAAGGAAAATGCTATGCTATAAATTAGATACTGAACAACTGAGTTTGTCTAGGGTGATGGATTTGCTGGAAAGACAACTATACTGCATACACGATAATGAGATGTTTGCAGTCTATGAAAAAAGATTCATATGCATCCTACTTGTTACTCGATTGCAACATATGCACGGAACCGTTTCCCTGAGATTGCATGTAATCTGCATTTAGCATAAAATTATGTGACTGCCCTAAGCTCAAAAGGGTTGTAAAATGTAAATGGTGAAACCGTGTCGAAAAAGTTCAAATTTCAAGGGAGTTTCTGGACCCATGAGGCCTTGATTTGGATGTTCATTTGGGTTATTGTTTTTCCCTGTGTTTCTCGTTTCAATTACAGTTTGAACCAACTGTTAGTTGTGGCACTTGTTTAAGTCTAAATATCTATAAGTTTGGTGATGGAAATATGCCATATATAATGATATCCTAATCAATGCTCAGATGGTCTAAGGAATGGTAACTGAACTTGGAATGACACTCTAGACAGATAAATCTTTTATGCAGTTTCTTGGAATTTCTCTTGTTTACATCTGGCCCTGATAACATACTAGCACAAATAAGATATTCATTTGCTTCTTTTCTGTCACTTTTGAGTCACTCGACATTATAATATATTTCTTGCATGTCTTCGTGTTCAATACTTTCTGTGTCATGTTTTAGTTTACTGAAGGCACAATACACGTGGATCACTGTTGAAAGCTATAAATGTTGAATATTATATGCTGAAACAATAGGTGTTATATACTGAAGGTGTCTTCGTTGCACTAGGCTTCCGCGTTTGCGTAGGATACGAGAAGAGGCCGAATCGTTTTGCGAACTGATGTACGCAGTCTTACCCTACACTTCGTGCAGGAGGCTGTTTCTGCGGCTCGAACTCGTGACCTCAAAGTCACAAAACAGCAAACTTACTAGTTGTTCTAATGCTCGATCTCAATAGATTTGGTGGTTACTTTATTTTAGGAGTTGTTAACCTGCACAGCTCATCATGGAATAAACATTCAAATATGCTGAAGCATTTGCCTACATGTTTAATGGGTAGGAATTTTGACCTGCAAACCTTTTTAGTCCAATCTGAGTCTACATTCCACTAGGTTGGAGCATCATATTCTCGGATCTCTTCCTTTTACCTGATCTATACATAAAAAATATTTCTTTTGAATTAGAAGCAAACTCCATTTGGATTACACGAGGATCCAACACTACGAAGTTTCTGTTAGTGATTAAACTAAGGTAAAGTGAAGATCTAGCAAGACATATGTACCCTTTTGGAAATATGTTGTGACTCCATATAGAGCTACATGTCTCACTAAGACAAACTCTATCTTTTCAGATAGGGGTATTGTTTCACCATCTCTAAACTCTAACGATGACTTTTATTGTCGTTAGGACATACTGAGTATGTGTTGCGTGTGTTGTGTATTTGAGCAACTTATTATTTGTATTTGAGCAAGTGGTACACAATTAACAGGTTTCATTTATTATGATGTAAGTTTTCATGAGCATTTGATCATTGAAATACTCACATAGGATTCTTTTTTAAATGGATGTCAAGACTTACCCTTCAAACCTAGCAAAAGAATAGCAATTATGCAAGTTGCTACAGTGTCGGGAAGAATTTAACCCCAATATTCCTTAATCTACCCGAATATTTATCTGCACCTTGTCCACTTGCTACCACACGTCTGGTATAATAGAAGATTGCATGCCTCATTAGTCATAACAACTTTCGGTTATGCAAATCGTTTTTTCCCGTTAAAAGAAGAATCAAAATGTTCTGACGTGCTTTCTTCTTTTCAAAAGATCCTCATGATTCCACAAAAGCATATGATACCTTCATAGTCAATATCCAGGCTTAAATCAAAATTAGGTGCATTCCCCAGTTTAAATCATGATTTGTTTCTCCTGTTTTTATCAATAAATGTTAACTCAAAGTTTTTTTTCTATCTTTTTTTATATATCTTCTGCTTTTGTTCCCCCCCCTATCATATAGGAGTATAATAAACAATATTCATGCAAAATAACGACATATTAATAGCTTATTAGATAAGAGATACATGTCTGATGTCCACAAGAAGTTCAAACATAAGACCGTCACAACCTAAATGAAAACTGACAGCATGATTTATAGGTCTTATTGAAACGGTCAAGATATAAACATATAATCTTAAATAAAATTTATTATTTTGATAACCACTAAGATACGTTCTAGAGACATAAAGCCTTTGTCTATTACTATTCTTATGCTTCACATACGATTATATCTCGAGTCCTTTATTCCCACGACCAACTACAATAACAATATTAACCATTGCCTTAGATGTTCCCGTCTATGTTGAGGTATGGATGTTGAATGTACGCAACCGTACCCATGTGTTAGAAACACACAGCGGTTGTTTTCCGATGACTCATAATAAAAATTGCGTCTGTCGATCAACTGCTACTTCACAATATAAGAAGCGCAATCAATTTAGCTGGTACTAGTTGGTCTCACAAATATACCATACGATCAACTAGTACCAGCTAAACAGTGAGTCTCTCACAAATATGCCATGCGACCACCAAAACATGTGAAAGTTGGCCAAAACGATGATATCCTTATGCAAATCCACAAGTCTTAATTACTCTTGTTGTAAAAATTTTGTTTTTCTTTCTATTTTAATTTTTTAGAAATATTATGTATCGTTTAAATAGTAAATATTAATAATGAAAGTTTCTATATTATTGCTTTAACTAACAATTACATGATTGGTCTCTATCTTACCTTAATAAAACAGAAATATTAACCTACAAAGTTTGACTTAACAGTATTCGAAAAAGTATTAGAAAGATATCCATATTGAATGTCTTCTAGTTCTAAATACAAACTTTCACCGACATATCAGTCTCCATAATTTATATATATTTTAAGGACCGGCTATTTCCGTTCCCAAATATGCTTATCCACCCCATTAAAATATGAATTATCACTAAATACACAAAATTCTCCTTTAGTTTAAATTTCAATATATCTTAAAACATTCCATGTGCTTCCTTAAAAGAAAATAAAGAAAAGTTATGTCGCCTTTTCACCTAAACTCGTCTTTTTTCAAAGAAAACCATTATAAGTTAAGGTAAACTTTTATTTATGATAATTAATATGTCAATGACAATGCAATAAATCAATAAACATAAAACTTTAAAAAAAAATGCATTTTTTATTGATCAACATCATTTATGCTCTTGTTTTTCTATTATGCTTTGTACCGAACAAAAACGTGAAATGCGAAAAGTAAAAACCCTGTTACATATTATATTCATAATACCATAGCTGACTATTGGACGGGTTTGGTAGAAAGCTCCTGCGACGGTTCAGTGCGAACCCTAGTCTATTTAAAAAAATTGAATTGTAAAGATCTAGAATGACATTGAAAAAAATAAAAAAATGTGAAGATATATGATACGGTAATAAATTTTATTAAAAATTAATTATTTTCAGACAAATAATAATAAATTAACCTGAAAAGTTAACAGGTTGCCCGGCGACCCAAAAGCAAATGAAAGTCGTTACAACATTTTCTTTGTAATTAAGTTTTACTAAAATAATATATAACTCACATAATCTCTGTCATAAAGAACATACAAAGAAAATATCGCCCACACATCTTTCAAAAGATCTTTCAGATATTTCCAATGCATAAGACGAAAAAAAGATAAAAATAAAAGGTGACTAGAAGCAAAGTTTGGATAACTCACCCCAAAATCCCTGACTCTTTTTTTCACCACACGACACGAAGCAACAGAGGAGTGGTGAGTCTAGATGAGAAACATCCGCATTTAGTCTCACTACATTCCTCTAATGGTACGTGTCGTGCGGTAGAAGGAGAGGTGAGAGATTTTGGGTGTGGGATCTCATCCCAAGAGCCGACAAATGTCAGTGATCATCGACAGTCGACGCCAGAGGCATCACAGTCACATACTCGCAGTTAGCCTACCACTACTTCTGCCGCAGCAGTCTCTTAGCAAAGAGAAGGATAAGATCTCAGCACATTCCGAGCTTCTATCTCTTCCCTATCTCTGGTATTTCACCACCTGTACAACTCTCTCGCTTTTCCTTACCATGCCAGAGAGTAATGTTGTTGTTGTACAAATGTCTCGCTTTTGCTAATTGCAATTCCCTTTTAATTACTTGCATCCACAAAAGTTATACCGTCTCTGCATTTTTTGCTTTCTCCGTAGAATTATGGTCAAATGATATGATTGCCTCTTCAGTCCATTGATACGATGTATGCAGGTTCTTGTTGCCAGTAATCAAGGAAATATGATTATGCAGCTATTTACCTTTTTTTAATGATTTATTTCGATTTTGCTTTGTTATTCATAAATTTAGCCGAATGAGGAAATTATCCCTGCATCGTCAGTTTGCCTTGTGCAACGTAATTTTTAGCCCGATTCTCTCAGTAATTAAGAGCTACTTGGAGTATTAGTATACAAATTCAGCTCCGTATTCTGTTGTGCTTCTTTTTTTTTTTTTCTCAAAAGAGAAAGAAACGGGAAGGGGATTCGACTTCAGTACCCGGGAAATGCTATTCAACGGCTATACTTAGAGATTTCTCACTTTTGTTTTGTTGTTCTTGTTCTTTTTCTTTATCTTCTTTGTTTTCCCTTCTAATTGATGCTTTTGCAATCATGAACAACTTGTTCTGTATCATATACTGCAGAATTTCTGAACATATTATTCCCTTATTGTTATGATTGCTTTCTTGTTCTTTATCAGATGAGCTATTCTCCTCATTGTAGCAGGGGAAGATGATATATTTTTGGTTGTTTTTTTTTGCTCCTCTAGTGTCCTGTTTATATAGAAGGGTCTCTAGAAAGGAATGTTATTTCTCAAATTAAATTCTTCCTTTGGCTAGCCTGTTTTGAAGATGGCAGCAGCCCAAGCTAGTCTTGCAGCAGCTGCATGCAAAAGCGCCAAGCATTCTGCACCTTTGAAGTTTCTGAGTTGTACCTTCATGCCTGGTTTTGATGCGAGTTGTCCCAGCCGAAGGAACAATAGGATCTCCAGTAACCTGCTGGGTACTAAAGCCACATTAACATTTGATCCACCAAAAACCAACAAAAAAAACAAGCCAAAGAAGGA
Organism: Eustoma russellianum; assembly: GCA_036186865.1. NCBI lineage: Eukaryota > Viridiplantae > Streptophyta > Magnoliopsida > Gentianales > Gentianaceae > Eustoma > Eustoma russellianum. The sequence goes on along the minus strand of AP025048.1, from coordinate 2,643,989 downwards.
TACTGTAGATCCAAATGCCCCTGATTTTCTCCCCCTCCCATCCTTTGAAGAATGCTTCCCCAAAAGCTCCAAGGCATATAAGTAAGTCATTTGTTGTGTGTTTATGCGTCCAGTACATTTATGCTTTTCACAAGTCTTCACAACTATGTTGTTGGTTTGTAGTCAATAGTTTATTTTAACTTGTTAGTGTCTGATGTTGTATATTTGATTTCAGGGAAGTTATTCATGAACAATCTGGGCATCTTCTCAAAGTTCCATTTCGACGCATCAGTTTGTCAGGAGATGAGCCACATTTTGATGTGTATGACACTAGCGGCCCGCAAAACATCGATCTGCAGATTGGTAACAATTGTTGTACTTCAGTATATTCTTCAGCTTGTCACACATCTAGCTTCCTTTACCAGCCTGAAGTTGGAAAGATATAGTAAAGTTATAGAATTTTGGGAAATATGATATTCGCTTTCGCATTTTATTGTTGAATTGGTAGTGAAGTGATGGTTTGAGAATTAATTGTTGATGGGTGAGATGGGAGTGCGTATAATAAAAGTGGGAAGTGTAATTATTGACTGTCCATATTTGCTTGTGATAAGCTTCCTTTTTCAGTTCTGGTTAGGACAGATTGCACAAAGAACAACTTCATTTCTTTGTCCTATCTTTTAGGTTGATAAAGATTTGACCACTGTACTTAGTACTAGGAATTGTAACTGACTAGAACTTTGCACAGGTCTCCCAAAGCTCCGCAAAGATTGGATTGATAGTAGAGAGAAGTTGGATTCTCCAAGACAAACTCAAATGTACTATGCTAAGGAAGGAATCATAACTGAGGAGATGGCCTATTGTGCAGCTCGTGAAAATATTGATCCAGAATTTGTTAGGTCCGAGGTTGCTCGTGGCCGTGCAATCATTCCTTCTAACAAGAAGCATCTGGAGCTGGAGCCAATGATAGTTGGAAGAAAATTCCTGGTGAAAGTTAATGCTAACATTGGCAACTCTGCTGTTGTGAGCTCAATTGAGGAAGAAGTGCAAAAGCTTCAATGGGCAACAATGTGGGGAGCTGATACGATTATGGATCTCTCCACAGGCCGTCATATCCATGAAACTCGTGAGTGGATACTACGGAACTCCGCTGTACCAGTCGGGACAGTGCCAATCTATCAAGCACTTGAGAAAGTGAATGGGATTGCTGAAAATCTGACTTGGGAGGTTTTCAGAGACACTTTGATTGAACAAGCTGAGCAAGGTGTAGACTACTTCACTATCCATGCTGGAGTCCTCCTCCGTTACATACCTCTAACAGCAAAGAGAATGACTGGTATTGTGTCCCGTGGAGGCTCTATCCACGCAAAGTGGTGTTTAACTTATCACAAAGAGAACTTTGCTTATGAACATTGGGATGACATATTGGACATATGCAACCAGTATGATATATCATTATCGATAGGAGATGGCCTGAGACCTGGTTCAATATATGATGCAAATGACAGCGCCCAGTTCGCAGAGCTCTTAACTCAAGGAGAGCTGACTCGTAGAGCTTGGGAGAAGGATGTGCAGGTAAATTGTCTTGTCCCTCATACTTCACTTTTCAAATATTCTGGTGGGCATCCATGACCATGATTTCATATTCCAACACATTTGTGATTGAGGGAGTCAGGTTAACATTCAGCATCTTATGGTACTTAACTATACGTGATATTTTCTGTATCTCATTGGTTCCAAATCATTTATAAACACATAGTTGCTGCTGGTACTTTCTTCTACTTGGTGTTGGTGCTGTTGTTGTTTTTGTCGGGTTCTTTTTTTATTAGTAAATTAATGAATTAATAATTACACTGCTTGCTCTTGCTTGGCCTAAGCTTGAAAAGGCGTCTCAATACTAAAAATGACAGTTTGCTGTGTGCTCGTTCAGGTTATGAACGAAGGGCCTGGACATATTCCTATGCACAAAATTCCTGAGAACATGCAAAAGCAGCTGGAATGGTGTAATGAAGCGCCTTTCTATACTCTCGGACCTCTAACAACAGATATTGCTCCCGGGTATGATCATATTACTTCAGCCATTGGAGCTGCCAATATTGGGGCCCTCGGCACTGCACTGCTTTGTTATGTAACCCCAAAAGAGCACCTAGGATTGCCTAATAGAGATGATGTAAAGGCTGGTGTAATTGCATATAAGATCGCAGCACATGCCGCTGATTTAGCAAAAGGTCATCCACAGGCTCAAAGCTGGGATGATGCACTGAGCAAAGCAAGATTTGAGTTTCGTTGGATCGATCAGTTTGCTTTATCATTGGATCCCATGACTGCAATGTCCTATCATGATGAAACTCTCCCTTCCGACGGTGCCAAAGTGGCACATTTCTGCTCCATGTGTGGTCCCAAGTTTTGCTCAATGAAGATAACCGAAGACGTCAGAAAGTATGCTGAGCAGCATGGTTATGGAAGTGCAGAGGAAGCTGTAAAACACGGGATGGATGCTATGAGTGCGGAGTTCTTGGCTGTCAACAAAACCGTCAGTGGTGAACAACATGGTGAGGTTGGTGGAGAAATCTATGTACCAGAAAATTATCTGAAGGCTAAGACAAGCTAGAGGTAAGAACAAGAATAAGCTTGTTGTTTTAGGGGAACAATTGAATTTTTGGTGCTGTGACACCATCTCAAAGCGTGAAGTTTTAAGATTCCTATGCACTTATGCAGTTGTACTTTAAAACATCAAAAGAAATATTCCACGAACCACAAGTTAACTACTAATTATTTGGTCTCCCCCTGATCCCTTCCAGATTGTCTGATGACTTGCAATGAGTTAGTTGCTGTTGATGCCTTGAGGGAGTGTCTGGAAGTTGAAACATGGAGAGCTGGTATGGAACATGATGGACGCTCTTTAAAGTTGACACGTCAAGGAGCAGCATCCTCAATTGATCAGGTGAGTGTGTAGTTTCTTTTGTTAAAAGTTTAGCCAATGTCCTTGTCAAACAATTGTCAGCAATAATAAAATATTTCTCCAGTATTCTTAGTATATTCAGTAATCTTTTGCTATATCGTTGACATGAAAATGCACCGGGGGTGTCTGAACCTACTGGCACTGGCCCATTAGTCAGGATGTTGGCCAGGGGCAGGCTGAGAAAGTCCCTTTGAACCTGAACAGGATAATACCTGCGTAGGGAGTGTGCAATTTTCTCTATTTGTACAGGGATGATGGAAGTTCATCCATGGTTGCACTTCGCTGATTCATGCGCTAAAGGTTCAGCTACTTCCTCAGTCAGGTTTTTCTCACGTGGTTGGGAGTTTGGCTATAGGCATTTATATTATCCTTGGGAGTGACTAGAATTCAGTCCCTGTCCTCAGCACCCTAATAAAAGGTTCTTTTAAGGTTCCACCCCACCCCCCCTCTCCGAAAGAGGGAACAGTAACATAATTTCACTTGCAATTCTGGACCAAAGAGAAAATGAAAACCTGTGTTGCAATTGTCAGATTATCCACTAGTGGAGAAACATACTGTATTGAAATAGTTACAACTCTGCTTAGTGTGACAAAGGAGATTTAGTGACTTCAAATTATATCAAATGATTAAAAACTGAAACTTGTTAACGGTACTTAAGTGATATATTATTGAAAATGTTTCCCATTTTTGAAACAAGTGGAAACATTAGGAGTTTTAGTGAATTATGGAAGACGTAACGTGTTTTAGACCTGATGCCAATGAATCCATGATAGAAAATTGTAATTAGCATCCACCTGTACTGATAGGAACCCCAACTTTCTCTACGTTGATTTGGTATCTGTATGATACCTTTAGGCATAATTTTCTAGTTAACTGATGACACCGAACCTGATCAAGTACAATGAAAATTGTAGAACTATATCTACAGTGTCGTGTCTTATAAACCGAGAATGATTTTCTAGATTCCATGATCCATTTGAACAGATGACAGAAAGGTTGATGTACTGTGTGCCCCTTTTTTACCTTTAGGAGAAAAGAAAGAAAAGATTGGAGCATTCCACTCTTTATGAGAAAATGGGCGGCCTTTCTCTGCATCAAACACGACTGACTTGCTTTTTTTATTTTTACTTTTCCCCAGCACTTCCGAGCAAGTTAGGACTTGATCCACAATTCCTGGTCTAGAAGATCTCATGGGGTTCCTCTGGGCTCTTGACCCACTCTATTTCTTTAGCTTTAGTGTATTCAAAAGTTAAACTTTTGGTAATATATATTAGGACTTAATTCATACTCCAGCCGTCATACTCTTAGCATTTGGTCTACCACTTGGTGCGTAAATTAGAACACTGTAGCCAACTCTGTTGCCAGAAGGAATCTCTTTCCACTAGTGGTCTTAACCATATGCGTTTTGTTTACATTCTTTTTGAGTGAAAAAATTCGTTACTTTATTCAACCTACAAGGTATGTTGATGACGCTAGTGGGGAAATATTAGCTCTGAAAAATTTGGATGTGCCTCCTTTTACTTTGTGAGGGAAAAAACAGAATGCACTTCTCCTTTGACCCCCATCTTCTCTTTACTTAAAATTTTTATGTCTCGATCACAACCTGATAGAACAGCCTTCATCATTTTCTCTATCACTGAAAATGTGAACTCCCAAATAATGGGGGGGGGGGGGGGGGCATATGTAAGAGGCTTCAAGACTAAGAGGTATTGGATCCGATTCTCTACAAGTACTTCTTGTAAAGTACGTCTATTGTCCACATAACAAAACGGAAATACGTTTGATTTCTTTTTGGCTACAATTAAGAGTGCAAATGAGAAAAGTGGTTCATAAGTTAATCAAGTTCGGCTTAATGTTTTGTTCGACTAGTTTATTTCAATAAAGATTGAGATGAAGGTTGGCTCGACTTGATTTTTTTAAGGGATCATTTAATGACTTAACAAGTCAATATTAAACATGTAGATGATAAATTGATTAGTTCGTAAAAATACTCGAACTTAAAATATATACGAATAAATATATTCTTTTATTTATACTACATCTTTATCTAATATAATCCCCGCACCTTTAAGGGAAAAAAAATGCAAAAGAAAAACTTATTTGCATATTTTCAAGCAACTCCGATCTACTACCACCAGTATGCCCCGGAAAGGTTCATCATCGTAATTGAAAACGAATTCTTTCCTTACATAGGAATGGTTTCTGGTTCAATTTGTCTACATTTCTGGTTAAGATATTATAGCATAACTATTGTTGATTACATATATCCAAAAATGATTCACTTTGATGAAGCCCCCCTTCTCTTCATCCAAATCCATAATTAGAAGTACATTTCATGCTGAACATAGTTGAGCGTTCGGTATAATTATGACGAGAAACTTGGGTTTTATCGATATAATTTTCACGCATTTGAAACCATGCTATTGTCCTTGCATGTTTTTGGAATAGAAAAGTGTTAGCGTATTTGGGTTATGGATTTAGCCACTCCCTGTGATCGGACAAATTAAAACTGACAACTAAACAAGGCTCATATAATGTATGTATCCTTTGGTCAGGATGTCCCTTTTTCCAAGATTTTGGAACGGTAAGGACATGTTTGGTTCTCAATTGCAACTTGTGTAAAATTTTCCTTCTCTGAAGTCCGTTCCAACATCCAAGAGTTGTTAAGGAACAAAAGATTTCCAATTGAGATGAAGTCGATTCAAGGCAACCCGCCATCACTCTTAACATCCAAACTGCCGTTTCTTTTCTTCTTTTTTCCTCATAATATAGATCGCAATTGATTTATTAAAAGCTATTGTCACCCTGTAGTTGTGGATTAAAGGTGTTTCCGGTGAACCAAATTTTCGCATTCGCGCTAGTATCTAGGAAGGGGCTAGATTATTTCGCGATCTGATTATGCAATCTTACTCTATATTTTGTGCAAGATGTTGTTTCTGCGATTCGAACTCGTAACCTCAATGTCATAAAACAACAATTTTACTAGTTGTTCCAATGCATCTACTCTTTCTTTGCAGATTCAACATGTAAAAGCAATATCTCATAGCATTACAAAATAATATGATTTACTCTAGTTTTAGTTTGTCTAGACCGACCTAGATGTTTCTCAAATTTGAGACCTTTTGGTTGAGAATTATACCATTAGGTGAGAATATGATTGGGAAGTCTTTTAGAGCTTAATATGTCATTTTCCTTGGCCGTTAGTCTGGAAAGTATATAGATTGTCATGCCTGACGGCGTCAAAAGATTCTATTGTGAAAATGCATCGGGTTTTCATACCTCTTTCTATGGTTTTTTAGGAAAACAAATTGTGAGCAGGGCCCCTTCTAAGATTTCATAATCAGCAAATTTCTTCAGTGTACCAAAAGTGCTATGCATCCATCATTGTTGTGTGAGTTACAATTAATATGAAGTCTTTGTTAAAATAAATTGATTATAATCACGAAAACAAACAAATATAACCTTGATTATTATCTTTTCTGGTATCTATGTACTAAGCTGGCCAGCTAAAGAAAAGAAGTTAGCAAGCTATTTGGATTATTTACGTATATAGGTAGGTCCCAAAATGCAAACCAACAACGACAAAAGAAAAAATCATACTCAGTATATCCCAACGGCAGTAAAAGGTATTTTTAGGGTCTTAGAAAGATAAAAGATAGACAAACAATACCTTTTATCCGAAGAGATAGAGATTTCAGAAAGAACTCCGATTTTATAGGTAGTTAATTAGAAAAATCCACGGCTCTCTTCTCTTTCCCCCCACCGTTTACTTTTATCGCCAGCACCTTCTCTGCTAGGCAAACAACAAAAGCATTTGTTACACAAACGCAATGTTATTAAAGATTGGAAATGTTTTTCCACTACTTTTCCATCTTTGCACTCGATTCATATAAAAATTCAAATGTATCTAACTTTAGAAGCTATCAACCAAAAGAATTAGATGACAATCAAAATATTGTGGGACACTATATATATACATACATACATACATACATATACATACATACATACATATATATACATATATATATATATACATACATACATATATATACATATATATATATATATATGTAGGTATGTATGTATGTATAGCAATCATAGTTGAGTTTTACAATCATACTAAATGAAGTATCGCCTGTGCTCTCAATCTATTGCAGATGCACTCATGTGCACAATTTGCTCACTACAACAATAACAACATTATTCCATTACCTTACAGTCTCACGCCTATAACGGAGTGCGGAGGATCGAACGTACGCAACCATACCTATGTGTTAGAAGCATACAGAGGTTGTTTCTCAAAAGACTCCTAATGAAAATTTGCATCAAAATGTGTCGATCATCTGTTACTTCACAATATAAGAAGTCTAGTTAATCATTTTGCTTTATTTCATCATATTTCAAAGTCAATAAAAAGTGTCTCATTGACACAAAATCACTTTTATCACTACATGGTATTTATATCAACGCTTGCACCTTGACTCAAAATTGTAATTCAAAGCTTTGCTCACTTAATTAAGTTTATTATCATTACTGTTCTATCTGACAATAATTAGACACAAATGACTAACGATTAACATCCACATGAATCAGAAATTTACATCAAACTTTTTAAGATGCCATCTAACATAACACTCATCTCTATTACCTTTTTCCTCTTCCTTTTGTCTTTGAGTGCTCGCCTTTATTTTCAACAACCCTATTTATGCACTACAATTCACTCCTTTCTAGTCCCAGAAATAACTCTTTCTTTCCTCTTCATCTGTTCTCTCCTTTCCCACACACAAACACACAGTAGAGCAGAGAAAGAACCTGACATCTACCCAAAACATCCACTTTTACGGATGTCCACGAGAGGCAATGGAAGAGCAATCCCGGGATCGAGCACAATTGGAGACGGTGATAAACCATTACCCATGTTTCAGAAACAGAATTCCACGAGTAAAAGAGAAAATAAAGCACCCCAGACAGCAAGAACTTGCAGTTGCAGGCTGCCAATGGGAAAAGGCTTCTCTTCTTGGAATTATATCAAACACCTTGGAGGCAAGATAGCGGGAATGCTGAGAATCATGGCTCAGAGGAGAACTTCTCCCAAAATTACTACATCTTCAGAAAGAGTAAAACCATGTGTTGCTCCTCTTGATTCTCAAAGGGCTCAAGCAATTGATGATTGTATCGAGTTTATTAACTCTTCGTCTTCTTCCTCCTCCTTGTCAAGATCTAAGTCCGTTTCTAATTAGTGTTAGTTGCATGTTATGAACACTTCCCTCCAATTATTAATAATATATTTTTATGTTTGTTCTTTTGGGTTAAGTTTGATGTGTTTTATTACTCCTGACTCTCACGAGATAAAATAATCATTTTTTATTAGATAAAAATAACTTAGAGAAAAGACTTAGTTTAGTAGAATCATATGATTAGACACTGGACTTGATGATATCTTTTTACGAAAACAGCTTCCTCCATAAAGTGTAAGATAAGCATGCGTACACGAGATCACGAATTGATCTGACTATCCTTAGTATCCTGCACAAATGTAAGAACTTAATACAACAGAAACGCATTTCTTTTTTTTTTTGATTTTTATTTTCTTATTCTGCACGAACTAGCTATTAGTATTGATGAAAGTTAACTTTTGTTCTTTTTTTACATAAAAATGTTATATAGCAAACGATACTTCTATTACACTTATAACTATATGATATAATACATAATACAAATTTTTATTAAAGAATAACTAATAGATTAAATGTTGAGTAATCAGACGTGAAAATTGAGTGCTCCATCATGATCATCCCCTAAATATCGAATCTGTAACCTTATAAGGTTTTTCTTATGTATGTCGAAAGATGCATACGTCTCAATGTACAACCATGTAAGAGTTCATTCTACCTAATAATGTTCGAAATGATTCAAATTCAAATCACGAATTCGAATTTCTATATTGCAAATTACATAATTCACTGTGTTTTTTATTGGGCTATGTGTCATTCCTCGAGTATACCTCGTACGTTCAGAATTTCTTAAATCATTTGCAATGAAGTGCCCTACTTCTTAAATCGATACCCAAAATACATCCTTAGAGAATGTATTCGAGCACTTACGTCCTATTTGTTCTCATTTTCTCCCTTGCTCTCTTGGATCAATTAACTAAAAATCAGTTGTTTGGGGGAGACAAAAATACGTTCTCGATGCAGTAGGTTCCTACATTTGTGTAAGATCCAAAGAAGGATTGGATCGATTCGCGAGCTTATGTATGCAGCCTTACCCAGCTGTTTATGCGCCTGTTTTGGGGGAGACAAAACATCACATATTCCACCATCTAACAATTTGATGTGCATAAGTTTCAATGTTTTATCATGACAAGTGTTTCTTATTTCTCACCTAGCCTAATTTTTATCAAGTATTCTATCTATGACGGTATATATAGAGACGAGGTCTCGTTGGAAGCGAACCTTCTATCTTTTGTGATGAATGTATTGTTTGTCCGCCTCTCACTTTTTCCAGACCCTAACAATAACTTTTGTTGTCGTTGAGATATGCTAAGTATGCGTTGTCGTCGAGATAT
>AP025048.1:2610370-2629579 GCA_036186865.1 Eustoma russellianum | reverse complement strand
TGAAGAATCAAAGTCCAAAATTCCAAAGTTAGCTTATATTCTTGGCCAACTATGGCGTAAGATAGAGCTGAAGAGATTAAGGTGGTCAGATTATATACAAACGAAAGTTAATACAAATCTATTTAACTTATCATTTATAATCTATCTTACTTGTTAATACCATTGCTATTCAATTAACCAATTGAAAAGGTGACGAAAAGAGTAGGTTGAAGACTGTACAGGAACATACTCAAGATGCAATAAAACGGGACATAATGGGGAGAAGGAATACCCGGCGGGCTGCAGGAGACTCTTCTTCCAACCAATGGCTAATTTGACGGCGGTTGCGCCTGAAGATGGCGGCGATTGTTTAACGACGCATCTCACCAGAAAAATCACGACGCTCACTCCGGTGATTGTCAGTATGAAATAAGTCGACACCATCAGGAACACCTGTGTTCGAATTAATCAACCGAACTTTGATCGTATTTTCCGGCAAAACGGGGCAAACGCTAAAAGCATTGATGGCTGGTTTTGAAAAGCTCATGATACGACATTCTTGTGTTCGTATTGCCGCTCTTATTAAAATTGTATTAAAATTATTTAATACAATGATATCAACATTAATAATATTAAAATATCCAACATAATGCTTCTGTTTATAATGCGTTTTCTTAATATGAAGCCATTGATTTGTCTTTACTAAATTCATTCACTAGTATACTAGCATAACATACAATATTCTTATTATTGTGTCAGCTTCATATATAATTGAGGTCTCACTTGAAGCATACTCTCTATCTCTTGGTATAAAAATATTGTTTGTTTGTCTCTCACCTTCTTCCGATCTTAATGATAGTTTTTGATGTCGTTGGGATATATTGATTGTTGTTGTATATTAGTATCTCCACCAAATTGATAAAGTTGCATACTTCATGCAGATATGTTTGTAAAGTAATTGCATCGAGTTGGTACCGTGACTTTGTATATCATAGTTGCATTTTGAGTAAAAAGGAGTGGTTATTTCCACATTTTAATATATTTACGCATAGTATTTTAACACATGATACATCATTAGAACAAATAAACATATATAAAAATATTGGAAATTGAAATAATCACTCACTCAAATTAAGTTAGTCACCTATCAAGGCGGTTTGAGTTTTACGTATGAAAATAAACTTTCATTATGATCACTAGTGAGAATTTTCGAGACACTTAAAAGTATTCTACTGTGCTAATTGGTAATTTTAAACCACTACTTTGATATACCAATTTATTTTTCTGTCAACTTAAATGAAAATTATAGACATTATTTGAAACAATATCAATAGTACAAGCCGCGAAAACAGCCTCTTACATAAAAATGTTAGATAAGATTGCGTATATCAGATCGAGAAGCGATTCGGTCCATCCTCATATCCTGAACAAATGCAAGAGCCTATTGCACGGAAACACACTTTTTTCTTCTCTTTTAAATGGATATACAAAAGTAAAAAAGATTTGGTCTTAATGGGATGGAAGTATATGGTAAGCAAGAGAGTAGCTGGATAAGTTTGTCCATCATTATAACCACGTATACTTAACCATTAACCACTCATTCAAGGCGGTAAAAGTGAAACGCTTGTTCCATTTATTGAGCCTTGGCATCCAAAAGGACAAAGATTTTACAAACCATTAATCACTCTCTGGAAAATATTATTTATCCGCTGTGTGATTGGATGGTCATGACTTATTATCTTTGGTTTATTTATATTTTAATTCCAACTCGAGGATACATTTTTCTTTCTCATAAATCAGAATATATCTAAGTTATTTGATAATCTGACAACTTGAAAGATAATATAATTTATACTAATATAGACATTGTTTTATACATAATTACATAGATTGTTTTTTTTTCTTTTTTTTTTTCCTTCCTCTCATCATTCTTCACTTCAGGAGTAAAAGAACCCAGGCAAAAATCACTAATTTGATTCCACCTTTTCTTTCACCGTCCAAATTTAAATACTAGACTTTGTGCAATTTGAAAACAAGATTCAATTGGGAATCTAATGAATGCAAGAACCAACCGTGGTGATATGATTTTGAGGTAAAAATCATTTTTCGTACTAACCCTTACTATAATTTTCATAATATTATTCAACTGGATCTAGTTGACTTCTAGCTTAACATTGACCTTACCACTATGCAATCAAAATGAAATTAAAAAGACCGCCTTTAATGCAATTGAAAAAACGACTGCTAAAATTTAGCATCTTCAGACAACACCTAATCTCAATAGAGAAAGACCAGAAAGCCTAAATGAAAACGCCTGAGCCAAACTTAAGATCCCATTGCATGGCTGAAGACATGTAGCTCAATATTTCATAATATTAGTCTCTTATCTTTTAACTAAAGTGCGGACATATCAACTGGTAAGATTGATGTATAATATTATTCTTTTATCTTTTAAGTAGAGAACGGATCTTGAAGCAACGGGTAAGATGGATGCTTTGTCACATTGAGTTCACGGGTTTGAGGCTACGGGTTCGAGCTGCGGAAACAGCCTCTTGTCCAAAGAGTAAAGTAATACTGCATATATCAAATCGAAAACGCTCCGACCACTCCCCAGAAACCATCATCAGAATGCCTTCAAATTGGTTACTAACTACTGAACTGATGCCTCAAAATTTCAAACAAATCTAAAGAGGAATCCAACACCCAATCGACAGGAATCTGCTGGAGCTGCAAGATTTGCTCTTCCTCATTACAACATAAAAGTTGAATTCTCCTGAAATAAATTTAAACCTGGTTCGATAGAATGGTTCTTTAGGTAACAAAGACCAAAATGTAAGACACATCTATATATGAACCCAGAGGGTTCTTCGGAATTTAGAACACAAAGCCATTGCTCGAACTGCCACGAGAAAACTGAGAATTTGAGATCATCTCAATCAAATCCAAGTCCTTTCTTGCCGAACAATCCATCTCCATACTCGCATTGCCTTCACCCACTTGATAGTTCTCCCCACTTGACGCTAAATCTTTAGCTTCCTCAAACACCTGCGAAAGATCTTCCGAGTGATTCTTGATTTCACATTTCCCTTCAAAGCAAGGAGGAAAAAACCCTAAATCCAATTTTCTAGGGTTGTTATGTGTATCACTTGACTTGCTAATATCATTGGCATTAGGGTTTCCGAATAGATTCTGCATGAAGTTCATTTCCTCATCATAAGTTTGTGTTAAATAGGAAGGCGAATCGTCGAAACCGGAATTGTATAGCTCTGGATAGATTAGACGAAGCTGATCAGGCACGTCAGAGTTTGATGTAGTGTAAGTGGCAGTATTTCTGCTTTCTGAAGCGGAAAAAGCCGGAGAGGGAAAAGGAGCAAAGGCAGGAGATCGTGAGTTGGAAGGACAAATGGTTTTTATGTAGTCTTGTAAGATAGTGGATTGTTTTGGATTATTTGAAGTCTGGGATTGATCTGCTTTTTTGGGCTTTCTTCTTGAGTTCTGCCTTCTTTTAGTAGCGTTCCAGTGGTTCTTTATAGAGTTCTCGGTTCTGCCGGGGATTCTTTTGGCGATTTCTGCCCATCTGTTGCCGATTTTCTGATGGGCTTCAACTAACATCTTTTCTTCTTCTTCACTCCAGCTGTCTTTCTGACAAAAATTCATCAGACAAGTAAAGATACATGTTATGCTATCATGTCTTGGAAAATATAATGGCCTATAAACAATATAAACTAAAATTTGCTTGCAGTAAAATTTTTGGTTGCCAATAACGATTAATTCATCGAACAAAAGTACTTCTTGTGACAAGAAAATACTGCCCTAAAGTGGTCCGGAGTAAAGAATGGAACAACATAGGTAACAGATATGAGTTGTAAAATATTCCTCTTTTCTTGTTTCTTTTTTGTTTTGGTAAGAAGAAGATTCATATATTATGAAAATAAGAAATACAAAAATAGAAAAGAAAAAAAAAAAACCCTTGGTCCTTGAAACATATGTGACTAGGTGAATCCATCAACTTTACACCATAATTATTACGACGAAAAGGAATAAACAAGAACGCTAAAACTTAAGAAGAAAAAGGCGAATGTTCTTACCAAAAGTGAGTGAAAACAGGCTAAAACTGAAATTTTGGACCAAGTTTTATTTCTTCATAGAAAAGGGTTTTTGGCTTATTATATTTTAAATAAAAAGGTAAAAAGAAAAGTCTGATATAGGGTTTTCTCCTGTCCAAAAGCTTATGATTTAATTGGACTGAGGGGTATATGAAGACTAGATTCATATATGAGAAGGGCATAAATCTTTGTGGAACAGAAAATGGAGATGCATGAATATAAAGGTCTAAAAATGGAAAGCGAAAGCATCAAATTAAGTGAAAATTATCTGAAACAAAAGATCAAATTATGAGGTGGTCAAAAAATTGAGGCAAACCTTGATATCTGGACGCAAATGATTATGCCATCTCTCCCGACACTGTTTTCCTGCTCTTCCCACCATCTTCTCTGCGATCTGAGCCCACTTCTTCACTCCATATTGCTTCACCAACTTACTCAGTTTTCTGCAAACAAATACCCCAACCAACAATAAAAACATTAACATTTCTTGTCACTATATATAGGAAATATCATCCCGCCATTCGAAAATGACAAACCTGAATACTGTACTCTTAGTTTACCATAAGAAAAGACGAAAAGAAAAAGAAAACCCTTGATTCCATGGTCCTTTGACTCATTGTGACAAAAGATAGGTACAAAGAGAAGATGAAATAATTTAGCATTAGAGCATCTTTTCTACCACTTTATGTACCCGGATTCACTGAATTTCTATGTGTTAGAAGTCCTAGAATATAGACAAGAAAATGGAAGGGTGGTACGAGAAAAGATTCATGATATCACCTGTCTTCTTCATCAGTCCATTGCCCTTTGATCAAAGGTATAAAAGACTCACTTTTTTCTGCCTTTCCTTTAGAGATTTTTGACTCTAAATACTTCACTTCATCTAAAACAACCCCACTACTTGGGATCCAATTTGGGATTTGTACATCCACAAAATAACCATCAAGAAAGCTTGTTTCTTGAATCTTAGGCCAAAGAATCCCATCAGCATGGCAATAAATTGTACTAGAAGGACTTGAAGAAACAGAACCAGTATCAAAATTGGCATTAGGAACAGAGGTTCCATTGATCTTGAGACTGTTTGCTATTTCTCGATGGTTAAGCAAATGGGGTTCACATTTACTACGCAAGAACTTATCAATAGCTGTTAACGGAGGCCCTGCTCGAGGAAATCCAAAAGGAAATCTGCCTGCTCCTCCTCCTTCCATGAAACAAAAATTAAATGTGAAGAGAAAAGACTGGCTTCAAGCAAGGGAAATGGCTTCTGTTAAGGGGAAATTCTTAAGCTTTTTTTTGACTAGTGCTTTGGACATGAATTGTGCGACATAAAGGGTGGTAATAATTTTGTTTACGAATTGTAATGAGCTGCATGCGCACATAGCCGTTGATCAGAATGTTGATCCAACGGTTTGGATGCTGAGATTAGTGTAACCCCTAGCTTTCCTCAGACAGTAGCTATTGGAGAGATCAGAGCGTCAAGAATGAATCAGCTAGCTCTTATTATTAATCTTTGCCTAAGAAAATCTATTATATTAATCACCACTCCTTTACAAAAGAAAAAATAAAAAATAAAAACAAGCAAGAAAGTTATGAGTGTTTGTATAATTGTATATATATGTGTATATATTGTATACATATATATGTGCGTACACACACACATATATGTATGTATATGTGTGTATGTGTGTGTACAAATATTGTTAAGGCTCATACTTTATATGGATCAAACTCAGTCCTTCTCAAGGTAGAGAGATAAAAGAGATTACATGCAATTAGAATAGACTATGGTAATATGAAAACTAGTTGCATCACGATAAAGGATTCCACTTTCATACTGACTGTGCTAAGCAGTTTATCACTCACCTCAGCTTTGCAGATGACCTCATCCTCTTCTCTCGAGGTGATATCTGCTCAATACAAAAACTCATACAAGCATTGAATACCTTTGTTGATTGTTCAGGGCTCAGGGCCAACCTGGCCAAGTCCCAGCTCTTCCATGCATGAGTTAATCAGGATGCTAACTGGCTACATGTCAGCATGGGCTTCTCAGTTGGAACTATGCCATTCAGATATCTGGGCATACCCATCGTTGGGCACAAACTCCAGATCTCTCACTACGCCCTTTTCATCAATAAGTTGATGGACAATATGGGGCTATGGATTGTGACTAGTCTTTCATATGATGGCAGATTTCACTTGATCAAATCAGTGCTGCAATGTGTAAACTATTTCTGGTTAAATGCTCTGCCTCTGTCAGCAACAATTAGGTGTATGGTGAGCAGAATTTGCTTACAATTCTTATGTAGAAATTCTTCACTTGGGGCCAGAAAGGCTTGGGTTTCCTAGTCTCAGGTCAACATACCCAAAGATGAAGGTGGTTTGGGAGTATTTCAGTTGAAGGTATGGAATCTAGCGTTGTTAGCCAAGCACTTATGAGATCTCCATCACAAGAAGGATAATGTCTGTAGTGTAGTGGATAAATCATAAATACAAGCTATACAACACGTTATGGACAAGGGTGGGGCGCATCACTGACTCCCCCTCCTGAAAAAATCGATGGAGATCAAAGACAAGATGTTGGTCAGCTCAGGCTCGTGCAGCTCGGCTGTAGATGCTCTTACTTTGTGGACGGTGGATGGTGTTCTCAAACCTCGACTGGCATATGAATACTTCATGGAGAAAGGTAGGAAAGTCAACTAGGTCAAGATCGTCTGTGACTCAACAATGACTCCCAAACTCTCTTTTACGCTGTGGCTGGCCGGGCTGAACCGGCTTCCCACCAAGGATGGACTTGTTTACCTCGACGATCATACATGTCAGCTTTGCTCAGCGGGTCAAAAGACATTTCAACACCTTTTCTTTTCCTGCTCGGCCACCAGAAAAATTTGGTTATCCACCTCGGCCTAGCTTGGTCTTCGACGAGGACTTAGTTCCAATCATAGATTGCTGACCTGGAGCTCACGCAAACTTAAAGAAAATACACTCAAATCCAAGGCAAGGAAAATTGCCTTGGCTGCTACCATGTACCACATTTGGCATGCGCAAAATAGATACATTTTTGAAAGGCATAGAATTTGTATCAATGGATGTAATACATAGAATATGCACTCATGTGTACAGAGTAATGCATAAGCTCTTCCCCCACATTTTACACATAGGCGTTGCTTCTATTGTTTTAAAATAACTTAAATTACCGAATAGTGCAGGTAGGTTGACATGTCGACCTACAAGTAGGGTTATTATATGGTATATATCTTTTTAATGTTTTGATATTCGGATAATGCAAATTTGCATTTCATCCAAAAAACCATGTTCAGCGGATTTAAACTATTGTATTTTCACAAACTTTTCACTTTCTTCTAGGAAAATTCTCTAGTACACACAATGTGAAGAATTACAAAATGATTACGGTAGTTGTATATAGTTTAGAAGGAAAAAAAAATTATTACTCCACCGGTCAAAAAAAATTGTCCTAGTTTGACTTAGATACAACTTAGCGAAGTCGAACTATTTTAGTTGCTATTTATATTCTATCATTATTTGGTTAAATGAGCTAGACTACAAAAATCATATGAGTGGTAATTGAGAAGATATTATTAAATCTTTGCTACGAGCATATTACTATTTTTAGAAAGTGCATGTATAGCATTTTAGTAACAAACCGAAATGAAAGCTAGGAGAATATTTTTGGAACATAACCATATTTGAGTGACTAAAATATTCATACTTTGTGTGCAATCCCTCTTTCACCATTCAATTTTAGCTTTCATAAAACACAATCATGAAAAAGTGAAGATATGTATCATTTTCTTTAAATGAAAATTACGATACTCTACCTTGACATAAGAGGGAACAATTTTTATTTTCCAAAGAAAAAAAAAAGAAATGTTGTATTATGAATTTATGATAGAGCTTGATGGGTGATGAAAACAAGTGATGGATGACACTACGTAATCTGAATGAGATCTGAGGAGGCTTCGTATGAGACAAAATATGAGGCTTCTAATCACGCGACGCCACGTGTATAAAAGAGCTTTTTTTTTAAAAAGAAAAAATAGTAAACAACAGGCCCTTTTATACACGTGGAGTCGCGTGATTGGAGACCTCATATTTTACCTCATATGAGGCCTCCTCTGATCTCATCCGCTACGCATTCTAGGCAGCTCCTGATATGATTTATTTCCTCTTTTCCAGTGATTATCAAGGAGGACATTTAGGAAAACATCGAGATCCATATTTACTGCAGTTTTGAATGAGTTCCAAATGCTTTTTAATTTGCAAAAGCCATGGCAACATCCCTCTTATTCAGGCGCTATCTATTTCGACAGAGTGCATATAGTATTTGATACTGACAGAATCAAATAGTGTATGGAGCTGTTTCTCAAATGTCACCGTTAGAAATCGTTTGGGATAATATATTGTTACGAGTTAGATTGCTAGACTATGTACATACATCTAGAAATATCAATGTAAAAGAAGTTAGCTAGCTTACATTAGTTACGACCAGTTGTATATCTGTTTTGTCCGTTCTGTAAAGATCCATTTCCCTCGAAATTAAGCTATGAACGTGTCTGGTCTACCGCACTTGACACGCCCAGCACCACACGGGCATCGGCTAGCTTTAGGGAGCCTGCAAAGTCCGCCCAAGGCATCAACCCGTCCAAATAAGTCTACAGTGGAACATCTTATGCTTTGGCGTAGCGTTTTGAAACATCATCATCGAACATCTTTTGAATTCTGCCTAAGGCACATCAACAAGTACATAGCCGAGTCTGACACGTTCAGCACCATTCGGACAGTAGTCTGGTTCTGCCTTCCTGTTTCTGCATTAATTTTGGTTTTCACAAATAAAACAAAATAAAATAAAATCTCAAATTTGTTTATCATAAAATATGCAAAATTTAAATTTAATATGTCACTCATGTCCAAGTACGGTTTTTTTATACGGTTCTTAGAAGGGTGGTAATTACCTTAACATTTAGAACTAGTTTTATTTTTCTGTGCGTGTGCTTTTTATTTTTACACATCCATATGTGGAAAGAGAGATAGATATCTAATCTTTGTTGACAGCTACGAGTACAATGGTTTTTTTTATCATAGACCAATTCGATTCTTTTAGGAATTAGTTGATTCAGCATTGAACTTGATTAAAATTATTTTATAATTGCTGTATCAATAATTTAAATTATGAAACACTAATAGTTTTTATAAAGATTATGCCTTTTTGCCTTCACTACTTAGTACTGATATATATCAGCCGTATCAAAATCTATTGAAATAATATTTTAAGAATATTACTTAAACTTAAGAGATGTCTTATCTTTAAGGTTTTCATTAACTTTACGAGTGAATTATATCCAATTATGCAATGCATAGAGAGTATTCGTGGCCTTGAATAGTAACATCCAATTGAAGTGCAATATCTGAAACTTTGATTGTTGGCTACCAAAAATTTGCAGATATCACACCAACAACAATTATTCCATTGCCTTAAAGGCTCTCGTCCATGGTGGGATATAAAAGGTTGGATATACACAATCATACTCATATGTTAAAAACAGAAAGAGGTTGGGTTTCCGATGATCCGTAATGAAATTGCGTCAATCTTGTCGATCAACTGCTACTTCTTTATAAAAAACACAGCCCATTTAGTGAGTCATTTTGCTTTATTCCATCATATTCCAAATTCAGTAAATAGTGTGTTAACTTCGTTGGAAATGGAAACTCCACATATCACAACTGTTCTTGCTCATTAGTCAAGTCGTAGAATTATTTATGGATTTCTCTCTCTAACACAAAGCATAAGTTTTTGATTTAATTTCTAGGGTTTGACCTATTGACCTCCCTTCCCTTAAATGCAAAAAACTCTTGATAATGATCATATTATAATGGGGCCAAGTCTAGCTGGTTACGGTGTCGTTTCTATGGGGAGATGATATTTCTACGTGTGTAGATTTAACGTAACGGCCATTAAATGAAACATAATTAAGTATATCCCTACCCAAATTTATTCCCCCCCCCCCTCCCTCTCAGATAAGAGCTTGTTACAAGTTGCCATTTAAAAATGATTTTTTTTTATAAGCATTAAAGGGATACAAAGGAATGGATCTTTTTCCTTTTTTCTTTTTTAATTTAATTACAAATGATAGGCATATTCTCAAAATATTGTTATTTAAATTGTGTAAACGGCAGTTGCTCCCTCCATAGTCCCTTGAACTTGCAGTCAATTCGCTGCTACCTTATAAACTTGGTTAATACAATGCATTTTGACATATTATGTGTAGCGCCCCGCTCCCGAGCCCTAGCCTCGGGAACAGTGCACCCGCCGTACCTCACTAAGGAGAATACAAAGCGTCGAATCAATCTCTTACTTGTCAAAATGACGTAGAAATTTTTTCGCGGAAACGTAAACCATAACATATATTAAACTCCAATAATCGTCATTACATTGCTAAATAAAACTCTGGAAATAAAATAGTAAAGTAGTGTGTGGAAATCCTCAAAATATAAATAAGAACAAAATAGCTGCAGCGTCCCCTCATATCCTAGCCGCAGCTCTCAACCAGCCCATTCTGCTATGTCCGCCCCGTCCTCAATGAAGATATGCTCGTAGTCCTCATCCGGCTCACCTGGGAAGTAGGGGTGAGTGACAGAAATCACCCAGTAGATGCCCGCCTCAAACAAATACAAAACGTACATACCAAAATGATATAGCCACATAGCACATAAGCATGATATAACACATAGCACATAAATATAAGATAACATGCATAAGATAAAGTAAATGCGGTAAGTAAGTCACTCCACATAAAAATGCGCAAGTACGTGATGCATGCTCAATTAACGTGTCACACGCAACAAGAATCATGTCATGCAATATGCCCTAGACCTATATGCAATGCATGATCCGGGATTGACTGGATGCCTGTAGCCCGTGCACTACAATCCACCCTTGCGGATGCCCGTGGCCCGTGCACCACGATCCACCCCAACCGATGTGCCCGTGGCCCGTGCACCACGATCCACCGTAACCAAGTATCCATGGCCCGTACACATGATCCATCATAATCACATACTCATGGCCCGTACACCATGGTCCATCATAATCACATACTCATGGCCCGTACACCATGGTCCTCTTCACTCGAGAGTCTGAGACCCGTGCATCTCAGCCCGCTCCCAATGCAATGCACGTGCCATGAATGCAACAACAAAATCGCCTGGGGCCCGTACGCCCATCCTCACCAACTCCGACACTCAACACTAGTCGTCTGGGGCCCGTACGCCCATCCTCACCAACTCCGACACTCAATATTTGGCTTCATAAAATTTACGAATATTGGAAAGTGGTTAGTTAGCATTCTTTTATTTTTCCTTAGCTTGTACTAATTTTCTGGAATTTTCTACTAATTTTTCCTTATTTAATTCTATTTATTAATTAATTATTTTAATTACTTATATTTATCAAAATTCAGAAATTAAGTGGAAATAATTTTATTTTAACCTTTTATACTTTCTGAAATTTATTTGGAATTTTCTGCTATTTAATTATATTTTTCTGGAAATTAAAATGATTTATTTGCTATTTTCTAATTTCCAGAATCATTTAATAGTAAATAAAATAAAAAAAACATTATTTTTATTACTGGCCGGGTCAACCCGGCCCCGCCATCCTTTTCGGCCCGGCCTGCCATCCCTTCCGGCCCGGCCCGCTCCGTTGCTCACCCCTTTTCCTTTTTTTTTTTTTATATATATAAGAATATTGGGCCGGTCTGCCTTCAGGTCCGGTCCGCTGGCCATCCGGCCCGGCCCGTTAGAACGGCCCGCCCGTTTGATTTTTTTTTTTTTTTTAATTATTAAAAATTGGCCTGGCCCTACTCATTCGCCTGCCGGCCCGTCAGGGTCCGGCCCGCTGGCGCTGGCAGGCCAGCCCGTCCGCCATACCCCTTTTTCTCTTTTTTTTTTTTTTTTTGATAGAAGGCGCGTGCTCTGCACGCTCCGCGCGTGGTGCCCACCTTCAGCCGCAACCAGCGGCGCGTGTGGCCCACGCGCCACCGTTCAGGCCGCCGTTTTTTTTTTTTTTTTTTTCAGATTCAAATTTTTCCTATTTCCAGGCTATATGAGTCTATTAGAAGGCCAAAACGAAATTTTAAACATTCCTAACTAGGCCAATCCCTAACCTTTTGAGTTAATTCAAGAGTATTTGCCCTAATTCAATCATACCACCAACATCATATCCATACAAGTATACAGCAGCAAAATAGACAATTTCCTCATGCTTTTCCAAGATAAACAAACAAATCAATAATTTAAACAAATAAAAAATAAAAAAAAACAAAGAATCACATAAAATATCATCTAAGCATGCAAGGATCGTATCCATTTGAGGGGGAAGAGGCACCTACCTCGATTGACGATAACACGATTAAATTGACGGAGTAACACTTAGATCGGAGCCTCTTCTCTCTCTTTTCTCTCTCTCTCTCTCTCTCTCTTCTCTCTTTTTTTTTTTTTTTTGCCGTATGTTTTTTGTGCGTGTGTGTGTGTGCGTGTGTACGTATATAGGTGGGTAGATTTTAGGTTTTCCCATTTGGTTTTGGTTTAGGTTTCCTACTATGATTCTAATACTATTAGTTATAGTTATCCTTATTGTCATTATCCTCTTTTCTTTATTATCATTATCATTATTATCTTATTTGGTATGTTTATGTATACATATATCTACTATATATATACATGTATATCAATGTCTACATATATATCTATATATATTTTTCGGCCATAACATTATGTTTACATACACGTACACTAGGAAAGGATGGGGACTCGAAGACATCACATCATTATTGATTTCTTTACAACAACATTAAATCATTTAAATCAGACATACCACAAATGTTAATTCAATTAAAGAGATATTCTTTCTATCTCAAAATATTATCCTAATTGATTTTTTCATAGTTCATTCTAACCTACCTAAAATAAACAACTGTGTCACATTTTTTAGGCAAAAAGAGTACAACAAATGAATCATCGAAATGTTCTTTTTCTAAAAAAGGACGTTTCCTGTGTAATAGACTCCTACACAGAATCTGAGGAGGGGTCGGATCGCTTCGTGATCTGATGTACGCAGACTTATTTGTAATTCTTTGTGCAAGAGGTTGTTTTCGCATTTCAGAACTGTGACCTCAACATCACAAAACAGTAATCTTACCTGTTGCTTCAACACATGCTCTCCAAACCTTTCTCCATCTGAGGAAACTAATAACGGAAAGATATATGGAACTCTTTTCTAAGAGAACACATTCGTACACATACTATATATACATATGGATATACTTGTGCATGTTCATTTTGACAACAAAACTCTTAATCTAAGAGCTTTTGCAAGTTGAACCCCTTTGTACAAATAGGACATGAGTTCTTGCAATGAGGGCCTTTGTTTTGAGAGCTGACCATACTACTACTCCTCTTTATAGATCCACGAGACTTGTTGGGCTACAATCAAGCTGGCCCACTTTTCTTTTCTCTTTTTCAGAAGGCAAACCAAGTTATTACATTCCAATTTCCAAATTCAAAGGTTGACATGTAAAAAGTTACTAGCTTTTCATTTTTCATTTATTTATATATCAGTTCTTGTCCAGTTACCATAGTTATAATATTATTGGAGGATCCTAAGAAAGTCTCAATCGAAATCCTTTTTATTATTGTTTTTTTCATGTACTGTTTTCAGTATTTAAGTGTAACTTAGATGACGAGTTTTAAAATGACCAAGATCGGCACTCCGCGAACCAACTCCCGTCATAATCATATCATGTGCAATAAGACTAAATGCTAGTCCACCACGTTGATGCTTATGGTGCCAATGGCTTTTAAAAGAAACTACCAAAGACTAGTCCACAACATTAATGATCCCTACCCATGACTTTGAAAAGCAAAGCTATGGAGTAGTTATCACATATAATGACATGTAACTCGATACATCTACTTTGGCAAAATTTCAAGTAAAATAAAATATCAATTATACTAATTTAAACTATTGATCATGCTTTTCTCCCTATTTTGGAATTTGAGGAGGGGGGTGGGGGGGATGCAGTTTGAGGATAAATGGACCATAACAGGACACAATTTAAATTTTCATAAAAGAAAATGGACATGGAAATATCACTATCCAAAGCTAAACTAATCACAAATGGCCATGTTATGCATCCAAAAGCCAAGGCAGAGATTACTAAAAACAAAGGGGGGAAACTACTTAAAATGCACTGACAACAGAACACATTCCCGGCGGCGAGAATGAGCAGCGCACTCCTCGATACAGTTACAGTTGGGGGGACCAACTTCTTGAGATCTTCTGCCAAGAAGCAAGTACCCAAAAACAGAAAGAAGAAAAGAAAAACCACTGTAGCTATCTACCAAAGGCCCCATAGCAGTTTCTAGATCCATATCTTAAGTCACTCCGTTCAAAACGGATTCAACTTTATCAGTTTGAATTCATGGCGTCCAATGGTGTCCCTTTCATGGGAATCACATGCCATGATGACGTGCTTCCCAATTGGAAAGAGGCCAAACCCAAGTCTTATTAGAAGTGCTAATTTTCTATCCTATGTGTGGAAAGGCTTGTGCAACGGGTAAGGATTATCTACTATCTCAACAGTATACCATCGTTTAACACACCTAGTGGGATCACGTCATCCATATCTACTAGTGGCTTCCCCCAACTAGGACGTCATATGAGTTTGAAGATCCTATCCCTTGTAAAATATCTCATCTTAGGCACTTTGCAGTTTGCTCCATTAGGTGATGTATCATTCCAACCAAGGCGCTTGGCCAAGTATTAGTTAAGCAGGGAAACAAGTGTCCTCTCCACCGGTATTCCAGAGGAAATTAGCATAATTAGCTGCGTAATAGGAGTTGCTGGGATCAACGTTGATGGCTTCTAGATGGGTCTGCTCTGCAGCCCAGACGTCCTTTTTCACTAGCCATAGGAAGCTCGCATACTTATCAAACGCCTCTGCATCCTTAGGTTCTACTTTGACAGCTCTCTTGAAGTACTCCTCAGCTCTGTCAACAAAATGAATCACGTAAACATCAGTTACAGTTAAAAAAGAGGGGGGAAAGGACATTTTAAAATTATGATATGCTTTGAAGATAATAGGCCCTTCTCAAAGCAGCCAGCTGATCAGAAAATGGGACAACAGAATTGGATATATATCAAATCGGAAATGATGAAGTTTCAGTGTGTTTTCTCTTCCTTTCCTAAGTCAATTCTATTTAACAATGTGGGATTTTTTTTTAATCGACTAAATATCATATTTGATAACAAAATCCAACGTGTTTGGTTAAGCAAACTCTACAAAATTAGAATGAACTTTTGGATTCAAACCACCATGCCTCACCAAATCAAAACACAACACACGTCCTGTCCGATTTCATTGCTTCTGAACAGAATCGTGTGATCCACAACATTTTGCCTATTGAAATGGGATTATTCAAAGTGCAGCAGACCCATATAAAGAACCACGCTAAAAGAAGAAACATGTAACTAAACGATGAGGCTAATACAACAATAGGAAGAACTTCTTACCTTGCATAGTCCTGGATTGTCAGGTAAAGAAACATTGCATAATTGGTGAGCAATAAAGTGTTATTTGGCTCCTGAGCTAGCCCCATTTGGTATACCAATTCGGTTCTGCTATAATCTTCGTAACCAGCAGCTTCAATGTTTACATGGACAGGGGAAACAAATTTTTGGAAAATCTCATGATCCAAAGCTTCATCTCTGAAGAAATTATGCATTTTGGACGCTTCTTCTACAATTGAATTCCACAATCTCAACTCCCCTTCTTTGGTTACTTGGCTAGGAACTGATCCTTCCTCAGTCGCCATTGAAGGGTTTCCAACAGATGAAGCTCCGTCAGGAGTAATTGCCCCAGGATGTTCGGAAGAAACCCTGTCAAAGCTACCCTCACCATCTGTACTACTCGTTACTGGCCTATACTTTCCACCCCCACTGCCACTACCACCTATTGTAGTCTCCCCACTCAAAGAAGATCCTGGAATAGACCTGATTTTGGATGAATTGAACATCTGTTTGTCATGGCTTTGATCATCCACCATAGAAACAGGTTCCATTGTAGAAGCATAAGCCTGTAAAGGGATGGTGGATACAGTAACAGTGCTATTTGCCATTGAATAAACACTGTAATTGGCAAGCAGTATCATGACAGAGACCATCAAAGTTGGTGTATGCGAAAATACTTGCTGAAACAACCAAACAAATGAGGCGTGCATCTCCTTTTGCACCTTTCCCAAAATCCCCTGCAAGTCCTCATAAAATAGCATTTCCCTCATCTGAAAACTATAAGAATAGAGCTCACGAATTATGAACACCATTGAAGAGAAAGCCTTCTTCACTGAACAACGAATTGATTCCCTAGCTTCCTTAACCCCTTTTTGCCATTGCATCTTTCTCTGAATCATCCTTAGTGAAAGGGGAATTTCCAAACTATTGACCTTTCTTTCTACACAGGCCAAATTGATCTCATCTCTTTCAGGCCAATCTGTTGGCTCGAAACGTTTAAACGGCTCCAGTTTCTCCAAGAATTTCATATCGCCAAAGCCAGAAATGCCTTTAAACCTTTCCCTGCTGCTTTTTCGCGGTTGTTCAACGATCCTGCCTCCTACTGCATTGGCAGGACTATTCTTCTCACTCAAAATCTCATCCTGATCATCTGAAACCTCAAATTTCATTGTCGTCCCCTGAATATTCCAGGAGAAGTCTTCATCCGGAAAGGAATCGAAGATGGCGCTGGAAGCTCTTCTGATTCCATGACCTCTCTCTCTAAGATGCTGCAATGACCCCGTCCTGTAGATGTTGCCACACTTATACCCAACAAAGGCCGATCGGTCCAGCGCGTTAACATACTGCAGACGAGACCTCCATCGGCGTCGGACAAGCTACGCCGTTTGGAAGGGGAAGATGGTGAAATGGGCGAAGCTAAAGCTTGCGATGAGGATGGAGAGTGAGGAACTGAAGGCTGAAAAAAATGCAAACACCTTGTAGGCACTTTCAATTCCATGATCCAAATTTTACGAAAAAGAAAAGCAAAATCAGAAAAAGGACTCCAACGAGACCAACAATAAGAGGTTTGTACTTTTCTTCCTTTGAAATCGAATTCAGAAAAAACCTACAAAACAAGCAAACGCAGTTGTTTCATGAACAAATAATTCCAAATCCTCTAAACTCATAAAATCCAAATCAAAATGCAAAATGATGAAGAGAACGACAAAAATACCGTAGGCGAAAAACAGATTCTTAAAAAGGATATCTGCCCATATAGATTATCGTTGGATCAGCTGAACCAAAAAAGGAAAGCTTGGAATAA
This sequence comes from Eustoma russellianum, assembly GCA_036186865.1. Taxonomy (NCBI): domain Eukaryota; kingdom Viridiplantae; phylum Streptophyta; class Magnoliopsida; order Gentianales; family Gentianaceae; genus Eustoma; species Eustoma russellianum. Next base: position 2,612,106 of record AP025048.1, on the reverse strand, counting down.
ATATTGCGAGATGTAGGAGCTAATGTGAATAAACGTAGGAAAGCGAAGCACGAGCGCCATTCCTTCTCGATAGAGGAGGAGGTGGGGTGGTAATTATATATGGCTGGTTTATATGGGATAGGATCACCTTACCGCAAGGGGGTGCGTGGGTGACGCGTGACCGCATGACACGTGCCAGCAATGGGGTGGTGACCCTCATCTAACATCACCACCTCCCTTACTGCCACGTGTCGCGTGGTCACAAAATGGTGAAAAAGTTGGAGTGAGAAGATCTCAACCCGGTTTATTTGTTTGTTCTGAGAAAGAGAAAATATCTCCTTGGAATGATTTACTGTACTTTTCGGTTTAACTAAACCCACTGCTTTTACTTTATGAACCATTACTTGGGATGAGGGAGTGGGTTCTCCCCCACCTGTACCAGAGGCCCCTTAGCCAGGTGGGATGTAAATCGAGGGATGTGCTCCACCGGCAGCCCTGCAAAGGGAGAGGACACACGAGACTCAGCCAGCCCAGAGGCAACCCTTGTAATATTTCAACAAGGATTGTCTCCACACGGACTCGAACTCGGGACGTCGGGGTTCTAGCCCCAATCACCATTGCCACTTACCACTGGACTATGCCCTGGGGGCTTTATGAACCATTACTTGGAGCAAAAAAGGTGAAATCCTTCTCATGGTATCGTCGTCCCAAACCCAAAAAGGTGAAAGATAAGAATAAGAATCCAAAACTTCTTAAATTGGATAAGATCTTACGTAGTGACCATATAAAATGTTTATGAACCATTAATTATTCGCTTTTATGACAAACAGGTTAGGACTCTAGTTCCAATTGAGTTACTACCCTTAGTGCAAGAATTTGCGGCTACAGCTTGAGCGTCTTCACTCATCACACTCATAATATTTATAAAAGACGTGAATCAAATATCTACAGTCTATTAAGTAGAAAAATTGAAACACTTGTATTTACAAAGATTCCAAAACAAAACTTCTTCCGATATAAAATTTGATAATAAAATCTAAACTTTTATGCAGTTGCCAACATGTGTTTATTGGATTCAAGGTTGTATTTCATCTTCAATGTTCTTTATTGTCCACATATATTTCGTAAAGAATATAAATTAAGTAATCATTGACTCACCAGGTAAGATGAATTATGCACTAATCCATACAAGAAGTTCATGTCTAAACCCTTTATGTTATAAAGAACTGTCGGACCAGACTCTCACACTTCAGCTGCCAATAATTGAATATGCATTTATTAGATTTATGTGTTACCTTTGGAACCAACTTAATTATGCCTTTGAAAGTCATTAATTACTATCTCATCTAGTATGGATTTATGGAGAACGTAAAGAACATTTCAGAGTTTACCTACAAACAACTCCAAAAAAAATTCAAACTCAAGTCATTAACCGGATTACAACTCACACGTTAACTTTAACAACATGGCGTATGAGTTATGATAAAGATTATAATTTAATTATAATTTTCTTATGAACTAAATACAAAATTACAAATATCTCCTCAAATAAATTTGTAGGCATGTTTCCTCTGTTAAATGATATAGGGAGAAAACCTAGTTAAATGATACAGGGGATCGTTTTCAAATTTAACTTAGTTCATGAAATATTCACAAATGTCCCGCTTTATAATTAAATGTTATATGAGAAATTTATAATACTTCCGTAGAGGATAGTTATTCTTAATTTATTGAACTTATTAAATATGTAAATGCAT
>AP025048.1:2562322-2599464 GCA_036186865.1 Eustoma russellianum | reverse complement strand
TAATAGGTTTCAAGATTTAGGAAGACATGAGGAACCACCTGTCCAAGCTATACATTGAAAGAAAATACATTGACTTACAATTATTCCTTTTCTTCCTTAGTCCTAGCGCTCCTTTAATAAGTTACATGTGGTCTAATGTTATCTAGGATCTGTACAGCTAATATGTCTCTCTCTTCTTGATGTTGTCTGTAGTATTTTGTTCCTTTCCTGCCATATGCTGTGGACCGCAAACTCCCAATTATGCCTGCAACACTTATCATCAGCTTCTGTATGCTAGTTCCTGAAAATAAAACCTTATGGGCTTTTGTTCTCTTTCCATGTTTAAGAGGGACTTCTGAAATTGGAAATTGTTAATTATCAGACCTTTTGTGCTTGAAGAATTGAAGAAGTAAAGCAGGAAAGAAGTTTAGTGGGATTCTGTCTTATTATATTTGCATGAAGATTCATAAGGTGCTAGATGTTGAGTAATAACGACAGAATCAACAGGAAAATAGATTGCTAGGTTCACCTCTATCCAGATTTTGCAACTTCTTTTTGTTGCATACATGTGTAGAAACTATCTCTAGTTGCTAAAAGATCCGCTGCAACTTGTCTCATGTTCAACCGTTCCTGTGGAGCTTGCACTGAGCATGCCACGCCAATTCTGAATATGGAAGTTAAACATTTCTGGACTTGCTCTCGCCAGTTCCTACTCATGCGACGGGAAGTCTCTACCTCTTCTCCAAGGTCTTGCTCGATGAGTGCTGATTGATCCACAATATGTATTACTTGATCTGGGAGTGCTCGTTGGACAAAGCTATGGAGGCTTAAATTTTCTTTAAACATCTCATCAGTTGGTCTTCTACCTGTAAATATCTCAAGTAGAAGTACTCCAAAGCTGTATACATCTCCTTGAGTGGAAACTGTACCCCCCATGCCATACTCTGCAAGAATGATGAAGTAAATCAGCATCAGTTGCTAACATGGCAAGACCTTGGATAATGTTTGCTTTCTTCTAAGGTAATCAACATGTTTGTCTGTAAATTTTGTATTGCTAATTGCTTGCCCACTTGTCACAAAAGCATGTGAACTACTGTATGATAATCGAATAGTTTATACTACTCAGTAGAATGAATTACCTGGAGCAGCATAACCAATGGTGCCCCTGATCCCAATTGAGCTAAATTGATTCACTTCCTCATGCTGGCTTGGGTGCATCAGTAACCTTGCTAAACCAAAATCACTTACATGCGCAGTTAGATCGTTTCCAAGAAGGACATTGCTTGGCTTAAGATCACAGTGAACCACAGGATTTTGGCACTGGTGATGGAGATAGTGCAAAGCTGAAGCCACATCTACTGCAATGTTCATCCTTTGTAAGATGCTCAAATGAGACATCTCATTGTCAACTGGATGCAGCCATTTTTCCAGGCTTCCATTTGGCAAGTAGTCATATATCAAAGCTTTGAAGTCATCACCATTAAAGTCTACACTTGAGCAAGCAGTCAGAACCTTCACCAGGTTTCGGTGCCTTATGTTCCTCAAGGCCTGGCACTCCGCCAGAAAGCTGCTGGAAGCCCCTTTCTGCTGAAGTTTGAGTACTTTGATTGCAACTACCCTTGTAGTAGCACCAAGACTGCCTTTGTATACTGTGCCAAAATTGCCTGTTCCTATCAAGTTATCCGAAGAGAATCCACCGGTTGCTTTAAGCAGATCGTCGTAGGAAACCTTAGAGTATTCGCGCTCCAAGGAAGATCCTACCCTAGGTTTATTTTTTCTGTTTCTCAGCCAGAAAAGAAGAAGCATCAGCAGTATCAGGGTCGAGCACAAGGGGACCATGACGATAATTAGTATCACCTTCAGAGTGACGTGCTTATGGGCTTTCTCAGATGCTTGTATTGGGCACTGTGGCAAATGCAGCGCTTCTATACCCCCACATAGTCTTCCATTGCCAGACACTTGGATGCTGCTCGCATTTTGGAAAACACCTTCAGTTGGCACCTCACCCTCAAGATTGTTGAATGACAGATCAAGTTGCTGTATAGAAGAAAGCTTTGCGATGCTGTGAGGGATGTGACCTGACAAATTGTTGTGAGAAAGGTCTAGAAACCGAATGTTTTTAAGATTAGCCAAAGCAGGAATATCTCCTTCAAAGCTGTTTCCTTGCATATACAAAAATTCCAGGGAGACACAATTCCCCAATGAGCTTGGGATCATACCAGAAAATTTATTACCTGAAAGATCAAGGGCAGCAAGATCTGTCAAATTCTCGAACTGATCTGGCAATGGACCACTTAAGGAGTTCGTAGACAGATTGAGTATTGTTGTCAGTGATGAAAGATTTAAGATTTCTTTTGGGATCCCACCAGTGAGTTTATTTATTGAAAGGATCAACTCGTGGAGCGTACAATTCCCAAGGCTTCTTGGAATACTTCCTTCCAAGTTATTATCGTGAAGATTGAGATACAATAGGCCTCTGATGTTCCCCAAGGAATAAGGTATTTGACCTTCAAGCTTGTTTGATGTCAAAGTAAGCCATTTCAAGTTGGACAGTTTTCCTACACTGTCTGGAATACTACCAGTTATAATAGTTTGCCTTATAATGAGTACCTCTAAGTTGACAAGGTTTGAAATATCTTTAGGTATTCTCCCATAAATTTTGTTGTTTCCAACAATTAGACGCGTGATTGAGTTGGAAAGGTTTGTTATAGAGCTAGGAAGCATACCTCCAAAGTTGTTATGTTCAAAACGTAGAACCTGAAGATTTTGGCAATTGGTTAGAGAAGATATAAAATCTAAATCATCGGGTGCACCAGTACCCAGCTGATTGATCCCAACATTCAGCCAGAGAAGATTGCGAAGGCTGCCAAAACTTGAAGGTACATTTCCACTGAAATTGTTTTCTGGAAAATCGAGTTGTAAAAGCTCAGAACAGTTGGAAAGTGAAGCTGGAATTGACCCATGGAAGTTATTGTCAGCCAGGTAAAGTCTCTGCAGATTTGGAAAGAAAAGGCCAATATCTGGTCTAAGACTGCCACTGAAGTTGTTAAAGGACAAAGAAAGGAGCGTAAGAGTAGAGATATTATAAAGGGCATGGGGGAATTCGCCCGTGAATCTGTTCCACGACGTCCCTAGCACTTTCAAGCTGCTTAGTTTGGCCATCGTATCAGGAACTTGTCCCTCCAAATCGTTGTACGATATATAAAGCTCCTGCAGAGAAGTAAGGTTACCAATTGTTGCTGGTATAGATCCTGTGAGATTGTTGTTTCTAAGATAAAGCTTTTCCAGGTTTGTCAACGACCCAAGTTCTGAAGGGATTTGCTTCTCAAGCAAATTATGATCTAGAATCAGGTCCACCAGGCCTTCACAAAGGCCAAGTGTCTTTGGAACTTCACCACTAAAGAAATTGTAGCTTAAGTCCAGGTTTTGAAGCCTGATCAGCTGGCCAACTTCAGCAGGGATAAGACTGTGGAAGGAGTTTTCTGAGAGGTCGAGGAGGCGAAGAAACGAAAGGTTTCCAACATGGGGTGGTATAACACCAGACAGTCTCATCTTTCTGAGATTTAAAGCTGTGACCCTGTGGTGTTTAAGGCCACATGACACCCCAGTCCACTGGCAGAACGGGGTAGTTTCGTTCCAAGAACCTAAGACTCCTTGAGGGTCTTCTAATATTGCAGATTTGAAAGCAAGCAATGAAAGTTTATCGACTTCAGATCCATTCCTCCCTAAATATCCTGAAGCAGAGGTAGGAAATGACAAGCTGATAAAAGAAGAAAAGAATGCATAGATGGTCAAAGAGAAAAAGAGGCTGGAGCATATTGCTTGAAATCCCATTTGGTATTTGGTTTCCACCATTTCAGGCAAGGTCAGTTGATCATATATTTATGCTGCCTGATTCTTGTGCAGACCTCTTGAGGATGACTTAAAGTATAGAAAAGTAAGTTCTCATAACCTTAAAAAAGAAAAATGGAAATTAGGATGTGATGAAGGCTTTTGTCATAGGGGAGTTTAATTATATCATTACATTTTGACTGTAGATATGAGGTACGAAAAAACAAAATTGAAAAAAAAAAAAAACTTTTTCTACAGATCATCATGAGATAACTTACTGTGGTGCATAGGCTAAGATGCCTTCGGCTGTGGGCTTTCTTTACCCAGATGAGTTTTGTTTTATTTTTATTATTTAAAAAAGCAGTTTGAGTATCACATCATAAACATCAGCTAAATGTTTTCACATATGCTCTAAATTGTAAGAAAATCAACAAATGCGCCTTGAAGTGGTCAAACACCAAACAGCTAGAATTAGTTATAGGAATGTTGAGATTACACGTGGTCAGCTGCAATCAATACACAAGAGGTCGGCTAATCGGGAGGTCAGCTAGACGAAGTTATTTCAGTTCGGCATTGATTCGTTGGTTTACAATAGAACCATTCGGCGAAGCTTGGTGAAAGGAGCTCGATTACAGTTACATTCACTAAATGGACAACTCTATTATGATATCATGACACTTGACGCTCATTCAGAGACACCTATATCACATGCATTAAAATAAATAGACCAAGATAAAAGGTTATAAAAACATTTTATTCACATAAGTTAATGGTAAATCCAGAGAGAGACTCAAGATTCTTAAATCTACGTTTCATAATCAGTGATTTACAAACATTCACAAAGAGACAATGTCTCATTATTTTGCAATTAAAAAAAAGAAATCATCAACAACAACCTTGATCGTCAGAGAGTTTTTCAAGATAACAAAACTTCATGACCTCTAAGTAGGGTTGTTCACTAGCTGAATCGAGCCAAATGGTAAGTTTTTGAGTTTGAGTTTGAGTTTGTTTAGATTAACGAATAGTCTGGCTCGACTCGTTTAATATGTCGAGCCTAAAGACATGTTTAAGTTTGACCCAATAATGTTATAACTCCTTAAACGAATCAAACTATTCGCGTTTGACTCGCCTTGTTTATGTAAACGAATCTAATTAGGTGTTCAACTCAGCTCGTTTAATTATAATTAGAGAACAAACTCGAATTGAACACGAATCAAGCTTGAACAGTTCGATTCGTTAAACACTCCTACCAACGCTGTTGATTTCTTTAGATTATGACAACAAGTTTCAAAACAATCTCAGTTAATAACACAGTCAAATATTCGATGACCAATAAGATGTCTTTCGATGAGATATTATTGAATAAATAATGCACTTTCACAAATTTATTAGTGTGACAGCGCAGCATGTCATATGATGTCTGATTTAAAGATCATGGAATAAGTGGACTTATGATAAACCTTAAAGAACATAAAGAACAAAGAGATTGGTTTACCATTGGTCCAACTGTCCAAGTCCTCTCAATATATTAACCCCCAGAATCCCATGATTCAACTTCTACCGGATTTCATGCCTAAGGGCAAGATACCTAGGTTTTACTCTCCAAACTAGTTTATTTTATTTTCCCAGACAAAGCCAACAACAAATTATTGATAGACATCAGTTTTGACTTTTGTGTACTTTTACTATCATGAAATCGATCGATAGTCACTGTTGCAAAAGAAAATTGACTTAGGGATCGGAGAAAAAATAATAATAATGTAACCTCGCTCTATTGGATCGTAATTGTAGCCAATATATTATTTCCAAGTCTTGGTAAGTTATAGACAGCAATATATGACTTAGTCGTAATCAGGCAGAGCTTATAGTCAAAAAGTAGGAAGTCATAGGCTGCAGCACCATTTGCATCAACAAGATTCTTTCAACTATTCGTGGATCTATATAAATGTAGTGTAACAACATAGTTTTTTTTTTTTTTTTTTTGGGGGGGGTACCCATTTGCCCCCACTATATATATATATATATATATATATATATATATATATGAATGGTGTGTGTTGTGTAAGTATGTATATAATATATGTATGATGGAAATTTGATATTCTATCCTAATAGGCTTTCAATTCGGTTGATCTAGTGGTTTAAGTCTATGTATCATAGTTTCGCTATAAAAAAAATCTATGTATAATAGTAGATCTATTTAGTTTATTCCATGTATTATAGTCCACCACATGTTGGCATACATATGCATATGCAATCTATTTGCTTTCTTTTTATTCAAAGAGGAGTTTTATTTTTATTTAATTCTCAAAAAGGGGAAATACAGTTTGAGTACCACATTAAAAAATATATCAGGTAAATATCTCCAAGGCTGCCCGAAATCGTAACGAGACAGTAATATAAACCTTAAAGGGCCAAAAACCAAACAAATAGAATAGTATTAGTTCTTAAAGTCGTCATTTTGATTGGGGACGTGTCATCCTCACTTGAAATTAAGATGCCTGTTGATGAGATGTTATTGAATAAGGAATGCCCATTGACTTATCATTATCTTTGATGTTTTTATTGCTTAAAACTAGTACCTAAATCAATATAATAGGCTGGAGAATATTATTTTAAAAAAAGACACATCATGTCGTACGTTAGTTTGAAAAGTACGGAATAACGCAACTTATGATTACCTTAACGAAACAAAACTAAAAGGAAGAAGTTGACTTATTATAGTCCAAGTCCTCTGAATATATTAAAGCTAGAAGACTATGATTGAAGCTGTATTACATTTTCTCGGAGAAAAAGTCATTTATTATGAGTGCTTTCACCGGTCTAACTCAAGAAGCATTGTGGATGATGGAAAAATCACAAGTCCTTCAAAGCCGTTTCTTGATATATAGAACTAGGAAAGGGCTCTAAATGAACCGAGTCGTTCTGGGTTGTTCGGCTCGTTTGCCTCGAGCTTGAATTCGACTCGGATAAAGGTTAATGAACCGAGCTTGAACCACTTTTTTTTGTTCAAACTCGATAAGTGGAACCATTCGTTTAAGGTGCTCGCCTCGTTAATGTTGTTCGTGAGTTAAACGAACCGAACTTGAACAATTAACTATGTTCGTTTAAATAAACGAACAAACTCAGCTCGTTCGCTAAGTTAAATGAACCGAGCTTAAACAATGCAATGCTCGGCTCGTTCGGCTGGTTTACAGCCAGCCCTATATAGAACTTCAAAGGACTCGCAGTTCCCCAGTGAACTCGGAATTGTACCAGACAAATAATTACTTGAAAGATCCATGAGAACAATATTTATCAGCTTCCTAACCTCATCTGGCAATGGACCACTGAAGGAGTTCTTAAAGAGATTAAGAATTGTGAGCAGTAATGGAAGACTTTAGATTTATTTTGGGACGCCACCGGTCAATTTATTCATATGAAGGTCTAATGTTAGTAGCATACAATTTCCTAGGCTTGCTGGAATAGTCCCTTCTAAGTTATTATTTCGAGAAAATACAGCCCTTCAATGTTCCCCAAGGAATATGGCGTGTGACCTCCAAGCCGGTTTGATGTCAAACGGAGAGTTTCCAAGTTAGACAACTCTGCTATACCTTCTGGAATATCACCATTTATAATAGTTTACTTAATACTGAGTATCACTAAGTTGACAAGGTTTGTAATCTCTTTAGGTATTCTCCCATATATCTTGCTTTCTCCAAGAAGTGGATGCTTGATTGAGGTGGAAAGGTTTTCCATGAAGCTCGGGAGCCTACCTCTAAAGTTGTTATCTGCAATATATAGAAGCTCAAGATTTTGGCAATTTGTTAGAGAATATATAAAGTCCAAAACATCAGGTGCCCCGGTATCCAGCTGATTTGTGGAAACATTTAGCCAGAGAAGCTTGTGAAGGCTGCCAAAACTTGAAGGTACATTTTCAGTAAAATTGTTTTCAGAACTGTTGGACAGTGAGGCTGGAATTGACCCATTGAAGTAGTTATAAGCCAGATAAATTCTCTGCAAATTTGGGAAAGAAAAGGCCATTATCTTGTCTAAGACTGCCATTGAACTTGTTAAAAGACAAATCAATGAACTTAAGAGTGGAGATGTTGTAAAGAGAAATCGCCGGTGAGTCTGTTCCTCGACATTCCCAGCATAGTCAAACTTCTTAGTTTGGCCATAGTGCCAGGAACTTGCCCCTCCAAATTGTTGTACGATATATAAAGCTCCTGCAGAGAAGTAAGATTACCAATCATAGCCGGGATAGGTCCTGCTAGATTGTTGTTTTTAAGATACAGTTTCTCCCGCTTTGGCAACAGTCCAAGTTGTGGAGGGACATGCTTCACAAGAAAATTGTGATGTAGAATCATAGAGAGGAAAGGGTCTTCTGAACTTCTTCTACAATCATGGGGAATAATCTCTGGAAAGCCCAGAGCTTTTCTCCTTTCGCTTATCGTCTCTTGAATAAGATTCTGGTTCTTGCTTTCTTGTTCTCTTTTCATCCCTCCTATCTCGATATTCCTTCATGTTTGACTCGTTATCCTGCCGTCTTGACCATCTACTACGTAATTTCTCGCTTTCATCTCTATGCTTCATATCCTTCTCTTCAAGCTCCAACTGCTTTTGATAGCTTCTGTCACCCCCAGCCCTAGAATCCTTTCCTGCTCTCTCCGCTGGATCCCCACTATCACCTTTAGCTCTAGAACTTGTATAATCCTTTTTTAAGTTTCCCCCTTCCGGCAAAGATTTCTGAAAACGGCCAGATGGCTCAGGTTGTGCACCTTTCTTTCTTGAATCCTCAAACTTGTCATTGTTCCACCTTGAACGTCTATCTTCCTCATGGCCCCAACCTGTGTTTGCAGCTCTCTGAATCAAGAATAGAGAGAATAAGAGACAAAAAGCAAATATAGTGTGCCATGCAAAAACATAAGCAACCTGATTATATGATTAGCAAAAGTTGGAGGTGTTAAAGAGAGTGGGGTGGGTAAGGAGAAAGGCATAAGGGAGAGAGAGGGGATTCTGACCACAAATTTCAACTACTAACTCAAAGGGAGGAGAACAATGAAGGAAAAAGACAAACATGTGTCTCCTAGCATAGCAAAGAGCCTCAAGAGTTACTATATGTCAGAAAAATCATTATAAGAAACACCACAACCGGTCCTTGAAAAAATTATTCCACACTACACATTTCAAGCAAGTGTAGAAACATCAATTTTAGATGACAGAAAAGAGATCAAATCATTCTAAAATTAGACCACTATATGTCTAGCACCTAGCATCTTCTTAAAACCAAGTCGAAACATTCAAATTGAATTAACTGACAAGGAACATTACTAATACAAAAAGTTGCTAAAACCAAACAAAAGCAGTACAGTCTGCTCAAACCAAAGGTTATAGTTGCCCCATTAGCCCGATACTACTATTATTAACAAGTTGCCCCACCCCATTTGGTGGCTAATTTTGTGTGGGCTACAACAATATCGAATCTCTGCCTTACCTAGCCACAACAATCACTCCCTTTGTTAGTTTCTCAACACATGTACGGGAAGCTTATATTAAAAAAACACATAACAAGCTCCCAGTGATCTGGTGTGGTAGCTCCTAAGCAGTAAATTTTGCCCCATCTTTGATCAGTTATGTAGAAAATTGGGAATCAGTTGGTACTTTCACTTCTCTAAACTGGGAGATGTGTCAGGTGACAAATTACTCACATGAGACAAAAAGCAACTCGCTTAGAATCACAACACTAAACCACCTGTAAGTTGAACGGAACTCGCTTCCTTTACAAAAATAACTTAAATTAAAATCAAAATAAGAAGCAATGAACTAGGATTCAAGCAAGCATACATCAACCTAATAGAAAAAGTATCAGAGTATAATTCAGGTGAGCAACTGCCGTTAACTATCGCAAGCAAAAACCATTAAATAAAAACCATAACTTATATTCAAACTCACCCGTTCATCATGAGAAAATTTACATCCAGCACCACGATTGCACTCGCCTTTCTGGAACGCCCTACAAACACCACGCTCCTCCCTTTTCTTTTGCTCGGCCTCTTCATCCTCTTCCTCTTTCTTCTTATATTTAGTTACATGATCAACCCTTATAATTCTACCAAGAACTTGCGCTCCGTTCAAATTATCTGCATGCCCAAAATCAACCGAGATTTCATTATTCATGCTAATCAGTTGGCCCGGAGCCAAAAGGCAAAATACACCCTCAGGTAACTAATTAAACATGCATATTACTGACCTACAGCAAGATTTGTACTTCTTTGATCTTCATAAGCAAGGAATGCGAAGCCCTTAGACTTCCCAGTTGATTTGTCTCTAACAAGATTAACATCAACTATCTCACCATACCTAGACAATTGGACACCAAGTTATTGTCTCTAGACGATATTTAACATCATGTACTCATTTTTTGCAGCAATTAACAAAGTGATGGGAGGTGAATGACTGGTTAGACAACTTACTGAGCAAAAACGGCGAGGAGATCTCCTTCGGTGAGGTCAAAAGGGATGCCGCCGACATAAACATACGCGGAGTCTTTGTATTTTGCGTGCCAAGAAGCATCGTCGGAGATGCCTAGGGCTGCTTCTTTTGCATTGATGTTTTGAATTCGCTTCACTAACGTCAGCGGATTCATTAATTTCGATTGCAAATATCCTCACAGAGGAACCCTAAATCCACAATCAGCCGAAGTTTCGGCAGTCAATAAGATTCTTTTGGGGCGCCGGAGAGTACAGAGGCTCGGGCGGGCAAAAGTAGGTCAAGTCTAGGAAGAAAATAATGGCGGTTTCCGTCTTTTGTCTTTTTTCTTTTACTAGGTTAATTTTTATGCAATATGTGTAGTGTGTGTTAAATTGTCTTAGAAAAAGGTTTAGTTCACGTAGTTGATGTTAAATAACTAATAGACTACTGGTTCACTAATCTTCTTATTATTGTGTGCATATAGTTACTTTTATATTTGACATTTAATGTACGAATATGTCTGTAAATATTTTTATATAAAATAGTGTCATAATTTTTGTAGAGAGCGTTCTTCGATCAAATAACCGAGTTAGAAGATAAAATTTTATTTTCATTTGATTTGAGAAAAATATAATGTTTTGTCTTTTTTTTATTTTCTTTTTCTTTCTTTTTTTCTCTGTTCTTCTTTCTTCTTCCAATCCTCCAAAATTCGATAATTGTAAACTAAAATGAACCTCTTTTTTTTTCCTTTTCTTGCAAGAGAGATATACATACGTGTGTGTATGTGTGTGTGTGTATATATATCCCTGAGAAATAATCCAGAAGGGACAACATGTGATCTTTCCTCTCATACATTTCGCACTTCACTAAATGCCCACATGATAGGTAAGGACGTAGCGGATGATCATGAGAGACTTACTTGATCATAATCATTCTGTCAAGCATATACATTTTTATTCTAAATTCTTGTTGTATTTTACATTTTCACCTGGGATGACTTTTTCTACTAAATAAAATCCACATAGGTTGATACATTAGTTTATAATTACAAAAATGTTTTATGTATTTTCAGTATCATATATGTTTCTTTCTCACTTTTATCTGCATTCTAGTGACAATTCATGACATCAAAAAAGCAATCTAACGTTTTATTTAGTCTAGGTCTTCAAAACTAACGCAAGGAAACGATAAAACCAAATGAACCGAATTACGCTTTGGTTAATTGGTATTGGGTCCAAATTTTGATTGTGTTTTTAATAAACTTAGACAGACCGATTATATACTAATCTTATTTATAGAAATATTAAAATCTGAAAACGCAAGGTAAAGTCTCTCAACATAGTTTGATTCATTTACAAGGGTTTGGTGTTGAGTTCAAGTCTCTTATGGTAAGATACCCAACAATTTGTCACTTCAACCAGCTCGTATTGATAAATTTTAGATATGTGCACACTTAGATATATGTATTATATGTATATGGTATGTTCTAAGATGTACTTTAATTAGTATTTGGATGGTTGAACCAACTCGTATTGATAAATTTTAGATGTGTGTACATTTAGATTATGCATTATATGTGTATGTTATATTTTAAGATGTAGTTCAATTAGTATTTGGATAGTAGATTGAATCTAATTGTATGTGTATGTTACGTGAAATGTAAACAAATGCTTTGGATATTTGCTTCTTATTTTTTTACTTAGCTTTTGCAATTTCCTTACGATTTCATTACCTTTTATACCTGGTCATATACTTGATGGCTCATGTGATCAAACTTTGAGAAACTGGTTTTTCCAACATTTGGATTCGTCCAGCCGATTCTAAGTTTGTCATCGGTTTAAGTTAGGCGTCGTTATTATAGATAAACACTACTGAATGTTAACTGAATCAGGTTTTCGTCTGGTCTAAAAATGATTAATCTTTGTTGACATTTAGCACTTGTGTCATAACATATGTATCATTTCACCATCTCTTCTATTCCATGTGGGTTCTCCGGGTCTTTACATGTCACCCCTTAATAGGCCAATGGCATCACTGGACATCCACTATGGGACCAAGATCCCTTTAATATTTTCGATTTGCCCTTTTAGTCCTGGCGACACTAGTCGAATATGATACCATAATTATAACGACGTATATGTGCCAAGTCAATTCCAAACATACCGTTTATTCGGGCCCGTCGTCACTATGGACAATGACTACTGAATGTCAACTGAGCAAGGATAAAAGTCCATTTCAATTGGCATGCAGTAGTGTTTGGATATAATAACGATGATGGATCCAAACATACGTTAGACCTGAGATCGGCTGGATGAATCCCGATCGTTACATTTTTCTCCCATTTTTTACATATACAAAATTCAGGTGTGACTTCCATTTTAGAATGTATTAGACGACCAAAATAACCAAATCCAAGTATAAACACAAATTCCTATTGGTTTGAATTTGTCAATTTAAGTCCAGTTGGTTTGTGTTAAAAGAAATGTTCCAGTTATTTTAAAGAAATCGTGAAATATAAAACAATAAAAAAGAAAAAAAATCAACTAATCCAGCGTAACCATGCGATGCCTGCCTGCATGTTAACAAACTATCTCTCCCATCCATTGGTTCAGTTGGTATTGGATTGGAATTTGGTATTGGGTTAGAATTTGCTCCAAGAGATCAAGAGTTTGATTTCAGAAACATGCACAGTGTGGATGTTTCTCTATTGTTAGGTCGAATGCCTGGTTTGCGGCATAACATCTTCTGTAGTCACTCCGTAGGATCTCACCCAACCTAAGACGCCGGTGGGCTTCTGATTTGCATCATCCACACATGTTTCTTGAGACTGAAATGGTAAGGGTCCCGGAGTGAGGGATTTCACCTTTTGTTCCAAATTATCCAGTTGCTTTCTCACTCTGGAACGTTACTACCACGCATCCTGTAAGATTCATTTAATTTAATTTTTACCTTTAAAATACAAGCAAATATATAGTTCATGGAGACACATTTGCGAATTTGTTTTAGTTTATGAGGAATTTTGCAAATACCTCTTGCAAAAAAAAAAAAATGTTCGACTTATCTACATTGGTACCTTATAGCCTACAAAATTACATATAGATACACATCTTTCTTTCCCCTTCTTGATCCTCTTGCTCTTTATTTATTCTAAGATAAACATGTTTTTTGAATTTTAGTTATCGACTCAATAGAATTAGTTTCCTAAGTTTGAAGAATTTCAAAATTGTAATACCGTATTGTTAATTTATCTCTTGGTTTCCTAAGTTCCAAGTATAAACGTAGCCTTCTAGAAGAATTTCAAAATTACCGTTTTATTAATTTATCGCTTGGTTAATCTCCTAAGTGTGAAGGTAGCCGTCTAGAAAAATATACCACAAAAACACACACGGCATCAAAAGTTATCCTGGGAAGGATGAGACAAAAGATACATACAGCACATAGAGAGTTTGGTTACTGCGATACCTCCATCTAGAAGAATATCAAAATCTTAATACCGTTTTACTAATTTATCCCTGTTGCAGCCTGAAAGACATTGGTCACACACTTGTTAACACCTAAAATAGACATTTCTACATTATTAAAAAATGTTTTAACTCTCATTTTAACCAAGGGTGTATATGACATTTGGCATGAAATTTTTGTAAGCATGATATTCCGTGAGGAGTCCCGTGTCATCAGCATAACAGATTGGCGCGCATCTTTGCATGACTAAAATCTCTCTCCTAGTATCTATAGAACTCCTCACCGAGTCGTAATACATATGATATGACATATTACCTTTTGCCGCATATCTATACACCTCATCGCAGAAAGTAAGTATCAATTTGAACTCCTTGAGTAGTTGGATTACTCCAACTGATCAACTAAAGCATGAATTAAATGCTTAGCCTATTGAAACACGCAACTATATATTCACACGAAGTGTATCTAGATTTTGTTTTTGATCGGAGCAAGATTGGATTGGCATACTGCGGATCAATATCATGGATGCTCGTCACAGCAGCGACTGCTTCGATTTCGAAGTGGAGTCACAGACCGGGAGTTTAGCTGTTCCGTCGAACGCGGAATTCGTGGAGGACGACGAAGAGGAACTTCTATGGGCGGCAGTCGAGAGGTTACCGTCGCGGAAACGGTTGAACTTCGCATTATTGAGACGGTCTCCGTCACATACTGGCGGTGGCGAACCGGTGACTGAGACGGTGGACGTGAGAAAGTTGAGAAGGTTTGATCGGGAACTCTTAGTGAGGAAAGCATTGGCCACGTCCGAACAGGATAATTATCTCCTGCTTTCCGGCATCAAGGAACGTCTCGATAGGTAATGATCGGTGATGCTGCAATCTACTAAATCTACTGATTGTTTGGAGTAAAAGTTTTCTACTATTTTAAACATGGAAAAATGAGATGAAGCCTGGAAAGTGTTAGAAATTATTGATCTATGTTTGTGTTTGTTTTTGTATATTTGTGTACGTATGCATGCTTTCCTGGTCTTTGGAACGTTGAATTTTTCATGGTCGTGCATTTTGATACAGTATCATATCGTAGCTCCTTTATCTTAAAAGAGAGAAACTTTTTCTGAACCCGTTTTAGCAGACATCCTTTTCAATTTGGATACCTCCTAGCAGTAGAACTTTAGCAAAATTTTCATGTGCTAAATTGCAAGTGCTTCACTTTATTACCTGGACCTTCTCATATAAAAGGTGCTTCTTCTCCAACGTGTGGAATATGAAAGTTTTTTGTCTCTAACTTTTTGTTAGAGATTGCGATTGGCTAAGATCATGACTTTTGTTATCAATCAAATCCTAATAACAAATTGGAGATTATTTGTATTTATTATACTTTATCCTAAACTACAAGTAGAGCCTTGTATGTATACCACCAATTAATGAAATATGACTTTCATTCCCGATATCTTAATCTAATATGGTATTAGAGTCAGTTTAAGATGTGGACTCATACCTTGTCTGACCTATGATTAGTCATTTATTGTATCCACTCACGTCCAGCTCGTGGTTTGAGATTGAGGTCATGTTATAAGTTGCGTGTGTATGTCAAGTGAGGTACTCATGTGAGGACCGGTGTTGAGAATATTATCTCAGATTTGCTATTTTGAGAAAACTATATGGAGATATTAATGCTTGACTTGTAGTTTGTGATTGAGAGAAAGTTTTAAGGCGCATGTATATATTAAACCACGTTGACATTTGAGGACAGATGTTAGGAATATTGTCTTATATTGATTATTTTGAGAAAAATATATGGGTTATATGAGAATGATGTACTACCCATTGTTTTAAGGATTTGAGTGGGTATGTGCTCACCTCATGTGACCTGAAGTTTCAAAATTTTTGATGTTGTTACCATACTAACATGCATGTCATTTAGTTGAAAAAGTCAATCAAAAGTTTACCAATGTTTTCTACTAAAGCAAACATTAACATTTTGTAGAATCTATTGTGTAAAAACTTTGTTGTTTTACTGCTGGAATCTGCAACCTAGTGAATTTGGACATATTGGCATATGATTATGCCATCTTGTACCCGCTATGACAGTGCCTCTGCAACTATATCTCTGTCTAGAACCGAATTCTGCTGCTGACCTTTTTTCTGATGACATTTTATTTCAATTCTTAATGTTGAAAGAGTGGGAGTTGAGGTGCCAAAAGTTGAGGTTCGTTACCAGAACCTAAATGTAACAGCTGATGTGCAAATAGGTTCCCGAGCTTTGCCAACTTTGGTGAATTCAACTCGTGATGTCATCGAAGTATGTATTCTTATAAGTTTTATTTATTTAAACTCATTTGTTGGTGTAATTTCTGAAGTATCCTAATCATCGCCAACTCGGTTAATTGCAGCACTTGTTAACTCAGCTGAGGATATTTCGTGCAAAGAGACATTCGCTTACGATCTTGAACAATGTCAGCGGTGTAATAAATCCTGGAAGGTTTCTTCTATTCCTTTCTTGACAGACTGAGTACATAAATATTTAATACCTGAAAATACATTCGTCTGCCTAACAAAATCAATAGTTTTATATGTAGACATTTGAACCCATTGATGTTTGCCTGTTTGTTTTGTATAGGATGACTCTTCTCTTGGGACCTCCAGGTTCTGGAAAGTCCACACTTCTCCGTGCTCTTTCTGATAAACTAGATAATAACCTGAAGGTTAGCAATAAAGCTCCCAACCTATGCTATTTCTTTCAGAGTTTTAAAAAGGGAAATGCTTAAAGTTCTACGAAGAATTCCTTACTAGTATCTCTTTAAGAAAGTCCAGTCATTTTCTACTTTTCGTTGTTATTATAATTATTATTGTCGTCATCATCTTTATCACCATCATTATTACGTTTTCACTTGTTCTGACATAATTTTAAAACAATGCTGCCGATGCTGTTGTAGGATATGGAAATGTCCTGATTAAGCTTATTTGTAAGGTTTTAATTGGAAACCATAAAAAGCTCTAGAAGTCTGTCTTCTGATAGTACGACCAAATATTTCATTCATGAGTTTTGTAGAACACTCCAATAATTGTTTTACTTCCGCTTAATGAGTTGCTGTATCTTCTGTTGAGTAGGTTCAGTAGTATTTCAAGTATGTAAGACTTCAGCTGTAGGTAATGCACAGCTTGCTTTAGGCCTTTGCCTCCCTTATGTTACCAAAAACAAAACAAAAAAAAGGCTACTTATCTTCTCCTTTCTTTAAAGAAATTAAATAAATTAGCACTTCAAAATGGCGTATGCGTATAATTTATTTCTAATATTGGTATATGCCAATGCTTTCAGAAAACTGGGAATATCACCTACAATGGTCATACACTTGACCAATTTTGCGTTGGAAGGGCTTCAGCTTATATTAGTCAGATGGATGATCACACTGCTGAGCTAACTGTGCGAGAAACACTAGATTTTGCAGCTAGATGCCAGGGCTCAAATGTATTTTTTGCTGGTTGTCCCTTTTCTTTGTTTATCTTTTGTCTTCATCTTACTTGCTTTATTAATCGTTAAGTGCATGGCTGGTTAGTTTGGCATTAGTTCACTGTGATGCTTTTGATCGTAAATGCATCAAAAGACACTTGTTTGGAATCGTGTGCACTGAATGATCCTTTCTCAACTATATCTATTAATAAACCTTCACCGGGTTCCGTAGACGGTGACCATCAGTATGTCTTTTTCTATTCGTTGCTAATTTAAGTATTCGTAGAAAGTAAGACAGGCATTTGATACCTCTCTGTTTAATGAATTGTCGTCAACATCAATTATCAACTGCATACTTCTTATAATCTAGCATCAGTTTGTTTCCTTTCATTTCCCTGTATTAGGCAACTTTCTTTGCCAATGTTGCTACAATTTGATTTGGCCTCCGTTTCTGATTTAGTTCAGCCAAGACACTAAATTTCTTTTTCTCTTTTCGTCGTATCTTCACTCTATCCTTCATTTTTAACAATTCTTTTAGTTGCGAATGGTTACCAATGACATACTTATGGCTTGAATTTTGACCTTAACTACTGTTTCTACCCCTTGGGCCGCAATCTACTTTATGAGCGTATTAATCATATGAACAAGGCAGGGGCAGTCAAGAATTCCCTGTATCAAGAGGCACTTAAGAGATCATGCAATTCAGATTTTATCATGGCTATAGACCTCTTTTGTGGCTGTTCAAAGTTCTGTTCGCCCACAGGGATCTAGGAGTAATAACATATTTTGTCCATGCTATCTTGCCCTGATGAGTGACAGGAATTTTTTTTTTTAAGTTTTGGTGCAAATCAAATTCCTTGCGGACCTTCTTTTTTCTAGGAAAATGCAAGCCAAAATGTTGATGTAACTTTCTTTTTTCTTGGTTGATCTTACTTTTCAGAATATTTGAAAGATCTTACTGATCGCGAGAGGGAAAGAAATATACGTCCAAAACCAGAGATTGATGCATATATGAAGGTTTCCTTTGTAACTTTTTTTTGCAACTAATTTCTTTTTAATTTGACTATTTCATTTCACTTGTTTTGCGTCATTGACTGGCTAAACTGCATCTTCCAGGCAGCTTCTGTTGCTAGAAAAGAGCACAACTTATCCACCGATTACTGCCTGAAAATTCTTGGTCTAGATATATGTTCAGATACTGTTGTTGGAAATGAAATGCTAAGAGGAATTTCAGGTGGTCAAAGAAAGAGAGTTACCACAGGTATTTCTCCTCTAACCGTGATATTCCTTGACATTGTTGCAGAAGTCCAAGGTGCTATAGGGTTTAGGACTTCAGAGAAAATGTGTGTTGTAATGGACTGAGTGTTTAAGAAAGATCCCACTTACATAATAATAAGTACATAGTGTTAATTTATGTACTCTGGTTTGGAATTATCCTCCTGTCGTGACCGATCCAGATGGTGGAAATGCATTCTTCTATATGGTTTAGTCCAAAAACCTTGATGCTTTTGGTAAAAGCTTGATAAGGACATCAAATGTTGTCGAGAATTGAAGAATATAAATTTATTCAAGTTGATTTTAATGTATAAGATTAATTCTCTTTTTATAGGATTTGTTACATAGACTCCAACGACTTTATTTTTACTAACGGCTACTTGATGTGACATTACAACGGCTAGTTTCCTACTTGGAAATGATAAGTTACTTGCTCAGCTCAGGCATATATACAATTAAAAAGACATGGTATTCTAATATATTTAAATACTATATTTTTGTTTGTATGTGAGTGTATTCTATATGACTAAGTATTTCTGCTTGGCTGGTCTGCTCAACTTTGCAACCAGTACTTTATTGCATTACATTGTATATTCACCTCGTCACTTCGGCTTTGCATACCTTTGTCTATTCTGCTTGGCTCTTCATTTCTACAACTTATATTTCTACACTTATGTATCTCTGCTCGGCTCGGCCGCTCTGTACTTCACTTCTGCATTCTCTCTTAAGATTTGTTGTATATATTCATACAATCAAACTTGGACAATAAGAACTGCAGTAAACTTGTTGTAACTGGTTTTGTTAAGATATCATCAATTTGATCTTTAGTTGAAATATGTTTCAAGCTGATCTCTCTCTTCAATTTTTTTCTCTAATGAAATGTCTATTTCTTCAACATGTTTTGACTTGTCAGATTGAATTGTATTTTATGTCATACTTATATTGAAATGTAACACCTAGCCTAGGGTTGTGGGTGTTACCCACCTCTGGGGAGCGTGTTACAAAGACAGATGTGATTAAATACCTCGGCTCTGTCTAGGCAGTGGAGGATTTCCCTATAAGATAAAATGCAGTTGAGCATTCCCTAAGGAGAGAAATAGCACAGGGATTAACTAATCGCTACTGTGAATTTCACCTGTGATTTTAAATAGAGGAAGCTTTTCTCATTACCTGAAGATATTCAGGGGTTAGACGGAATAGAAGGGGGGGGGGGGGGGTGGAGTAGTTTGCAGGCGAAGATCAGAGGAGAAGGGCAAAGCTAGATTCTGCATATTTATGATGCATATGGCATTGGTAATAGAAAACATTTAATCAGCTAATGATTATTTATTCCATGTTGTGGTAAGCTTTGCCTTTTCACCGATTTTGTAGGAGAAATGGTGGTTGGGCCCAGGAAAACACTTTTTATGGATGAAATATCCACTGGATTAGACAGCTCTACTACCTACCAACTTGTGAAGTGCCTGAAGAACTTCGTTCATTTGATGGAAGGAACTGTTCTAATGGCTCTTCTTCAGCCACCACCAGAGACATTTAATCTGTTTGATGATGTGGTGGTGCTATCAGAAGGATATGTGGTATATCATGGTCCTCGAACAGAAGTTGTGGAGTTCTTTGAGTCGATGGGTTTTCAATTGCCACCTCGTAAGAGCATCCCAGACTTTCTTCAAGAGGTACGGTCTCTTTTTTCGACTTTGATTATTCTTGCTAAATTGAGTTAGGTTCTTACTTGTGCGCTGCTTTTAGGTTACCTCAAGAAAGGACCAAGCACAATATTGGGCCAATAGTTCAGTGCCATATGCTTTTATTCCAGTTCCAAGAATAGCTGAAGCCTTCCAAAACTCCAGCTACGGTCGTTCATTGCAGTCATCGCTTTCTGTTCCTTACGATCAATCAAAAGTTCATCCTTCATCTTTGCCAAAGACAAAATTTGCTGTTCCCCGATGGGAGCTCTTTAAAGCATGTTTTTCTAGAGAATTGATTCTTATGAGCAGACTTCGCTTCCTATATATCTTTAGAACATGCCAGGTACGCTGTTACTGTGTTAATAGAACCGCTGTGCAAATAAATATTTGTTAAAAATGTGGATGTCATGTGTCTGGAGCATGAAAATGCAGAGCTGGGCTAAAGTAATTTTTTGAGCTGGACTTGTCATGGACGGCAGAAGGAACTTAATTTTTTTTTTTGTATATGACTTTCTGCTTGATACATTATCTAAAATGACTCATTTTCCTGAATTTCACATGTCTAAACATATGGAATAACAAAATGTACAAGATTCTAGAATAAAATCTTACATATATGCTGCTCCTGCTGGGATTAAGATGTTCATCATGCTTTAACTTTCTCTTTTTTGTATTTATTAAATTACTGATTTTGTTTCTTCTTTACAGGGTGCATTTTTAGCAATAGTCACATCGACAATGTTTCTTCGGACAAGATTGCATCCCACAGATATAACAAATGCAAACCTCTATCTTTCTGCTTTATTTTTTGGTTTGGTACATATGATGTTCAATGGATTTTCTGAATTGCCCATTATGATCTATCGGCTACCAGTGTTTTACAAGCAAAGAGATAATCTTTTCCATCCAGCGTGGACATGGTCCCTGTCCAGTTGGATTTTACGTGTGCCTTATTCAGTTGTTGAAGCCATATTGTGGTCTTCTATCGTATACTACGTAGTGGGTTTCGCACCTGGGGCTGCAAGGTACATCAATTTGATTCTCAGTACTTTTTGATGTCCCATTTTGCACAACAGTTATGGAAATTCATTTAGTTAACAACGCCTCAGTTTCTTCCTCTATATGTTGGCACTATTTGCTGTGCACCAAATGGCACTTGGTCTGTTCCGAACAATGGCAGCCATTTCACGAGATATGATAATAGCCAACACATTTGGGTCAGCTGCACTTTTGGTGATATTCCTTCTGGGTGGATTTATTGTGCCAAAAGGTTTATCTAGAAAACTCCCTCGACCCTTAAATGTCTTTCCTTTCTTTTCCTGAAATATTTGCTGTTACTCTCAGAACTGATCAAGCCATGGTGGATCTGGGCATTTTGGGTGTCACCATTGTCCTACGGGCAGCGTGCAATTTCCATTAATGAGTTTACTGCCAAAAGATGGATGGAGGTGGGTTTTTTCATACCAATTAGGGTCCCAGTGCACCATGTACAGAAAAACTTACTATAGAACTTTTAATCCGGAGGCTTCTTCACTTTGACCTTTTCTTCCATTGTTCCAGATATTCACAAACGGAAACGTGACTCTTGGACAAAGTCTTCTCCAGTCCCATAGTTTACCTAGTGATGGATATTGGTATTGGCTAGGAGTTGGTGTTCTTTTGGTTTATTCTCTGTTCTTCAACGTCATAGTGACATTGGCTTTGGTATACCTGAACCGTAAGTCCATTTACAAACTTGTGAATATTTCACATCTGAATGGAAATGAGATCATCCAT
Organism: Eustoma russellianum; assembly: GCA_036186865.1. Classification (NCBI taxonomy): domain Eukaryota; kingdom Viridiplantae; phylum Streptophyta; class Magnoliopsida; order Gentianales; family Gentianaceae; genus Eustoma; species Eustoma russellianum. The sequence goes on along the minus strand of AP025048.1, from coordinate 2,577,556 downwards.
CTAAGCTCAAACATCTAAATTAGAACATTTTTTTTTGCTCGTACAGCTCTCAGAAAAGCTCAGACAATTGTTCCACCAGATGACTCGTTAAAGGATGTAATGGTGCATGGTAGGCCAATGTACATGTACTTCTTAAACCTATGTGCTATGATGATGTGTAATTGCATTTTGTATTCTATTTCAGGAAATAGAGAAAACTTAAAATCATGTAAACTGAGAGGAGACAATGGAACAAAAAAGGGAATGATTCTCCCTTTTCAACCCTTGACGATGACTTTCCACCATGTGAATTATTTTGTTGATATGCCAAAGGTAAGGACAATAAGCGCTTATTGCGTTCTCTTGGTATCTACCTTTACCTTACTATTCCAAATTTTAGGAAATGACTGCGCAAGGTATATCTGAAAAGAAGTTGCAACTCTTGTCAAATGTAAGCGGCTTATTCTCTCCTGGCGTTCTCACGGCACTAGTTGGGGAAAGTGGAGCAGGGAAGACTACTTTAATGGATGTTCTTGCTGGAAGGAAAACTGGAGGTTATATAGAAGGTAATATTAGGATATCTGGTCATCCAAAAGAACAACATACTTTTGCACGTGTTTCAGGGTATGTTGAACAAAATGATATACATTCTCCTCAAGTAACTGTTCTGGAGTCCCTCCTATTTTCTTCTTTCCTGCGCCTTCCGAAGGAAGTGAACAAGACACAGAGAGAGGTAATTTATTTTGAGACGTTGTTCAACAATAACATGACATTATTTACTAGAACTAAGCCACGTTTTCCATTGCTTAATTGTTCCAGGAGTTTGTTGAACAAGTGATGGAACTTGTGGAACTCGACACTCTAAGGCATGCTTTGGTGGGGATGCCGGGAAGTTCAGGCTTGTCTACAGAACAAAGAAAACGTCTAACTATTGCGGTGGAGCTTGTTGCAAATCCTTCCATCATTTTTATGGATGAACCTACATCTGGACTTGATGCCCGAGCTGCTGCAATCGTGATGCGAACTGTGCGGAATACTGTCGATACAGGAAGAACTGTAGTGTGCACCATTCACCAGCCTAGTATCGAAATTTTTGAAGCGTTTGATGAGGTAACTATCTATTAAATCTAAACAGGAAAAGAAAATTTTAATGCAGGTCAAGCATATCTCCATGGTTTCCTACTTGCAGTTGCTTCTATTGAAAAGGGGCGGAAGAGTAATATATGGTGGAAAGCTTGGAGAGAGATCACAAACTATGATAAATTATTTTCAGGTAATATTTGGTATTCTTGCCTTAATAATCATGTCAGTGTCACAAGTTCTCCCGAAAATGTAGAGCATGAGGTACATATCAGCCCAAATATGTAAGCTTGTAGTGAAACAGGGGAAGAAGAAGAAAAACAAACTAAATATAATCCAATATAAACATAAAACAACCCACCACCCTACTAATTCAATGAAACTGACGAGTATCTTTTCTTTGCATATTTCAACTTGCCATGCAAATGAATCTTTGTATTCATAGTAATCCAGTATATAAGCTAAAGTATTTGTTCTAGAATCTAAGCACGTATCCTTTAGAAATCTCTGGAAAAATATATGTGTGGAGTCTATTGTCTTCGTTCTGCTTGTGTTTGTCCAACAATACCCTTGCTGCTGCAAATATTTTCATTAGCATGTAGCAAGCTCCAGTTGGTCGGTAACTGGTACCTTATTCATTCCTACGGTCTTCTTGTCCCATATGCTAACTCTTTCAAAAACTTGTTTTCATCTTTAGTAGTCCAATGATCATCTACTTGACCTTTATATTGTTAAGGCATATAGACGGTCTCTTCAATTTATATCCAAACACTGATTTTATCTTCATACTTCGTTGATCATTACAGAGTATCCCTGGGATTTCTCCAATCCCAAATGATAACAATCCAGCAACTTGGATGCTGGAAATAAGCACGCCTGCTGCAGAAGAAAAACTCGGTGTAGACTTTGAAACTGTATATAAGAGTTCCAAGCAATACAGGTGATCTCGATTATATGGTGCAACTACTGAAATCTTAACATCTTAACATCATGTTGCCTGTGAAGCAATCTCTTCTTTCTTTTTCTTTTTTTCCCTGACTAGAGAGGTTGAAGCATCCATTGAGCATCACAAAGTTCCACCTGTTGGATCAGAGCCCCTGAAGTTTGAAACTGTATTCTCTCGTCCTGCGTTGTCTCAGTTTAGAATTTGCATTTGGAAGCAGAATCTTGTGTATTGGAGAAGCCCGTCATACAATGCAGTCAGAATATTTTTCACAATAATGAGTGCAATAATAATCGGTACCATATTTTGGGACATAGGCTCAAGAAGGTACTTGCATTTACTTTATTTCATACTAATGACTTGGGTTATAATTTTGCTGATTGGTGGTGGCTTCACTTTCTTCACATTAGACACTCCCTAAATTTTCAAGTGCTAGTTGTTATCTAGTAGCCAAAAGCCATGAAGAGTTCTAGATTAAAATGCATGTTAACTAAAGAATAACACAGTTCTTAAGCATGAAATTGTGCATATGTTCTTGATAGTTTTCTTGACAATAGAGTACAGTGCGCGTTTCTTGATGAACCTGACTATCTGTCTTGAAGTTATCTGGAACTTCTTGCAGGATCTCTTGGCACTGAAACTAGACTGCATGTATCTTGACATTTTTGTGATGTTATCCTTTTTTAAACATCAATAATGTCTCTTCTTTTACTTTCAGGGATTCGACTCAAAGTTTGTTTGTAGTCATGGGAGCTTTATATGCCGCTGTGATGTTTCTTGGAGTGAACAACTGTTCTTCCGTACAGCCTGTTGTTTCAATCGAGAGAACAGTCTTCTACAGGGAGCGGGCTGCTGGAATGTACTCTCCTATCCCCTATGCAATTGCACAGGTACTGCACTGCAGCTAAGTTTCTGCTTCTGTGAAGCAACAATCAAACTCGTTTTCAGAAGCTTGTTGCAAAATATGATCTAAATAGGAAAAGATAAGGGTGGAAGGAAAAGGTACCATCTTAAAATATGCATTACATAGTATCTCAAAGTCCCAGAGGAGGATCAGTACCTTGGCTGTATCATACTGTTCACTTGAACTAGAGATGGAATAGATCTACGATAGTTGTTCCAGAATTAGTAATGAATAAACACCAAGAATAGCCATGCCTAACATATAGGAACATATAGGAAATGATACTTCTGAAAGATATCACTGAATTTCCTCTTGCTTCTTATGTAACAGGGAATTGTGGAGATCCCATATATTGCAATTCAGACCGTCATATATGGAGTCATCACCTATTTCATGATTGGTTTTGAAAGGACAATTGGTGTGGTTCTCTTTTTTTTTCTCCCCTATTTATTGTCCTTCTCTAGATCTTCCTGTTTAATTTGTGGGCAATTTGCTGTTTTCATGCGACAAATTTTTCTGAGAGATTATACGTGTGCAAGTTACTTATATTACTGGAACTGTGATGAATACTGTTTATGCTGAATAAAGATCTTGATTATGTTTCACTTTCAATGTATCAGGAAAATTTATCCTCTACATCTTGTTTATGTTTCTCACCTTCACCTACTTCACCTTCTGCGGTATGATGACTGTTGGTATAACTCCCAACCTGCACATGGCTGCTGTTATCTCCTCTGCCTTCTACTCAGTTTGGAATCTCTTCTCTGGCTTTTTGCTTCCCAGACCAGTAAGTAACGGATACTTTTTCAGACATCACTCTACTGACTTCTCTGGCTTTATCTGAATAAATTGTTTCTCATTCTTATACCTCACTGTAGATTTATGGCCATAGACTGATTATTTTCCAAGTGTTGAAATTATTTGTACCTTAGTGATTGCAGATTAGCCAGGTTTAAATTCTTTAGCTTATAATTAGCATGTCCTCCACATTTTTTTTATCTTTGGCTGATATCTGTTTATTTATTTTTGGTTTGACAATCTCCGCAGAACATCCCAGTATGGTGGGTATGGTTCTACTACATCTGCCCCGTAGCATGGACCATTCGTGGCGTTATTACCTCCCAACTTGGGGATGTGAATTCACACATTGTTGGCTTAGGTTTCGAGGGAACTGTAAAAGAGTACTTGGAACAGAGACTAGGCTTTGCCTCTGGGATGACAGGGATTTCTGCAGCTGTTCTCATTGGGTTTTGTATCCTGTTCTTCACCGTGTATGCTCTCTCTGTCAAGGTATTGAATTTCCAGAAGAGATAGCGTATCATTACTGCATCTAGGCTTCCTCAAAGGGCGATACACTTGAGAATGTTCCGGTGACATCGTTGATCTGCCAGTTGGATTGCTGTCCAGATGGAGCAATTCATCTCGATATGGACACTACAAGTGGAGAGGGAATTTTTGATGATAAAGATTCGTTAGAGTACGCGATTCTCAAATGCTTTAGTAAATGTTTTCTGGTTTGGTCATAAAGATCTGGTTTGCAGTTGATTTATATAGAAAAGTAGAAATCGGGACCTGAACATAATAGATAGAAATCTTTAGCGGGAATTTTGTTTATTCTTTTTGAAGATCGAAAATTTTGGAAAATATGCCACTGCTGATTGTTTATACTCCACTTGTAAATGACGCTAGACTTGAAAACATTTGACGTGCACATATAGTGGCATTTACACACACACACACACATGTACATATTTTATGCTTCAAGATATTGATCCAGTTGATTCCTTTTTTTTTCATCGTGCTGAAATTCAACATGTAAAGTGGAAGGAAGTTGAAGGTTGGCGTACGCTTTTTCTCCTTCCCAATTAGCCAGGCTGGTAGGAACAAACAGTTTTGCTGATGGGAATGACTCTTGGATTGAACTGTCACCGCCCGTCAAACCAGGATAAATGAATTTACACTCGACGTAACATTTTTCTTTTTTTTTTTGTCAGGAGAAAAAAATTAATTTTAGCATTACTTGTGCTAGTAAAAACTGTAAAGTATACACAAATATGTGTGTGTGTATATATATGCATATATATTTGTGACAAAAACTGTAAAGTATACATATACATATGCACACACGTATATGTGTGTAATTTGTTTATGAGACAAAATTTCTTGTATTATCTATATAAAAAAAGTCAAAAACACGGAATAGATCTGGCAACATCAGAGTTTGCAAAAGAAAAAAGCTCAGTTGATGTCTAGATTAAGATTTGTTCTAAGAGGCAAAGAGTTCGATTTTAAGGAAATACAGTGTGGGATTGCTACTAGGCTGAAGGCCTAGTTTGCGGATGGACACCTTGTGTCGGTCACTGTGTAAATCCTTACATAACCTAAAAGACCGTTGAACTCTTAATTTGGATCCTCTACAATGTTCTTTGAAATTCTCACCTGACCTAAAAGAATGCTCTTAATTTAGATTATCTACAATGCTTTTTGAAATCCTCACCTAATCTAAGAAATTGATGAACTCATAATTTGGATCTTATGCAATGTTCTTTAGAAATAAAACGCTAGAAGAATACTTCGAGAACAAATTATGATCTTTTGCTCAAAGTTTTCAAAAAAAAATAAAAATAAAAACCTTACAAGTTGGAACTTACGATTCCCAACATCAGATTTCGCTTTATGTCCTGGCTGAGTCTCGAGTGTCCTCTTCTTTTGCCGGTGGAACACATCCTTCGATTTACATCTGGAACACATCCTTCGATTTACATCTCACTTGGCTAAAGGACCTCTGCTACAGGTGGGGGAGAACTCACTCCCTCGTCTAAGATTTCGCTTTATGCATGTTTGACAAAAGAAAAAAGGAAAAAAAAAACCAAGAAAGTGAAGAAAGGTCGCTTTCTCTGTACGCACTTCAAAGCCTCTGCGTGTGGGATTTAGGCCTTAAACGCATCATTTGTCGCTTCTGTCCATCCTCTCTTCCCATTTTTTCCTTCCTTTTTTGCCAACTTCAATTCCCTCACCATCCAAACCCACATGAATGATGATGATCATCATCACTAGAAACAGCACCCACATACATCATCTAACCATCCTTTCTCCTTCACCGACGCGTCATCCCTTTGTCATCGGCACCAATTCCCATTCCCACTTCATTTTTACAACCCAAAATCAAGAAATTCAAGATGAAAAAGAAAGAAACCCTCTGTTTCTTTGAATTCACGGCTTCTTACCAACCCCTGTTTTAACTTCAGCACTCAGTGTATTTCTAATTCTGATGGTTTATTTACCTACTTCATACTACCACCACGAATTCTTTCAATTATCATTCAGAAACGCCGCCCCTTATGGTTTCTCAAAATCAAGATCAGCTGCCAAGTTGCCTAGTCGTTGGGAACTACTGCCACGACGTTATTTTCAACGACGACGTTCTTGTTGCTGAATCCCTCGGCGGTGCTACGGCCTTCATCTCCGCCGTTCTCGACGGACTCTCTGTTCCTTCTCGCTACATCTGTAAAGTAGGTTCCGACTTTTCTTATTCCGTTAATCATTTGCCTATAAAAATCCCTTCTTGCAAAACGACTCTTTTTCATGCCCATTTCTCTTCTGAAATTAAATGTCAGGATAGGACCCTTAAACGGGTCCGCTCATGCGACCCAATTACCCCCTCCGAAATTCCTCTGGACTCCAATTTTCATGTCGGGTTGGCTGTTGGAGTTGGAGGAGAAATTATGCCGGAGACTTTAGAAAAAATGATAGATTTATGTAACTTAGTTCTTGTTGACGTTCAAGCTTTAATTCGCGTTTTTGATCCTGAAGATGGAACAGTGAGCTTAGTTGAGTTGAAAGAAACTGAATTTTACAGTATGTTACCTAGAATTGGTGTTTTGAAGGCGTCTGCAGAGGAGGCGCCGTATGTGGACGTGGAGGAGGCCAGAAAACATTGTTGTGTATTGGTTACTGATGGAAAAGATGGGTGTACTGTGTATTGGAAAGACGGGGAGCTGCAGATTGCGCCTTTTCCGACTTTACAGGTTGATCCAACGGGTGCTGGTGATAGTTTTTTAGGGGGGTTTGTGGCAGGGCTTGTTCACGGATTGGCTGTTCCTGATGCCGCATTGTTAGGGAACTTTTTTGGGTCCCTCACTGTTGGACAAATTGGTTTTCCTAATTTTGATACGATGTTATTGCAGGTGGGCTTTTTCAATTATAATGGTGTTCATTTTACTTGAGCTGGGGAGCTGCATTCTATGTGAATTATTTGATTGTCTTGAGCGATTTTTGTATTTTTACTTGCTTTAGTAGCTTTGTAGTTGGTTTTGATAAAGATTTGTTTTTTTGTTAAGGGGGTGGGATGACCGATGAGGGCAACCGAATTCAGCCAAATGAGATAGATTGTACTTTCTTTGGTGATGATTAGTATACGACACACACACACACACACTTGCCCTTGCTTCCTTTAGAAAAGGGAAATGTTTCCGTACAAAGCTAATGGGAACGTGGAGTGAGGTTAGGTTCTGTTGTTAACGACAGGCAAGTTATTACCTTGAAATGTGCTGTAGTATTTAATCTTATGTTTACTTGTAGAATAAGTCTTCTGTCAGTAATGATGTTTTGACTCCGTGTTGCTCTTTTAGGAGATTGGCTTTGGAATTATAAGGGAAGTGATCAGAAAATATCCCTAGGATGGTTGAGCTACCAAATTGATGCGTTGGTAGATAATATATTAGCTCATATGTGAGTCCCGTCCAAATGCTAACATCTTGTTGGTTGGGTGCTTCTTTGGAAGTGTTATTTCAAAAATTGTCTGACCTTTTCAGTGTTTTTATGCAAAGGCAGTTTCCCTGTTAGTTATTGTAATGTTGACATATGAATCATTCCTGGCGCAACCATCTGGGACGTTTCCCCTGAAGTAGATATCCTTTCTGATGTGTACTTGGAAGACTTGACAGAGAACTTCCAAATTTGTGCACACGTGTATGCTAGAGTTTCGTAGGTCTAAACTTTTAACGGCAAAATGCAATCTTTGTCTGATGCATTACTAGCAATGCTTTTACTTAAATAAATTTCTAGATACTTGCAGTTTTTTCTTTGGTTTTGTGTGTGGGTGGTTCTCCTTGTATTCCTTTTTCCTTCTTTGCTATTGAAATCCACATTGCTGCTGATCATGTTCTTGATATGAAGAGGACAGAGAGTATATTTTCAGTCATTAATCTTTCATCCCTGTGTAAAGCAATCATAATTGGAAACGGCTTGTTTGACTCAATTGCCATCGTTAATGGTTTTGCAGAGAGTCCTAGATGAAGTTAAGGGGAAGAGGTTGCAATATTTTAACAGTACTGACAAGCAAGATGGCATGCTGAAGTTTCTTTCACTTCATAATTGCCAACAATTCCATGCAGCACTTACCGATGCCAAAACTTCCGGCAACTCAACACAAGAGTGGCCTTGGGACGCGACCCTTTCTTCTAGAGCAGTAGAGCAGTGTGATCATTTCCAGTTAAACGGTCGTCATAAACTAGTGCTCGATGATGCTCATGAAGATCAAATCAAGGCTGATGAGTAAAAGTCTATATGTATCATAGGGCCTTATGCCTTGAGATTCATCCTTGTGTTAGGGAAGGTTATATCATCCTGCAGTTGAGAATAATGTCTTGAATAAAAGCATATGGTCCCATATTTTCTTTTCCTGGGCAAAGGGAAAAATATGCCTCTTTCAATTCCTCTGATTGACACTGCTTCTTGATTTTGTTTCTCCATTTTCATTGCTGCATTCTTTCGTGCCTTTAGATTGTGCTTCCTTTAAACAGATCTGAGACTGTTTTTGTAGCGCCCCGCTCCCGAGCTTCATCCTCGGTAACGGTGCACCCGCCGTATCTCACTCAGGAGAATACAAGGCGTCATACCAACCTGCTACACGTCAACGCTGACATAGAAAAGTCTTCCCTTTTCTTCGTGCAGAAACGATAAGTCATCAAATTCGAAATTTAAATAACTTTAAGAAAGAACGTCATTATTCTCAGGCTGACCAGGCCTTACAAGTCAAGGTCAAAAGTCTAAAATTTAAATACGAGAAATTGTCTCCAAAAGTAATACTAAATGATAAAAATATCTGTGTCATCCCCACATACAATATAAGAATTCTGTCCTCGTCCTTGCCGTGGTCATTCCCTACGGGTCAATCAGCCCACTCCACAGTATCGGCTCCATCCTCAACGAAAACATAATCACACTCCGCATCGTCTACATATGGAATAGTAGGAGTGAGTGATGGTAATCACCCAGTAGGTGCCTCTCAAAACAACATAAAAACTTACATATTCAAACTGGTATCAGCACGTAGCACATAACATAGCATGACAAGTCTTACACGAAAAGTAAACAGTCCACAGAAGATGCATGCGCAATTACGTGATGCATGCTCAAATAACGTGTCACACGCAACGACGATCATGTCACGCAGTATGTCCCTAAACCTATATGCAATGCATGACCCCGGGTCCTAACTCCAGCATCTTGGTCTCTAGCCACCATTCGCTGTTTCGACACCCATGCCCTATAGACACAGTATGTCTCATGACCTCGGTGCCCTATAGACACGGTAAGTCATCCCGATACCCACGCCCTATAGACGTAGTATACCTCATGCAACTCCGGCATCATGGTCACTAGCCACCACTTACCGTTTGGACACCCACGCCCTGTAGACGTAGTATGTCTCATGACCCCGGCGCCCTATAGACACGGGAAGTCATCCCGATACCCACGCCCTATAGACGCAGTGTACCTCATGCAAATGCACGTGCCATGAATGCAAGGGGAAAGGGAAAAGAAAACTGTTGGACGTCATCCTCTCACGTCGATCGATCGATGTCCAACTGAGGCACGTCGAACCCTCACTCAGTTGACGTCGATCGATCGATGTACTTCTGAGGTACGTCGAACCCTCAGCCCCCTGGACGTCGATCGATCGACGTGGTTCTGAGGCACATCGAACCCTCAGCCTCCTGACGTCGATCGATCGATGTCCTTCTGAGGCACATCGATCTCTCACCCTTTGGACGTCGATCGATCGATGTCCATCTGAGGCACATCGAACCCTCAGCCCCTGGACGTCGATCGATCGATGTCCCCGATCTTCAGCACTCCAATTCTGAAATTTTCTGCAATCCTCTTCTCAAACCTCATTCATCCTTCCACCCCATCCCCCCGAATCCATATACGCTTAAGATCTCACAACCCCTTCAAGGCACGCACACCAACGAAATCACATCGAGATCAAACGAATAACGGAAAAATAAACACCTTGGGCAAATAAACAAGATCAAATCAATTACGACAACAACAATACGTAAAAATACCATTTTTCCTACGCAAGCCTTCATATCGTTTTGAGGGAAAATCAATATGCACCTACCTCGATTCCTAGCGAGAGTGATTGATTCACGAGAAGGCGATGACGTTAGCGGTGTGATCTTCCTTCTCTTGAATCTTTGAACCAAAGATCTTCTTTTCCTCTTTACTTCTCCTTCTTGGCCGAAAATTGAGAGAGAGAGGGGGGGAGGGAAAAAGTAGCTGCCGAATTGGGGTAAAGAGAGGGGAGGAATTTAGGGTTAATGAGGGTTTAATATGAGAGGGAGAGATTATAGGGAAGGATAAGGGTTAATTAATGGGTTAGGATAACATTTGGTTATTTGAATATATTATTTCCTCTTCTTTTCCTTTTCCTTATTTATCTACTTCTCTCTCTCTTTTTTTTTTTGAAAAACACGGTTATAACATCCTACCCCCCTTACAAAAAGTTTCGTCCCCGAAACTTGTCGTACCTTACTCAAAGAGATGGGGGTAGCGGTCGCGCATTTGCTCCTCCAGTTCCCACGTTGCCTCATTCTCCCTATGGTTGCTCCATTGGACTTTGACGTAGGGAATGATTCTCCTCCTCAGCTCTTGATCCTTCCGGTCAAGAATTCTGATTGGTATTTCTTCATATGATGCGTCGGGTCTAATCTTAAGTGGTTGAGCATCCAATACATGACTAGGGTCAGGTACATACTTTCTCAACTGAGAGACGTGGAACACATTGTGCACTTGGGCCAACATTGGAGGTAGTGCCAACTTGTAAGCTAAATCTCCAACTTTCTCGAGTATCTCATACGGCCCGATGAATCGAGGCTTCAACTTTCCCTTGACTCCAAAACGTGACACACCCTTCATGGGTGACACCTTGAGATAGACTTTTTCTCCTTCCTCGAACTCCAAAGGTCGTCTCTTCGTGTCGGCCCAACTCTTGCTTCTATCCTGAGCTGTCTTAAGGCGTTCACGAATTAGTTTCACCTGTTCTTTTGTTTGCTCAATTATTTCTGGAGCTGTCAACCTCCGCTCGCCAACTTCGTCCTAGTGTATGGGTGACCTACACTTTCGTCCATATAAGGCCTCGAAGGGTGCTATGCCTATGGCACTGTGGTGGCTGTTATTGTAAGAGAACTCTATCAACTTGAGCATGCTATCCCAATTTCTTTTAAAATCCAACGCGCATGCCCTCAACATATCCTCCAGAGTCTGAATGGTCCTCTCAGATTGACCATCGGTCTGAGGGTGAAAAGCAGTACTCAGTCGCAACTCAGTCCCCATCTTCTTCTGGCACGCTGTCCAGAACTGAGATGTAAACTTCGAGTCACGATCCGATACTATGCTAACTGGCACTCCATGAAGGCAAACAATGTTATCAATGTACATGGCTACCAGCCTCTCCATAGTAAGTCCGGTGGGAATAGGCAAGAAGTGAGCGGACTTAGTCAGTCGATCCACGATTACCCATATCACGTCATTTCCATTTCTTGTTTTCGGGAGTCCCACCACGAAGTCCATTGTTACATGCTCCCACTTCCATTCAGGTATCTCTAGTGGTCGCATCAATCCACCCGGTCTTTGGTGTTCCGCTTTAACTTGCTGGCAAACAAGACATCTTTCCACAAACTCAGCAATATGCCTCTTCATGCCATTCCACCAATAGTGTCTCTTGAGATCATTGTACATCTTCGTTGCACCAGGGTGAATAGACAGTCTCGAATTATGTGCCTCCTTCAACAACTCCCTCCTAAGGTCCTCAATATCAGGTACGCACAGTCTTCCTTGGTACCACATACTGCCGTCATCATGAACCTGAAATCCGTCCACTTGGCTGGTTAACATTCTTTCTCGCGTCTCTTTAATTGTTGCATCGTTCTTCTGTGCTTCCTTAATTTGGTCTACCAAGGTTGGGGTGATAATTAGCGTCGCCAGAATGTCTGCGGTAGAATCTACAAGATCCAAATCAAATTCTGCCATCTCTTTTTCTAGAGTAGCCTGCCGTGCATGGCTCGACTTCCTACTCAATGCATCAGCTACTCGATTGGCCTTCCCTGGGTGATAACTGATGGTCAAGTCGTAATCTTTCAACAGCTCTAACCATCTCCTTTGGCGCATGTTCAGCTCCTTTTGCGTGAACAGATATTTAAGACTTTTGTGATCAGTGAACACTTCGCACTTCACTCCATATAGATAGTGACGCCAGATTTTCAGGGCGAACACCACCGCTGCAAGTTCCAGATCATGAGTCGGATAGTTCTGTTCATAGGGTTTTAGCTGTCGTGAAGCATATGCAATGACCTTGTCGTTTTGCATCAACACGCATCCTAGCCCGTTCTTAGAAGCGTCACTGTAAATGACAAACCCTTCTAACGCGGAGGTCTGCGCAAGAATAGGGGCTGTGGTCAGTCTCCTTTCTAGTTCAGCGAAGCTTTGCTCACATTCGGTGGTCCATTCAAACTTCGACTTCTTCTGCGTCAGCCGGCTCAGAGGTACGGCGATGGATGAAAAGCCCTCTACAAATTTCCTATAGTATCCAGCCAATCCAAGAAAACTCCTTACTTCGGTCACATTAGTGGGTCGAGGCCACTCAGTGATCGCCTCTACTTTCTTTGGGTCCACAGAAATTCCTTCTTCCGAAACCACATGACCCAAAAAGGTTACACTCTTCAGCCAGAACTCACATTTGCTGAACTTGGCATATAATTTGCTTTTCCGAAGGGTCTCTAGAACCTCTCTCAGGTGTTCCGCATGCGTCTCTTCGTCAGGAGAGTATACTAAAATATCGTCAATGAACACTACAACATACTTATCTAGTTGTTTCCGAAATACTGTGTTCATTAGATCCATAAAGGCAGCTGGGGCGTTGGTTAGTCCAAAAGGCATAACCAAGAATTCGTAATGGCCATAGCGTGTTCGGAAAGCGGTCTTGGCTGTATCCCCAGATTTGATCCTCAGCTGGTGATACCCGGATCGCAAATCGATTTTGGAGAACACCCTTGCCCCCTGGGAGAAATTTCATTAGTGGTGTACATTAACGAATAATTTAAAGTTCAAATTAAAATTCTAGTTTATCATTACCCGTAGCTGATCAAAGAGATCCTCGATTCGGGGTAAGGGGTACTTGTTCTTGATAGTGATCTTATTGAGCTCCCGGTAGTCTATACATAGTCTCATGCTTCCATCCTTCTTCTTCACGAACAGGACTGGAGCACCCCAGGGTGATACACTAGGTCGGATAAACTTACGGTCCAGCAGTTCTTGTAATTGCTCCTTCAACTCCTTGAGCTCTGCTGGAGCCATGCGGTAGGGTGCCCTGGATATGGGTTCAGCACCAGGTATGAGATTAATCTCGAACTCCACCTCTCTTTCCGGTGGTAGTCCTGGTAACTCCTCGGGAAAGACGTCCGTAAATTCATTTACCACAGGAATTTGGTCGATCTGCGGAACCTCTTGTTCAGCACCCATTGTGTAAACCAGGAATCCTTCTCTTCCTTTCCTTAGTGCTCGAAACGCCTGAGCCGCAGTCAAATAGAGCTTTTGGGGTGCCTTCTTAAATTTAGGGTTCCCTAAGAAAATAGTTTCGCCCAGTTCAGGGTGCTTCATGCTGACTAGAAGTCGTCGGCAATCAATGTTTGCATGATACCTTGCTAAGAGGTCCATGCCTAAGATGACGTCGAAGTCGTACATTTGAATTGGTATCAAGGTCGCAGAGAACTGCAAGCCGTTAATCTCCAATCCACATTCCTTGTAACGATAATGTGACACTAGTACTTGGCCACTAGCGGCTTGTACGCGATAGGGAGTCGCAAGCCATTCGGGGAGAACATCCAGCTTCTTGGCAAACCTCTTTGCCACAAATGAGTGACTTGCCCCACTATCGAACAGAACGTTGGCTGCCACTTTGTTAATTAAGATTACACCTATCGCATTTCAATGTTTAGCACGCCACGTGACATGACAACACATAATGTTCATTCCAACTTTGAAATTAAGTACATAAATGAATGTACCTGTCACCACGTCGCCCGACTCCTCGACTTCTGCATCTGTCATCGCATGTACCCGAGCATTTGTCCGGCCTCGTCCCCCTTGTGGCGCTTGGGTCTGTGGTTTTACTTGAGCAGGTGCAGTGCATTCTCTAGATATATGTCCTGGCTTCCCACAGTTGTAACACACCCGCTGAGCTTTCCAGCACTGTCCTGGGTGAGAACGTCCGCACAGTGTACACTGGGAAACAGGTACCACAGCTCTCACTGGCTGCGCATCCGTCGGTGTCGGTCCTTCAATCATTGGGGCCTGACTCCCTGCACTCTGCTGTCGTTCTGGTCGGAAAGGTTGCCCGGACTGAGGACGTCGGGGCACCTTTAGCCATCTCCCCGATCTGCCAGTATGCAAATCCTCACGGGGTCTCTTAAGTCTATCCAATGCAGCAGCCCGGTCCAAATTCCTCTCAACTCGTCTGCACACCTCTAGTAGGCCCTCAAATGTTGTTGGCTCTGCACACACAATAGCCTGCTGGATACGGAAACTCAAACCGGTATGAAACTTTAGCATTTTGGCCTCCTCATTGTCCATGATACATGACATGTACTGGCCCAACTCGTGAAACTTCTCAGAATACTGATCAATTGACATAGATCTTTGTGTCAGCATCTGAAATTCAGCCATCCTCCTTTGAATAGCACTACCCGGGACGTAGTGATTCTTATACTCCTCCACAAACTGCTCCCATGTCACTGGTGGAGTCAGTTTACGCTTCACCCCATTCCACCACCTTTCTGCTTCCCCTTCCAGGAACGGGGTCGTGGTTTCTACTTTCAGATTTGCGGGCACCTGAATAAGCCTTATCTGTTCAGTCACATTTTTAAGCCAGATCTCGGCTTCCTCAGGCCGAGTGGTACCCCTGAACATTGGTATTCGGGAGTTCTGCATCTCCCTGTAATAGAACCTCAGACCTTGCTGTGGTGCGGGCGGTGGCGGTGGC
>AP025048.1:2492490-2562312 GCA_036186865.1 Eustoma russellianum | reverse complement strand
TGTTGTTGCTGTTGCTGCTGAGTGTGCTGAAGTATTTGGGCAATCTGTGCCTGTTGTTCTGCCATCTGGGTATATTGCTGGGCCATCTGTGTTTGCTGATGGGCTATTAAGGCCGTCAGATTGGCCAGTGTATCCGCGAGGTTTTGGGGAATCGCCCCTTGCCCCTGTCGTTCGTCTCTGTCATTTCCATCATTCCCTGATGGTTCACGACGTGGAGGCATTGTCTGTAGATGATTAAAGCATGTTAGACAAGGTTGACTTAAGAGTATTGAAAAGAAATAAGGAAGGGAGGTCGAAGAAGGATAACCTATCTTGTCTGCTTGCTAACGGCACTCACCAACCCAAAACCCAGTCATAGCTTATGTCTACTTCATTTTATTCAAATTTGAAAATCATTTGAAAACGGATCGTCACTTATCCTAGGGTAATTAGCTAAACTATACGTTCCCAAGGCGTATCTGAAGCCTGGGCTCTGATACCACCTGTAGCGCCCCGCTCCCGAGCTTCATCCTCGGTAACGGTGCACCCGCCGTATCTCACTCAGGAGAATACAAGGCGTCATACCAACCTGCTACACGTCAACGCTGACATAGAAAAGTAGCGCCCCGCTCCCGAGCTCCATCCTCGGTAACGGTGCACCCGCCGTATCTCACTCAGGAGAATACAAGGCGTCACATCAACCTGTCATACATCAGCGCTGACATAGAAAAGTTTTCCTTTTCTTTCTGCGGAAACGATAAGTCATAACCCGAAATTCGAAATTAAATAACGTTAAGGAAAGAACGCCATTATTCTCAGGCTGACCAGGCCTTACAAGTCAAGGTCAAATGTCAGAAGTTGAAAAGCATGAAATTGTTTTCATAAAGTAAAACTGAATACTAAAATGTCTGTGTGTCCCAATGACATCATAAGAATCCCGTCCTCGTCCTCGTCGTAGTCATTCCCTATGGGTCACTCAGCCCACTCCACAGTATCGGCTCCATCCTCAACGAAAACATAATCACACTCCGCATCGTCTACATATGGAATAGTAGGAGTGAGTGATGATAATCACCCAGTAGGTGCCTCTCAAAACAACATGAATACTTACATACTCAAATTGGTATCAGCACGTAGCACATAACACAGCATGATAGGTCTTATACTAAAAGTAAACAGTCCACAGAAGATGCATGCGCAATTACGTGATGCATGCTCAAATAACGTGTCACACGCAACGACGATCATGTCACGCAGTATGTCCCTAGACCTATATGCAATGCATGACCCCGGGTCCTAACTCCAGCATCTTGGTCTCTAGCCACCATTCGCTATTTCGACACCCATGCCCTATAGACACAGTATATCTCATGACCCCGGTGCCCTATAGACACGGTAAGTCATCCCGATACCCACGCCCTATAGACGCAGTATACCTCATGCAAACCGGCATCATGGTCACTAGCCACCACTTACCGTTTGGACACCCACGCCCTGTAGACGCAGTATGTCTCATGACCCCGGCGCCCTATAGACACGGGAAGTCATCCCGATACCCACGCCCTATAGACGTAGTGTACCTCATGCAAATGCACGTGTCATGAATGCAAGAGAAAGGAAAAGAAAACGGTTGGATGTCATCCCCTGACGTCGATCGATCGACGTCCAACTGAGACACGTCGAACCCTCACTCAGTTGACGTCGATCGATCGATGTACTTCTGAGGTACATCGAACCCTCACCTTCTGGACGTCGATCGATCGATGTCCATCTGAGGCACATCGAACCCTCAGCCTCTGGACGTCGATCGATCGATGTCCCCGATCTTCAGAACTCCAATTCTGAAATTTTCTGCAATCCTCTCCTCAAACCTCATTCGTTCTTCCACCCATCCCCACGAATCCATATACGCTTAAGAACTCTCAACCCCTTCAAGGCACGCACATCAACGAGATCACATTGACATCAAAACGAATAACGGAAAAATAAACACCTTGGGCAAATAAACAAGATCCAATCAATTACGACAACAACACATAAACTACCATTTTTCCTATGCAAGCCTTCATACCGTTTTGAGGGAAAATCAATATGCACCTACCTCGATACCTAGCGAGAGTGATTGATTCACGAGAAGGCGATGACGTTAGCGGTGTGATCTTCCTTCTCTTGAATCTTTGAACCAAAGATCTTCTTTTCCTCTTTACTTCTCCTTCTTGGCCGAAAATTGAGAGAGAGAGGGGGGAGGGAAAAAGTAGCTGCCGAATTGGGGTAAAGAGAGGGGAGGAATTTAGGGTTAATGAGGGTTTAATATGAGAGGGAGAGATTATAGGGAAGGATAAGGGTTAATTAATGGGTTAGGATAACATTTGGTTATTTGAATATATTATTTCCTCTTCTTTTCCTTTTCCTTATTTATCTACTTCTCTCTTTTTTTTTTTTGAAAAACACGGTTATAACATCCTACCCCCCTTACAAAAAGTTTCGTCCCCGAAACTTGTCGTACCTTACTCAAAGAGATGGGGGTAGCGGTCGCGCATTTGCTCCTCCAGTTCCCACGTTGCCTCATTCTCCCTATGGTTGCTCCATTGGACTTTGACGTAGGGAATGGTTCTCCTCCTCAGCTCTTGAATTACGTGATGCATGCTCAAATAACGTGTCACACGCAACGACGATCATGTCACGCAATATGTCCCTAAACCTATATGCAATGCATGACCCCGGGTCCTAACTCCAGCATCTTGGTCTCTAGCCACCATTCGCTGTTTCGACACCCATGCCCTATAGACACAGTATGTCTCATGACCCCGGTGCCCTATAGACACGGTAAGTCATCCCGATACCCACGCCCTATAGACGTAGTATACCTCATGCAACTCCGGCATCATGGTCACTAGCCACCACTTACCGTTTGGACACCCACGCCCTGTAGACGTAGTATGTCTCATGACCCCGGCGCCCTATAGACACGGGAAGTCATCCCGATACCCACGCCCTATAGACGCAGTGTACCTCATGCAAATGCACGTGCCATGAATGCAAGGGGAAAGGGAAAAGAAAACTGTTGGACGTCATCCTCTCACGTCAATCGATCGATGTCCAACTGAGGCACGTCGAACCCTCACTCAGTTGACGTCGATCGATCGATGTACTTCTGAGGTACGTCGAACCCTCAGCCCCCTGGACGTCGATCGATCGACGTGGTTCTGAGGCACATCGAACCCTCAGCCTCCTGACGTCGATCGATCGATGTCCTTCTGAGGCACATCGATCTCTCACCCTTTGGACGTCGATCGATCGATGTCCATCTGAGGCACATCGAACCCTCAGCCCCTGGACGTCGATCGATCGATGTCCCCGATCTTCAGCACTCCAATTCTGAAATTTTCTGCAATCCTCTTCTCAAACCTCATTCATCCTTCCACCCCATCCCCCCGAATCCATATACGCTTAAGATCTCACAACCCCTTCAAGGCACGCACACCAACGAAATCACATCGAGATCAAACGAATAACGGAAAAATAAACACCTTGGGCAAATAAACAAGATCAAATCAATTACGACAACAACAATACGTAAAAATACCATTTTTCCTACGCAAGCCTTCATACCGTTTTGAGAGAAAATCAATATGCACCTACCTCGATTCCTAGCGAGAGTGATTGATTCACGAGAAGGCGATGACGTTAGCGGTGTGATCTTCCTTCTCTTGAATCTTTGAACCAAAGATCTTCTTTTCCTCTTTACTTCTCCTTCTTGGCCGAAAATTGAGAGAGAGAGGGGGGAGGGAAAAAGTAGCTGCCGAATTGGGGTAAAGAGAGGGGAGGAATTTAGGGTTAATGAGGGTTTAATATGAGAGGGAGAGATTATAGGGAAGGATAAGGGTTAATTAATGGGTTAGGATAACATTTGGTTATTTGAATATATTATTTCCTCTTCTTTTCCTTTTCCTTATTTATCTACTTCTCTCTTTTCTTTTTTTTTTGAAAAACACGGTTATAACAGTTTTAGCTGGTTAAATCTGAGATCTCATAAGCAGATAGCAGTATGTGTAGCGAAATTCTCGCCTCTGTGGCTTGTAGCAAAGGATTCAGATCAGGAGAGGCAGAAAATCAGACAAAATATGAGGCATCTAATCACGCGCTGCCACTTGTACAAGTAACTCTTTTTTAAAAACAAAAAGAATTTAAACGTCTTTCCTTTTTTGTACACGTGTCAGCGCGTGATTGGAAGCTTAATATTTTGTCTCAATTTATGTTTCTTCGGAATCTTTCTGCTTTTTCTGATATTAACCGTGTAACAAAGCATTGGAAGCAAAATGGACAACCTAAAAGTCCGAGGAACAGCAATACACCATGAAATAATGTCACCGATCACCAGTAATACATCATAAAAAATATATAAATCAGATTGTTCAATGATCTTTTAACGATAGATCAAGGACATAATGAATACAACATGTTTAAGTTTAAACCTGTTCTTATACTCAAGGACATAATGAATACAACATGTTTAAGTTTAAACCTGTTTCGTTATAAGAAGCTGATAGCAAAATTCAAATATCCATGGGTGGCTGTAAACATTTGAACCTACAAATTTTAATACAATCTATTATTTAAATAACAATTAAACTGTTTTAAAGACATTTGTCCGCTTTTCTTGAACTTTAAGCAGGTGAAGGAAATAGGAGGGAAATGAGCGAAAAGGAAAGTTCACGTGACACATGTCTAAACTACCCAGTAACCGATCTTTTGAAATTCAAAGTATTGAATCAAGAAAAACTGACTTAATTGCACCTGCTATTCATACTTTTCCACTAAGTTCTAATTATCATTCATTCTTTTATAAAACTCACTTACCAGCTATACTTATAGGTGAAATTAACCCATGACATCTGGCAACCGAAAACTGACCTACTGTCGGTTTTTATGAAAATTTCTTTTTTTTTTCAGTTTTCTCTCAAGTGACACCAAATTTTTACCAACCATGGTTAAATCACCTACTGTACGACCAGTCTTTTGTTCTTGAAGCAATACCCCGCAAACAATCGGCTTCCGTGACGGAATCCTCAAACACCTCAACCCACCTCCGGGAACTCCCGAACGCTCCGGCTGAGGTCTCTGCAACTGCCTCCCCGGAGCACAATTAGCCGAGAAATCAAACCCCAAACTCAATTTCGAACAATCTTGACTAAACCCAGAAAAAAATTGAACGCAAGTGTCAAATTTAACAAACTTCTCAACGTACACACCGCCTCCGGTAGAACCCCGGATAACTTATTATGAGCTACATTAAGAATCTCGATTTCATTCAAACAAGAAACTGAATCCGGTAAATGACCCATTAAGGAATTGAAACTCACATCCAAAACCTGCAAATCAGTCCACGTTCCCACCGTTTCAGGAACGCAACAGTAAGCGGGTTGTTTAAAAACAAGATTTCTTTCACGCCGGTGTACCCAAAACTAGACGGAATGTTCCCTGTAAACTTGTTGTTAGCCAAGTTCACTACAGAAGGCGGTGAATAGGTAGTTACTGAGGTCTAAATCAGTAAGAGAAGACAAATATCGGAAAGAATCTGGAATTGTTCCAGAAAATCTGTTGGAATTTAAATGAAGAAGAGATAAGTCGTTAATTCAGCAATTTCTTGAACAAGAATGCCTTGGAGATTTGCATGATTAAGATCTATGTCGGTGCATGTTATACTGGAAATGGACTCGGAAGCAACCGGCGCATGTTATACTGGAGAAGAAGGTATATAAGCTACTGTGCGCTGTTCAGAAACAGAATTCCTTGTTCTAGAAGAGGAGCTTCGTACTACAATTGCCGTCGGTGGGCTCATGTCAACCCTTATACACGCGGCTGCAGCGCCATCACTCGTCGCCGGAAATAATTTTCTTCTGCTATCATTTGTGTTCGATTGTGGAGAGAGTAGAGTCTCTAGTAATATATATGTAATTTTATTGGTCAATAATGCACTGTGGGTATTTCCGTCTGAAGGAATTATTATTTTTGTAATTTTTGTAATTGCACCTTGGTTAAAGTGGGTTAAAAGTAGGGTTAAATCCGGTCAAAAGTCGATTTGAACAGTAAACAGTAAACCAGCAGGTCATCCGGATGTCAGTTGTTTTTCACCTATAAGTATGGCTGGTAAGTAAGTTTAATAAAAGAATGGATGCTACTTAAAACTTAATGGAAAAGTTTGAATACCAGTGGCAAAAACTCATATATTGTAATATCCTCTTTCTACACTTCTTTTGCAATCGGTTAATCGGATGGAAGAAAATTATGTACGAGTTAGTTGTTTATTACAAAATTTATATATGTAATAAGTGTAAACTAATTACAAGTTCATTTTTTAATTACTTACAACGTGTGAACTTATAGTTCGTAACATCTTAAAATATTTTCATAAAAAATCCTTAACTATCTGTGACTTATAAGATAAGAAAAAAGAAAATACAAACAGATAAACGGTCAATTGAAACATAAAAACAACTCTGACAACTTCTAAAAGTTTTGAAGTTTGTACTATCATAGGAAACAAGATGCAACGGAAATGTTGCGCTTCCCAAGTCAACAACGTCACCTCAGCAGATTACACAATAACAACAATAACGTTACCTTATTTTGTCGGATGAGATCTGAGGAGGTAAATTATGAGGCAAAATATGAGGCCTCTAATCACGCGACGCCACGTGTACAAAAAGGCCCGCTATTTACTTTTTTCTTTTTTAAAAAAAAATCTTTTTTGTACACGTGGCGTCGCGTGATTGGAGACCTCATATTTTGCCTCATACTTTACCTCCTCAGATCTCATCCGTTATTTTGTTAGAGTCTTCCGCCTATGACGAGGTACAAAGAGTCAGATATACACAGTTATATCTATATGTTAGAAACACACCAAGTTTGTTTCCAATCACGCCTTATTATGTTTACCTTCCTTTTTCTTGCAATTTGACGCATTTGTAGGGTTAAAAGAAAAAGAACTAAACAATCGGCTTAGGAATTACTATAACCAACTAGAAAAAAAAAAAGTAAAGCATTGCGTGGATAAATAAAAAAGGGCTAAACATTCTTATTTTCTGGAATTAGAAAATATGTAACATGGAGATATAAAAATCCTACATAAAGGCGTGAAATAAACGAGTCATGTTCATGGAGCAACATTACCTCTCTGTGCATATCATTAATAAATAATAAATGACCATTTGTTGTTTCAAGAAGTCTTTAAACAAGTCCTTATGGAATTCATAATATAGAATGAAAAACACATGTCATACTTTAATAAAACCACATCTTGTTATTTAATTGCTGGTTAATAATAAATTATAACAGATAGAATCGATGATGTGAAAATATTTGTCTTTATTAAAGTAAGATGTGTATTTATCAATAAATATTCATAAAACATGAATATATTTTAAAGGGATATATAACATACGTTATATATATATATGTGTGCGCGCGCATATGTATGTATGTATATATATTAAAGGGATACATAGAGGGATATATTTGAAAGGGATATATGACATGTTACACACATACATATATACATATACTATACACACACACATACATATATATATACATACATACATATATATATACATACATACATATATATATATACATATATATATACATATAATACATATATATATACATATATATATATATATATCAAATCCAAAAACGTTTAGTGTGTTATACTTTTGGCTTCCCCCTCCTATTTTGTTGTTCACATTCTCATGAGAGTCAGCTGCTTTCTTCCTATATCACCAATATGCATAGATTCCCTTATGTTTATAAGATTTTTTTTAATTCAACGATTTTTTTATTTATATGATTCTTTGGGTCATCATTTTGCCATTTATGTAGACCTTAGTCTCATTTGAATCAAATTCTTTATCTCTTAAGATAGAGGTATTGTTTGTCTGCCGTCCCACACCTTAGCGATAGATTTTGATTTCGTTGGAATATACTGAATATGATGATCGTATTGAAACAAACACTTCAGATATGTTTGGAATAGGATTATAATTATTGACATAAATCACCAGACTTAAATCAAACAGCGTACTGTTATATTTAATGATTTGATTTAGTAAATTTGATACAATAAATTGTCAATACTAAAGGTAAACAATTATTGAATATGATACTCTTTTTAATTATTAAAATTCTTCTTAGCATAAAGTAATTAGTTTTGACGGATAATATCTTTATTTAGCATGTGTTTTTATTGATATTTAGCATAAGTTTTAGTATTTATTTTCTGTTAAAATTAAAATAAATCAAAAATTCTATTAGAAAGCGTATTCATTAAATCATGATTAGAATCATAAACAAACCATGAAATTGATTTTGAGAAGTCAACAACTACCATGGATAATTTGTCTGATAATTTTTTTTTATTAATCTAAAAAACCTTATAATTTTTTATTTATATTTTCCATAAAATTTGTTAAGACTGAACCTCCTTAGACTTGTGCCGCTAAAGTCAACACAATTTTTGGCAAAGGAGAGGAAGTTGAGGTGGGCGCACCGTGGGGATTTTATTGGATTTGTACGGGAAGAGAGAGAAACAAACTGACGCCGGTCATTCAACGTAAAGTTCCAAATCATCCCCTTCTTTATCCTAATCGTTCAGGCGTGGTTTCTCCCTACATCTCTTAGCTAGGAATCAGGATTTGGATTTCCCTCCTGATTCCTTGTAAATATCTTATCAACGGTGAAATATTGTCGGTGTTTGTGTCCTAATTTCGTTAATTTCCTGCTTGAATTTCATAGGGTATACAAAAGAATCAATTGAATCCCGTCTTTTTTCCGTAAGGGAACCGTTGCTGACGTTTCTCTGGTATATGAGTAATTGATTTCTTTGCTGAGATACAGATCTGTGCGTATAGATCTTTACTTTACAGAATGAAGAAGAGACGATCGAGAGCGTCCAAGAAGGGGGCGGCCGTTAATAAAGCTGATCCTCCTGTAATCAACATAAGCATCGATGAGCAGAAGGCTGTTGATGGTTTACTGTCAGCATTCGATTCCATTACGAATGAAGAAGCGGTGGCGGCTTACAAGCAAGCCGAGGGGGATGAAAACAAGGCGGCCGAGATTTTGATGAATTCTTTGTCGGAAGCAAGCTTCCTTGCCGAGGATCAGAGCACCACTAGATTTAGCTCAACAGGGAATTTCGCTTCGGCGTCGAGCTCCGAAACCGGCTCGTCTATAGAGTCGCAGGTGTTTGCTGCTGCGGATTTTATGCATAATGGGGTCAGAGGCAGGAGGGGTAATTCGAAGAAAGTTGTGGCTGCTGCTGGGACTGTATCAACGATGTTAGGGAAGGAGTATGTTAGGTCAACTTCGAAGAAGTGTCCGTACAAGTCGAAAGAAAAGAGTCAGGAAAGTTGGAGAAAGGAGGCGGAGCACTTTTTGTACTGCATGCTTGGTGATGAGTGTGAATTGAGCATGGATGTGGTTAGAGATGTATTTTGTAAGTTATAGTGGTTTCCCCCTCCTTTGCATTGAATATTTGAATGTCTTTGTTGAATATAAGCACATACACTAAAGAAAAGTAAGAAGCATATAGTCGGTGAATCGAAAAAAATCTGCCTGCATTTTCTCATTATATTCACAGTATTGCATGTATTCATGTTTTGATTCTAACTATCTTATTCATATATAACTCTTGTACCGTCATATTTTCATAGTTACGTAGTTGTTTAGTCAAGTTAGGTTTTGCTGCCATGTACTACATCTGACAAGAAATTGACCTTGACAGGTCAATGTGCATATGACGTCGACAGGGTGAGCTTTTGTTTGAGTCTGGCCTCAAATCTTTAACTTGCAGTCTCTTCTTCTTGTTATTATTATTATTTTTGGTTGGTTCAAGTTCTGCTTTATTCTTGTGGCATTTTGGTCTTGTAAGAGTATGATGTGTTTGTTCATATGTATTTTTCGGCCCTTTGCACTGAAATATGGACGCTGCTACTGCTTATTTTTGTCGGTTTCTGCTCTCTTCCTTTTATTTTTATTTTTATTTTGTTTTCTTTGGGGGGGGGGGGGGGTAGGTGTGTGTGTTACGGGGAAGCCGGTATTCAAATTTTAAGAGAATAGTTGGCGTGCGCCTTATGAGTTTCTGCCTTTATGTTCCTGTGTCTCAGTGGTTAATGTAACTTTGATTCTCAATATCCTCTGACTAGCTGATTGTTTTATAGTCTAGCTTTATATAAATGGATTCTTCACCTGCACTTTATGAAGAGACAAAAAGTTTTCTGATTTTGTTTCTGACTTTTGAATGGTTAAAAGGACTCCTAACCTTCATTTATTGATTAAGCTACTACCGATTCTTAAGGCAGCATTATTCTCCGCTGTTGGTATTACTACATTTTGTTGATATTCCAGTTTATTTTTGCTTGCAAAAGAAGGGGATATTCCATCACCACTCCCCTTCCGAGTTCCCTATTATAGTGGGTTTACACTAAAAATTGGTATTAAGTCCATACTTATTTGCTTTAATTATAGAGGAGCTCACTTGACAAATTTAAAACGAGTTCCATGAAGCATGTTATTTGCATATGACATTGTGCTAGTGGATGAGGCTAGTGAAGGAGTCATTGCTAAGCTAGAATATTGGAGGGAGACACTAGAGCAAAAGGGCTTCAAATTGGCTCGAAAGAAGACAGAGTATATGAAAATTAATTTTGACATTAAAATAATGACCTTGGAACCTTGTGCAAAACTGATAGACTAAGAGATTCACATGAGTAAAAGTTTTAAGTATTTAGAATCTATACTACAGAAAGATGGAGGAATTGATAAGGATGTAAATCACAAGATACATGTAGGGTGGTTAACGGAGAAGTGCATCAAATCTTCTTTGTGATAAAAGTACCTTTATAGCTTAAAGAAAAATTTTATAGGACGGCAATAATACCACCATTACAGTACAACCTTGAATGTTTGGGCAGTCAATTATGAGCATGAACTTAAGAGGCGAATGACGAAAACGAGAATGCTTAGATGGATGTGTGTACATACAAAAAAAAAGGATAAAATAAGAAATGAACATATAATGAGAAATTTGGGGTGACTCCCATAGAATAGAAGACGAGGGATTCAAGTTAAGATGGTATGAATATGTGCAAAAGCGTCTTGCAGATGTACCTATTAGACGATATGAGACAATGAATGAGGTGCATGTTGAACGTGAGAAAGAAAGACCAAAAAAGACATGGAGAGAGACAATAAGGAAGGATGTAGCTAATATGACAATTGAGGAGTATATGGTCAATGATAGAGCACAATGAAGACAATTGTTTTATGTAACCGATGTCATGTACATGGTATAAGATTTAAATAAAAATTTTAGGTACTTAGACCGCAATCATGGTTGAGATGATATGATATTTTTGAAAGAGATGTATTCTAAAGGCACATATTATGTATTAGGTACTAGGAGACACGAAAGGAGGATAAAAATTTAGGCTACGACTCAAAAAAGAATGCAACATAAATGATTGATCCATATGGTCGACCTTCATCATCATCATCATCCGTACCCAGTATATCCCAACGACAGCAAAAACTATCGTCAGAGTCTGGGGAGGGTAAGTGGTAGGCAGACAATACCTCTATCCCAAGGGATAGAGAGTCTGCTTCCAGTGAGACCCACGGCTCTACCTGCATAAATGATATGATAATAGGGATATGTTGTGCTAGTGTGTTAGTGAGTAAATTCAAGAAATACAAATAAAGGTCTTGCAATATTAAAATACACATCACGTATATATGTATATGTAATGTAAAACAACGGCAAAACCTACGCCACCAAGTGGGAAGTTAACATAAAGCGTAGATAGTGTCTATGCTTATCTATGTCCCTACATATACTCTAAAATGTCCTTATATATGACTTATACCTCGTTAACCTTAATCTTATGTCTCCATGAACTCCTATCCTGGACTATGTCCTCAAAGAGGTGCAAATCTAGTAAGTCGTGTCTTATCTGCTCATCCCAAGTCAGTTTGGGTCTGCCTTTACTCCTGTTTCCCTCTATAATTAGGCTTTCAATTGCTCTCACCGACGCCGTTGTCTGTCTCCGCTTGACATGCCCAAATCATCTCAATCTTCCCTCCCTTATCTTATCGGCTATACTAGCCACACCTAACCTTTCTCGAAACACCTCGTTTCTGATCCGGTCTAGCCTTGTATGCTCACACATCCATCTTAACATTTTCATCTCTGCCACTCCCATCTTCTGTAGTTGTGACTTCTTGATGGCCCAGCAGTCTGTCCCATATAGCATTGCCGGTCGCACTGCCACCCTATAAAATTTTCCCTTTAATTTAATATGGTCGATCTTACATAGTGGAAAAAGGCTTTAGTGTTGTTGAATTATAATTCTACCATGTGTTTTCTCTTTGCTTTAGACACCCATCTTTTTATCCCTTAATCTTTAGTATATTATAGGGATCTATTGCTTTGTTTGAGTATTGCAAAGGAGGAATTGCTGACGGTGCCTTTTTTTTTTGTTGCAGGCACTAGATGTATTGCTTGATCTTTCTTCTTCAAGTGATAATTCCTCGGCTGCACTTGGTCATGGGCACAACAAGAAAGATGGTTGGTCTTTTCTTGAAGAAAGCAGCAGGGTGAGTCATATAGATGATTTTTCCTTTTGTGCAACATGTTTGGTTCAATTACTGACCCTTTCACTTGATAAGAAGAAAATAATTTTTTGTTTTAAAAAATAAGCTCTTATTCAGTTTGGGCTGCCTAACTTTGCAACAGTTGGTGGATACAACATCTGACTCAATTTCTCATTCGTCAGAGAGTGAGCCATTTTATAATTTCTGGGACATGGGACATCTTAGCAGGTAATTAATTATTTCTCTTTTCCAGTTTTTGATGTTTGTCAGATGATTACTTGTTCTTTTCTCTGTTATACCATTATTTTTATTACACTATTCCAGAGGTCAAAAGAGTATGACCTTAATATGAATAAATCCGCCCTCCCCTGGTGGTAAAATAGGCAACGTCCTCAACAAAGCATGGGGATTGCATAGATCTGCATCGGTAATGCGTAAACACCTCTAACAACCTAAGGTCCTGGGACTTTGTCTTGACCGAAGGTGGCAACTGCAGGAACCACCTGAATTTTTTAAAAACCAAAAGAGATACCTGGGGATATTTCATGTCTATCAAAAGTGCTTTGTCAACTGGACTTTACAGATTTGACATGACTAGCCTCTAGCAACATCCAAATATGGGACGTCGGATGTTTATTAGATCTTATTTTGATAATAAAAGATTTCTGAGGTCAAGAATAACTCAGAAATGCTAAGTGCATGTGCTACTTTATTTTGTCACAGAAATCACTTAAACACTTTTGCTGGGACTGAAGCTCACAGATCTAGAAGGTCAGAACAGTTGGAGGCAGAAGTTTCTCAAAAAGTCTTGGAATCTTTGTTTAAGTTGTCCACTGCCAGGAATACTGAACATGATCCTAACACTATGAACTGGAAAAATATACTCAAAAAACTATCATCATTGCAGAAGAATTGTGAAACTAATCAAGGGGATGGTGTGGCAGTGGAGTATTTTCCTGGTATTTTAGCACTTGTTGCGTTTTAAATTCTTGGTTTGTCTTTTCATCTGTATTATTTGGGTGCTCAGGCTCTTTGGAGTGTGTTTCTTCTCCTGCAAATCGCTTATTCTGAACCTTTAGAATTATATATCCTTATCCAGCAATGTAAACCAAGAGTGTTGTTCTTTCATTTTTCCGTGCAGTTACTTTGTGTTTTCTGGTCTGGCCTCTTTTCCTCCATGATTCTTAGAAAATCATCTAGAGTTAATAGTTTTATTTAAATGTTGCCCTGCCGGAAATTTTTGAGTCTTTTGTAGTGATTATAGAAATTTTAACTTGAAAGTAGGACGACACCTACCAAGAAGTATTGTTTAGGTTTTATTATATATCTGCATAATCATTTCTGTAATAGTTTTCGTTACTGGGTCACAAGTTTAGTTTTCATTTTGAATTTTATCAAACATACTACTTACAATATTAATGTTTGGCTTCCTGCTGTTTTTAGGCAAAGGAAATGAATATCAGGTGTTTAGACAAGCTTCAAAGCAGCACTGGGAGTCGATGAAGCATTGTTATCAGAAGGTGGCTTATTTTAAACCTTTGATGTTATGTTTATGATGTAGCTTGATGTATGTATGAAGCATGCGTGTATGTTGAGCATGAGAATCTGCAATGTGCTGTAGGCTTCAACTGCTTTTTCAAATGGAGGTCATGATTATGCCGCTTATCTGTCTGAGCAGGTATGCAACTGAGTCTGATCTGTTGCTTTGTTTTGTTGATTCTGATATTGTAATACATGTGGATCGTTTACTGGGAGAAAAGCTGCACATATTAGATATATAAGATTCAGTAGAAAATGTTTCACGATAATAGTTTCTTTTAGTTCTCTAGAGAGGTGGACCATGCCAATGAAGGTGATATACAGCCATATATAATTTATGAGTGTTCTTCCTGTAAGTTTCATCCCTTAAATTTGTTAGCATTTTCAGAAACTAGCAGAGGTGCTATTGTCTGTTTTGGTACCTGTCCAGTGAACTAAACTGCCCTATGTGCACCTATTATATATTTTGGCTAGAATCACTGTTTCACAGTCATTGTCACTAGAGCCAAAACCTGTATTGACAAAATCCTGTGATGATGGTTGTATTTTTTTTTTGTTTTTTTGTTTTTTGCTTTTCGAATTGGCGCATCGAATGTAAGATGCTATCAATGTTGTTATTTACTACAGAAAAAAAAAAGAAAAGGAAAAAAAAGGAGGAAGATACTATCAACGCTGAGGCTGCAGCTTATGTGACATGACACTCAAAGTTGCTCTTTATAGTATGCATCTTGGGATCGAGCAGTTAGCTTTAGTTGTTAGGTTATTTCTTTTATTTGTAATGTAAAAGTAATAGATTTTACTTTGGGAACTTTTTGGGAGAAACAGGTCTTTAGTAAAATTAAAAAAACCCTGAAATTATGTGTAATTAACAAAACAAAATCCACCTATGAATCAGCTCAACTACAGTTGCTGTTATATAATAAATCGATGCAAGGTGAAATTATTGAGAGCAATACAGTTGTAAAGTTTATGCTTATTGATAGCATAATTAACTTAACATTATTAAATTGCTAATATTATCACTGCACATATTCTTCATCCTACCACGTTCCTTTCCTTTGTTACTGGAAAGGAGATAATCTTGATACTTTTTGGTGATAATAAATGGCAAAGATGTTTTGGTACTTTTTGCTTTCTTTGTGTCACCTTGAAATGTTTCTGGTATGGCTATTATGTTCAGTAGGCATATCAATAGTGTCCTGTGGATGTTTGGCCAGTTTATACCGCATTGTGGTAATAGACAAGGTAAGTTGTAAAACAGGCAGTTTGCAAAGGTTGCACTGAGAATTTAAGTTCTGGTTGTTATGTTTCAGGGAAGGCAACATAACAAGAAGGCTCTAGAAGCAGATGAAAAGGCTAGCCGTGACATCTTCGAAGCTAGGTTAGACCTTTCAAATATTATCTGCATGGATAAGCTTGTGTTAAGCCAGACATTTATTCTATCCAATATGTGTGTGTGTGCGCGCTTTTATATAACTCTGCTATCTCTGATGCAGAAACCAGGACATAGAGAACTTGATAACGATTGATTTGCATGGGCAACATGTCAAGCAAGCAAGGAGGCTTTTGAAACTCCACCTTCTTTTTGGAGCATGTGTTCGCTGTAAGCACCTTTGGACTCTCTGATGGATTGCATAGAACACGAGTTTCTAGCATACTTATATCTTAATGCACTACAAAGTGTAATTGTTTGTTTCAACTATGTCTTTTAGCGGTGCGGTCTTTCAGGGTTATCACTGGATGCGGAAGCCATGGTATGGGGAAATCAAAGCTGAAACAGTCGGTATGAGCCTATCCTTTGTGTTTGCCGCTGTGCTTTCTGATTGAGATGAAAAAGATAGTTCATTCATATGGCAAATTAACCTTAGTTAGCGTCAGAGGGTATCACAATTAGCTCACTACGTTCATTTGATGGACCAGTGATATTCACGTATTTCGTTCGAATTACTAGATGGAAACTTTGTCAACCGGGGAAAGATGCTTAATTATAAATCAGATATCATAGGAAAAGTTAGGATTAGCCTAAACCGTTAATTAAAGCTTAATCCTGCAAAGCTTCTGTCCTGTGGTAAATAATCCCCACGCCTACCCTTGTGATTATTTAATCGAAAAAAATGGGATTGTTTAAACAAACAGATAAATAATCCCAAGTGCAAAAGCCAACTAAACAAGGGATTATAGAGGATAAATAATTCTGAGTGAAAAAGCCAACAAAACAAAGGATGATACGAGATAAATGATCCAATCTCATGTCATCCTGGAAACCTTATGCACCTTTAGTGTATTGACTTTGGGATTGAAGAATGTCCTCGTGTATGAATTTTTAGAAATCAAACTGGCTGTCTATTCTTTGTGATCAAGTAGCGAGCTTGGATTTCTTATCCAAGTAACTGTTGACTGGAAATTGGAGTTTGATGATAAGTTGTAGTAAATATATTACTGAGCCTCCGAAAAGTTCCCTAAGAAATTATAACGTCACAATTTTTACTTCTGAACATTTCTGTTGAGGTGACTGCAGTTCATTTGAATCCTGTCATGAAGGTGTATGTTCAGTGGTCGGGACAATGGGGATGCCATCTGTTCTTTGACCAAAAGATTTTGTTTGGCTGCAATGCAGACATTGTCATGTTTAGACCATGTTCTTCTGCTGTTATTGTATCGATCTTGGTACTCAATTGCTTTGCACATTTATGATGGCCTACCTAACTTCACCGGGAAAGGTTAAATGTTTCATTGTCTCGTGTAGTTACTTAAGTGTGTTTAGAATCCTCACTGGATTCAAATAATTGTAGTGATATATGTTTTGTTGGTATGATTAGCGCTCTCTCTCTCTCCCTCAGCTGAGAGTTTGTTTGGGCGGTAGGGTTCGACAACTTCAAATTGTAAGTTCTTAAGTATGAATCATGCTGCCAACAATCTCTCTTAGTGGCAACATGTAAATTCCGCTGTAAGTCATCAATAAGGCTGGTGGTATGTCTTGGCCTTGGACTGGGAAGTCCCTCTTCACCTAAACTTTGTATAAACGAAAAAGAAAAAAGAAAACCTCTCAAGTGCACCTGTTTGATGATTGCAGGTAATTGGTATACTGGAGAGAGAAGGTATTCGGTGGACAGAGGAAAACTCAGGAACATTGTTTATCAAGCTTGATGGCCAGACGGAATTCAGCTTTATGGAATCCGACAGTGATGATGACTAAGATAATCCTCATGCCAGATGGCTATTTCAGGATGGATTGTTTAGTTACCCGTTTGTTGTAATTATTTAGCTTCTATCCTTATATTGACTCTCACAAGCCTCTAGCTGTAATAGAGCCAGCTGTAGACCCTACAGTGTTTATGTTAAAGCCTGCAGGTCAGATGAACTTGGGGTGATATGGGCAAATCATGATTAGATGCTGTGAGCTTAAAATAACTCATGTCAATGTAATTGTGTTTATCCTTCATTAACAATATGCGCCAGGGCCATGCTAACTTGTCAGGGATTCACTTGTAATGAAATTGTTCAGATTGGTTCTCTTGGAAACTGTCTTTGTTTTTTCTGTTGTAAGAAGTTCAATCAGCACTTGCAATAGATTTTGCTGTAAATGTTAAATAAATCGACGAGGAGAACCTAGTCGAGGTACCAGGTTGTGTTATTTGCCAGCTTTCGTTAATCATTCGGACAAGAAATTCTTGAAGATCATTTTTTTAAGTCTTTATTTTCATGGATCAAAAGTGAAATTCCTCCTCCTCTGCCGCTCCAGTCTCAAGAAACATGTATGGCTTCTTAAATTAGGTGAGATTCTTACATAGTGATCCACACAAGGTGTCTTCTTGCAAACCAAGTATTCGGCTTAGTAGCAGAGGAACACATAATGTGAGTGTCTTTAGAATCGAAATATTGACCTTTTAGAGCAAATCTCAATCCAAATATCAACTGGATTATGCATGTTAAGCTTTGTTTCCTAAGAGCATATATCATCAGTTGCGGGAACGGGTCCCCTGACTGCCTATTGCCTCACCTCCTTCACGACCCCCTGCCACGTAGCAGCAGGGGGTGGTGAGGCGACCCCACCCAGCCTCATCACCCCCTGCTGCCACGTGGCAGGCGATCACGCAGACGGTCACGGAGGGAAGGGTCAGAGGATCCCAATCGATCAGATGCGCCTACCAAAACCAAATTTAAAACGAAAGATCTTCGACAAGAAAGATTTCAATGTTGAATTGAAAGCAGAAGGGCGGTTACCAATAGTCTCCATTGGCTTGTTCTCACAGTTTATAAATTTCATCTTGATTTGAGCAAACAAATAAACATCATAATTGAAAAGATCAAATGAATTACTAGGCCATTCAGAAAACAGATGGAGTACTTTATTTGTGTTAACGTAAAAAAAGATATTCATCCAAAATATTGTCTTATTTTTTATTTTGACTTGTCTTTAAGAATATTATCTAATTTCTAAAAATAGTAATAAAGGAGTACTTTTTAGTTAACATTTATATGATTTTTTAAGTTTATCTAAATTAACTAATTAAGAATAGAATATAAATAATAATCAAAATATATTAATCTTTTAAAATAATGTTTCAGGACAAATAATATTTTTAGAAGGAGTGCATGAGATTAGATTATCCATCAAAAGGAGGGAGAAAGTACATTGATGGTCTGTAAAGGAAATTGTACGGCGTCCAACAAAGTTTTTATGGAATTATCATCATATGACATAATGTTATAACAGAATCACGTGCCCAAAAAAATAAACTCAAATTAATTATCGTTTTGACTTTCCGAAGGCAAATTACTATAAACAAAAAAAAAAAAAAAACTGTCTTTACGGTTTCTTTTAATATTAACCTCCGTGTCTGATAATTTTTTTTTTCATATGCATGCGCCGCGTACATGAGCGCAAGTGTGCGCGTGGCCCTCTTACAATCCTGGACATGTGGAAAGAACACGGTGTTTTTTCACGGACCAGATCTCCTCACCCCCAGACCATCATCTCTTGTCTATTGCTCGTTACATGGCAGTAAAGAGAGTGGTGAGGCTAGATATGGATGTCACTCATCTAGCCTCATCACCCCTTGCTACCACGTAGCGGGCAGTGGGTAAGGAGTGATGGCGTGAGAAGTGAGGAGATCTCGTCTCGTTTTTTCAGCGCAAAACTATTAACATGGTGTTTGGTTGGGGTTTAAAAATAAAGAAACATGTTTGAATTCCTTCAAATCCATTGAAGTTGTTTGTTTATGGAAATGAGATTATGTGTTTCTGTTTGATATCCAAGTATTTGGTAATGAATATCGTTTTTTGATACACTATCTTCCATGTCTATTAATATGAAGGAATGAGGGGGAATGAGGGTATGACCGGTCAACACCGTCGGCCACCGCCCGCCGTCGCAGCCCGGTCACTATTCCAGCCGGCCAAATTTTTCCGGTCATTTTTCCAGCCGCCCACATTCTGTACCCATTTCAATTTTGATACGTTCCAAATACCATCAATGTCTATCATATCTATTTCCACTTCAATACCAAACAACTATCACTTTTAGACCCAAACTCATATCCTCCAAACTCATACCCTCTCATATCATTCCAATTCTAATTCCGATACCCAAGTGCAAACCAGACGCCACCTTAGACTCTGAGTTTAGAATGTACAAGAGACGTCTATACAGTATGTGATAACTCTATGATCATCGTGATAAAGTTTATAACTTATTTAATTAAGTCTGAGACATACCTGATAAACGATCCAAAAAGATCAGATAAGATACGCTGTCAAATTTGAATACAATATGCAGTTTTACCCCTCCAAAAAAATGCATTTTAAATGGGTGTTAACGAACCGAGCCGAACCGAATACTAAGTTTTTGAACTCGATTTCGTTTAGCTAAACGAATAGTCGACTCGGTTCGTTTAGCTAAACAAACTTTAAAATTGGTTCGAGTTCGGCTCGATAACCTTATAACTGTTTAAACGAGCCGAACTGTTCGCGAATAGTTCGACTCGTTTAACTAAACGAACTCGAATACCTATTCGAATTCGGCTCGTTAACAAATAATTAACAAACGAATACGAACCAAACATGAACCGAACTTGAATAGTTCGCGAACGGTTCGGTTTGTTTAACACCCCTAATTAATAATTTTATTTTTTTAACTGTGTTATTTTAATAAGACTATGTAATTATCGACGTGATACTGTAGGTGTCTTACACGGAGGACAGTGTCATTTCCCCCTCGTCTTCGGCGCTGAGAAAGAGTTGAATAATAACTTGAGATTCCATTCATTTTCACACCTCTTCTTTGTCTTTCTTCCCAACCGATGTTTCCATTCATTTTCTCTCAGGTTTACCAGCTGTTTGAACCCATTAATTATACTAATTTATCTATTACTAATATAAAACATCAAAAAACTTCCCACATAACTGTCCCAACGACGATCAAGGCCTGAAATTTCCATGGGGAGTTTGAGCTACAGAATGTGCGTGTGTTTCACGCGGAAGTTCAAAGCGGCGGAGATGGAGCCACCTGCCGGCGTTAAGGATGCATTCAGAAAGTATGCAGAAGGTGGAGCCTACATGAGGACAGAGCAGCTCCGGCGGTTCTTAGTGGAGTTTCAAGGAGAGACTGAGACCACCGTCTCCGATGCCGAGAATCTTATTCAGCAGATCGTTCATAGAAGGCATCGGAGTAATAAATCACGCTCTTTGCTCTATCTGGACGATTTCTTTCACTTGCTCTTTTCCTTAGACCTCAACCCCCCTATTCACTCTAAGGTAACTGCAAAAATGACTGTTTCTTTGGATGAATTATATCGGCCGGCTTTATTTTCATGCGTTTCTATTGGCTTCAATATCTTTTATATGACAAACTGAGATCGAAGCGACCTGGGTTCGGGATTTTTTTTTTAAATTAATTAGCTTTCGGTGATGAAAATCAACTTTAAGTTAAACAGGGCTCCTAAGACTGATCAGGGGTTTTGGGTTTGTCTGATGAAGTCACAAAATGCGGGGCCGAGTACGAAAATAGTATTCTGGAAAATTGGAACTGAGGGAGTATATGAGTGTCTTGTCAATTTAACGTTCCGATGCGGATGCTTATATTGAATGTATTGCACTACTGCCTGCAGAAACGGTGACTTAATTGGATTTAGTATATTTTATTTGGTTTTCTTTTACTTGAGGGGAGGCTGGATTTTGACATGTATTTGTTGAGTTTTTCTTACCGTCAGTTTATCTAATACAGTGGAGAGAGATGAAAATCCCCTCCATTTGAAATATTCCAGTTTTAGGCAGTGTAGGTGGTGGTGTTTTGCATTTGTTTGCGTTTTTACATGAATAGATATATCCTTTTTGTTTCAGGTTCATCATGATATGAAAGCTCCCTTATCCCATTATTATGTATACACCGGACACAATTCTTACCTGACTGGAAATCAGCTAACAAGTGACTGCAGCGAGATTCCAATTATAAATGCACTGAAAAAAGGAGTGAGAGTGATCGAACTTGATTTATGGCCTAATTCTTCTAAGGATAAGGTTCATGTACTTCATGGAGGGTAAGCCTCCCCTTAGTTCTTCGGTGCCTTAGAAACAATCAACCTTGCCACTTTGTGCTCTTGGAATTTCTATAAAACTATCCAAGTCAATGTTTTTGTATGATGTATAGGACTGCAACCAGCCCGGTGGAAGTGATAAGATGCTTAAAAGCTATAAAAGAGCATGCGTTCTCAGCCTCTCCATATCCTGTAGTAATAACATTGGAAGATCACCTAACACCCGACCTTCAGGCTAAAGTAGCTCAGGTGAATTCCGGTTTCTTCTACGAATGGCGTGCTTTCATAATTTTAGCTTTTTTTTGCTAAATGTCTTCCTGTTTTCTTTAGATGCTGACAAATACATTTGGAGAAATGCTTTTTTGTCCCGAATCAGAGTACTTAGAAGAATTTCCTTCACCTGAAGACTTGAAATACCGCATTATCATTTCGACTAAACCACCAAAGGAGTACCTTGAAGAAGCTAAGAGCTTTAGCGACAAGCGAAGTATCTCAGGGAAAGGAAAGGATTCAGATGAAGATGAATGGGGAAAGGAGCCGTCAAGCCTTATATCTGACGTACATGCTAACAATAAGGTCTCTTAAAGGAATCTCTCTGATATGTCATATGCTATAAGCTGCATTCTAATACGTAAGGCACCCTCTGGATGTGCATTTATATGTGCAGGTGGACGGCCACAGTGGTAGTCAAAAAAGTGATCTGATCCTTGAAGATGAAGAGGATGATGACTCTGATCATAATGCCAATGCAGCACCAGTTTATAAGAAGTTGATTGCCATTCATGCTGGGAAACCCAAAGGTGGTCTACATGAAGCACTTAAAGTGGAGCCGAACAAAGTAAGACGGCTGAGTTTGAGTGAACAGGGCCTTGAAAAGGCAGCCCTGTCTCATGGAATGGACGTAGTAAGGTATTTTTTATATATTTATAGGGAAAGAGTTACTCCGTACATTGTACAAGCTGTTAAATACATCTTTCCCTCTCTGTGTGCTTTTTTAATGGATGCTTTATACTTTCACAGGTTCACTCAGAAAAATATCCTCAGGATATATCCTAAAGGCATCAGAGTCACCTCCTCCAATTACAAGCCTATGATTGGCTGGATGCACGGAGCTCAGATGGTTGCTTTTAATATGCAGGTTTGAACTTGTCTTTGATGCATATTTGAGCTGGAGATTGGTATCTTAATCGTGTGCATGCAACATTATAGGATTTCTTATCTTCTTGCTATATGTGTCACTTCTATGTCATTTTGGAAAGTTTGTCTGGACTATCTAAAACCAATAGCCCAAACAAATCGCGGATAATTGATGAATAGTTTGTATTTCAATTAGAGGTACAAATATCGTATTTGTTTGAATTGGCCTGATTTGAAAAGTTAGTTTGTTTTTGCATTTCTCAACGTTTTGTACATGATAGAGCAGGCAATGCAGAGAGAATATTGTTTCTAATGTACAACAATTGGACACATAGTCCACATAGCCAATCACTCATAGTAGGCATACTACTTCAGTTGTGTCGTTATACATGATAGGCAAAGTGAAGGCAAAAATGGATCTAAATGCCATACTGTACCTAGTGGTATGAAAGCTTAGGTGCTTTGTTATAGCAATCTTTGACTCGTAATCTGGTCGAATATACATGCATAGAAACTTATGTGACCATGAATGCCTCTGTACGCTGCCTCAGGGATATGGTAGAGCACTTTGGTTGATGCAAGGAATGTTTAGATCCAATGGAGGCTGTGGTTATGTAAAGAAGCCCGATTTCTTAATTGAAACTGGTCCAAATGGTCAAGTTTTCTGTCCCAAGGAAAAGCTGCCAGTAAAAAAGACTTTGAAGGTGGGGAAATTCAATATAGCATCTTCACATCTTGATATTGTAAACAATCATACTTAAACTTCATGCTTACACAACACAGGTAACAGTCTACATGGGAGAGGGATGGCATTTGGATTTTAAGCAAACTCACTTCGACGCGTATTCTCCACCTGATTTCTATACTAGGGTAAGTCATGTTTCTTCCTGCCTTGCAAGATTATCATTGTCCCTTTCATAAGGTTGATGTATGTACTTTAGGAATCCGGCCTAAGATAACATAGGATCTTGTGAACGGATTTTTCTTTGCGAGTAAATCCTTTTAATTGTAAGCATGTTTTTGTCATTTTCTTTTGGGTATGTGTATAAAACAAAACAGGTGGGCATAGCTGGTGTGCCAGCAGATCAGGTGATGAAGAAAACAAAGATAAAAGAGGACGATTGGACGCCAGTATGGGAGGAAGTATTTGTGTTTCCATTAACAGTTCCTGAGTTAGCAATGCTTAGAGTTGAAGTGCATGAATATGACATGTCAGAGAAAGATGATTTTGGTGGACAAATATGTCTGCCTGTCTCTGAATTAAGGCAAGGAATACGAGCCATTCCTTTATGTAACCGCAAAGGGGAAAAGTATAACTCGGTTCGGCTTCTCATGCGCTTTGAGTTTGTGTAACTTCTTCTTTGCGTTTCCACTCAGTAACACTATAGGTAGGTAAAGGCACAGATTGTATCCCATCTCTATTAACGGATAAATAAATGTGCATTTATTTGATTAAACATTTATGGTATATGCTAAGCATCTATGGTGTATTTTATTTACAATATAAGAAAGATGCTCAATCAAATAAGCATCACAACCCCCTTATCTTCTTTTTGGAAAATGGCAGCCAACGATTCCAACGTCTCCACCGTCGGTGATAGCAAAAGCCTCCATCCTATTTATTCTGTCGCAAATATTCAAAATGAAATCCCCACTCTTGATGATGTTAAAGTTACTTATTCCTCCTGGGTCAAATTATTCAAGCTTCATGCTTTTGGATATGATGTGCTATGACACATTGATGGCAGTGCACCATCCCTCCAAACTGATGTGAGTTACGACTCGTGGTCTAAAATTGATGCTATTGTTCTTCAATGGATTTATTGCACTCTCTCTTATGGTTTGTGGTTTGTTGGCTAGATTGATTGATGCCGATTCCATTGCGCAACAAGCGTGGGATAATATTTGGGCTATTTTTCTCAATAACAAGAACTCACGTACAGCAGCTCTTGAGCTTGAATTCACCACCCTGACACTGGTGGCTTGCTCCTCCATGGATGAGTATTGCCGAAAGTTAAAGAATCTTGCTGGACAATTTAATGATGTCAATTATCCAGTATCAGAATCACGCTTGGTCCTTCAACTTGTTCGTGGTCTTCCATCCAAGTACAATTAGTTATTAAAATATAAGACTAAATTTTAATAAATAATATAAAAAATAAATTGACAATTTAATTGTAAAGGATGTTTTACTATATATATATATATATATATATATATATATATATATATATATAATATATGATGAGGTGTGACAATGATTTTGAAAGACAAGAAGTAAACAATATAGAGGATATTACCTAAAGCAAGGTGACTACTAGCTACTTGACTGTAAAATGAAGGCAAATAATTCGTCAATCTTAGGTGTTAGGATCAGTAATCATAGCATACATATAAAATCTTGTCAAATGGTCTTTCGGCCTTCTAGGTTGGATGTTGACTTATACAGTTACCCACACAACATGCCCCGCAAACTAGGTATTCAACTTAACAGCAGTAGACCACTCACATTATGTGTCCCTGGATTCAAACTCTTGACCTCCTATGGCAAATCTAAACCCGACTACCAACTAGACTATACCATAAGACTGTCAAATGATCTTACTCTTCCCTTGGGTTATTTACCAAATGATCCTGGGTAGAGCGAAAAACACCATTTTAATTTCTTGACATTTGAGGACACAGCAACGTGGTCATCGTTTTCTTAATCATTTCAACCAGAAGTACTTAAAACTATTCGATTTTTGTTGTAAAGGGTAAAACTCAATTCCTATTATAGTAGTGATACTACTGCAGAATCCACCACCCCAAAAAAAATAAAAATGATGATGATGATGGTCAGCTAAACATAAAAAATGAGTTCTCATAGAGAGAATACATCAAAAGTATCACCTTGTGCTGGAAAAAA
Source organism: Eustoma russellianum (assembly GCA_036186865.1). NCBI lineage: Eukaryota > Viridiplantae > Streptophyta > Magnoliopsida > Gentianales > Gentianaceae > Eustoma > Eustoma russellianum. Next base: position 2,536,560 of record AP025048.1, on the reverse strand, counting down.
TAAAATCAACCTTCCATCCGATTCACATTACCCAAATTCATATAAATTTCATGACATCCTCAAAACAATTTTAGCACAGAAAACATAGAAAGAAGATAGCCTAGATAATCTACTATATTTCTTGGTATTGAAGTCGTTTTTCATTTCTAATGGAGTCAAAAATACATTCTTTTTTGATTTTGAAATTCGTTGCGCTTCTTATATTGTGAAGTGATTCACTAAATTGTATGTGTTTCTTATATTGTGAAGTAGCAGTTGATCGACACATCTTGATGCGATTTTCATTATGGGTCATCGAGAAACAACCTCTCTGTATTTTTAACACATAGGTATGGTTGCGTACATCCGACCTCTCATACCTCGCCATTGGCGGGAGGGATAATGTTGTTGTATTTCTTGGTATTGAAGTCTAAAAACTTTAATATGTTTGGATCAAATAAAATAACAAACTTTGGATCGATTTTTAAGACCAATTATCATTCCCTTTTCCCTTGCAGCAACATGGTGCTGCATCTTTTACTTGACAACCATATAAACATTCTTTTCTACATAAGTTTATCGTCTTCTATAATTTTTGATAGTCTTTATTCTCTATTATAATCGTGAAAAGACATAATAATCTTAATAAATAAATATATAAGAAATTTTAAAAAATTCTATAACTTGTTGAATTCTAAAAAGGAGATCGATTAATTGATCCCAAGACATCAAAAGGAATCTGATATACTCAAACAGGAAAAAGAAAAAAAGCGTATTGCAAAGTCAATAACTCCAACAAAAAAAAAAGAAAACCAAAAAAAAGAATTTAGAAATACTACCATCTTGGCAGGCAGGCCTTTCTTGACTTCAAAACAAAAAGACAAGGAAATAAAATACTTTTCTCCATGTTTGCATTTTTTTATTGCTTCCACTGTTTGGATATATAGTTGGACCAATTTTCTCTTTCCCTCTCGTTCCAGAACGGTTAAAAGTTGGGTTCCTCGGCGTTAATTGCCAAGAACCCAAGTTGGAATTTTTGCTGCCTTTATTCTCTACAAGGGAACTTGGGTGCAAATTATTTTGTTTTCCTAAGGTTTGTTTCCTATTTTGATCTCTTTAGGAGTAAAGTCTTCGTTTTCATGTATATAGGCCAATTAAGATACATGATTTTGTGATTTTCATGTGTTTAATGTTGTGAATAGACTTCTCTGTACTATTGTTTATGTACTTGCAGCTATTCTAGCATGTATGTAAAAAAGATTGCAACTTTGTTGATCAGAGATAACTTGGACCTCTGTTCTGCTCTTTTCATGAACCAAGTTTCCATGAGATCACTTTTTATTTCACAGTACTTCCAAAAAGAATGCATCTGATGACTTATTTGAGGAAAGAGAAAAAAGATTGCATTTGATGACTTTTATCTCACCCTTTTAGTAGTTTAGATGATTTATGACTTTATGATGCTATGATCTTGTGCAGTGATATATATAAAGGGAGCAATTGAATATGTGTAGCGGTTCACAGAAGAAAGCTTGTTGTGTTGATTCCAATTTGGGAGATATGGCTTCTACTTGCTCGATTCTGCTTGAATTAGCAGCTGATGATGATCTTTCTGGCTTCAAAGTTGCTGTGGAAGAGGAAAGAAGTAATCTTAATGAATCAGGAATCTGGTATGGTCGAAAGATCGGCTCAAAACAGATGGGTTTTGAAGAGAGGACGCCGTTAATGATTGCTTCAATGTTTGGCAGCAAAAATGTTTTGGAGTATATTCTTCAACATGGAGGTGTTGATGTGAACAGAGCTTGTGGTTCTGATGGTGCAACTGCTCTCCACTGCGCTGTCGCAGGTGGTTCTGCTATCTCAGATGAAATTGTCAAGCTTTTGCTTAATGCATCTGCTGATTTAGATTCTGTTGATGCTAATGGGAAAAGACCTGCTGACTTGTTAACTATGGTTAGTTCTTCTTGCACTAATGCAAAGAAGAAGATGCTTATGATAATGTTGAATGGTGGTTCTGATCTTGAAGAAAGGTCTGATTTAAACGATCAAGAAACAGATCAATTAGATGGCCGGCAGGTGTCTGTACCTGTCGTATGCAGGAATGGAAGTGAGAAGAAGGAATATCCTATTGATCCTTCTCTTCCAGATATAAAGACTGGGATATATGGGACTGATGAGTTCAGAATATATAGCTTTAAGGTTAGGCCTTGCTCAAGGGCTTATTCCCATGACTGGACTGAGTGTCCCTTTGTACACCCTGGTGAAAATGCAAGGAGACGCGATCCAAGAAAGTATCATTATAGTTGTGTTCCTTGTCCTGAATTTCGTAAGGGTTCGTGTCTTCAAGGAGACATTTGTGAGTATGCACATGGAATCTTTGAGTGCTGGCTCCACCCTGCCCAGTATCGTACTCGCTTGTGTAAGGATGAAACAAATTGCACAAGAAGAGTGTGTTTTTTCGCCCATAAACCTGAAGAGCTTCGTCCTTTATATGCTTCTACAGGTTCTGCAGTGCCTTCACCTAGGTCATTCTCACCAGTCCCTTCTGCTCTGGACTTGTCCTCTATTAGCCCACTAGGCCTTTCTTCGCCATCTGCCATGATGCCTTCCACTTCAACACCGCCTTTGACACCTTCTGCAGGCTCATCTATGTGGGCTAATCAGTCAGTTCTTACACCTACAACTTCACAATTTCCTGGAAGCAGGTTAAAAAGTGCCGTAAATGCAAGAGATATCCGTTTGGATACTGAATTGCTTGGGCTGGATAATCATCATCATAGGCACCAACAGTTCTTGGATGACTTTACTAATCTTTCTTCTCCAGGCAGCTGGAGTAATGGACTATTCAATGGTGATACTTATCGCGATTCTTCATTTGACCGAGAGAGTAATGGAATCAGGCATAATGGTTTGAACCCATCTGACCTGGAGGATATCTTTGGACCTCTTGATTCAACACTTCTGTCTCAGCTACAGGGGCTGTCTATGCATGATGGACGAACTCAACTGCTCTCTCCAAAAAGCATCCAATTGAGACAAAACGCGATAATGCAGCAGCGACCAAGCTATAATGGCAGCCTTGCTTCATCCCCGGTTAGAACATCTTCGTATGGGATTGATTTATCTGGTAAAACTGCTCCAGGATTGCATACAAAGCTTGCTGCTTTTGCAAAGAGGAGCCAGAGTTTCATTGAAAGAAATCCTTCTCCTATTTATGGGGATCCAACGCCATCAGCCCTTTCTGGCTGGAGCTCTCCTGATGGAAAGCTGGACTGGGGCATCCAGAAAGACGAAATTAACAAGTTGAGGAAATCTGCTTCTTTCAATTACAGGAAGAGTGGAAACAATTTTATCACAATGGCACATGCTGCTGATGAGCCTGATGTGCCTTGGAATCAGACTTTTGCTAGAGATGTTACTGCTTTGAACAGAAATGAAGCTGATTACGAGCATTACAAGATAAATGGTTTAGATTATGAGCTACAAACATCTTGACCAGATCAGTTATACATGGATCAGGAGCAGATCTTGGCATAAGCAGCAATCTTTGGTGCGCATTATTTCGCGATTTGATGGTGTAACTTTAGCGTTACTATTTTTTGATGATATTACTATTAACTATGTGTGGCTAATGCATGTCTGGAATAAAGAAATGAGCAAATTGCAAGACAGGGAAAGAAAGATGTCAGGAAACTACTACTATAGAATTTTTTGTTAGTTAAGTTCTTGTATTTTTTTTCTCTAAAATGTATTAAATTCATATAGAAGGTCCTGTTGGCATTACCAGGGGATGATATCAAGGAATCAAATTTTCTTCTTGTGACTTTCTTCTATTAATCCCTTCTCCATAATGCCCAAATATTATGATATAAAATACAGACTTATATGTTTATAAAAAGCCCGTCTCAAAGCTCCATATCTTCTAGGCCAAAAATAAAAATAAAAATCATTGACTGTTGAAGTAGTGACTAAATTGTCAATTTTTTTTTTGTTTTAAGGTACGTTCTTTGTTATGATATTTAAGAATTAAGTACGCGTGTATATATTTTAATTGATATAAAGTTTGTCATAAGGCTTGTTGTCCTTATCTAAAAGAAAGAAAGATGATAGTGATCATTAAGGTCTGCTTTTAAGTCATTTGGTAAAAGATATTGAGTTTGCTAGTCGCATTCACACTGCCCACGAAATCTCTACTTGCCAAAAAGTAAGTACTGTTTTAAAACAGATCGGTTTGTTGGGACTACGAGAGTACTTTCTATCGTGTCACATCTAATTTTTGGGTAAAAAAATTGTTCCTAAACTTAAGAAATTATATTCGTTGAACATGAGAGGTGGACGGTCACAAAATGATCGTGTGACATGTGGTCATCAAAAGACCCTAAAGTTAAACAAGAACGGCTAACAGAAGAGCTGTGAGACTGAATGATAGACAGTCACACTAACAGACAGTTCGTGAATCTCATTAGTAATATTAAGTCATGAAAATACAAGAATCTTGTCAACTAAACAGAAAACAAAATCGACAAAAAATCAGACATTATTCGTGAAGCCATATACGTATAAACACCAACAAGAACAAACATTGAGACATTGCGGACAGCCTGCGATGCCTGTTTCTGAGCTCTGATGCGTCGTCGTTTTCTAGCATTCTTGTCCCATTGCATCCAATCCCAAAGATACGTACAGCTATAAAGAAACCTTATTTGGTCGCCCAATATTCTAAACGACTCCATGGAGTCCATTTGGCACAATAAATACAGTTTCAACCTTCTTTGTCGCACGATTTTGTAAATGATCCCAGCTTCTCCAATTGGCATATTGTCCTTTCTTAAGGGAGTGGCGTCAAATAGCGATAGACATTAAGAAGTACTATACATGGAACTATAATAGAACAGATGGTTATTTTTATGTGTGCTAGTTGTTGAATATAAGACACTAGGATACAACGTTTACTTGGGACAAATTTCGTTGAAGTGTTGTAGTAGTTTGTTCTCATGTAAGAATTCAATAATACATTGATTCTTCTTTAACTTTGTGTTTGCGTTGTTTGTCTTCATATCATATTTCTCTGTCTTCTATACGTTTCTCTCTTCTCTAATTCCTTCATAGTAATTGTTCTTCTGGAATTTCTTTGTGGAATTTCTACATGATACAGTGAACCAAGCCCATGCATACACACCTACACCTACACCTACACATGTACACACATATATATATATGTATATCTTTTTAACATAGTATAAGAAAAATGGCCTAGTCGTAAATATCATTGCTTTTTTTTTTGTGGCAAAAACCAGGTGTGTGTATATATGTATACACACACACATATATATTATACACACATATAAATACACACGCATATATATAAATAGCACACATATAAATACACACATAATATATATATATATATATATTATACACACATATAAATACACACATATATATATGAACAAGTGTGTGTTTATATACATACATAAACCAGGTATGTATACATATAAACACACACATATATATTATAAGATATAATTGGTTCATTTGAAAGTCAATGTTCAAAGTTAATGCAAGGCTGCAGGCTTGCAATTTTTCAAGTTGATGATGGTGGGTTTTTATCTTAGAGTAGGTAAGTCAATATTGGAGGGCCAGAAGAAGCATGTTGGGGCGGCTATTATATAGAATGTTTCATCTGCGTGCCCCCCCTCCCCCTTCCCTGTTTATATAATATCTTTAGGATTGAGTGTGGCAGAGACCTTTACTGGTTAATGTTCAACCTTTTAAATAAAAATGTTTCTTCTTTTTTAAGTCCCTGTCACATTCGGTCCCACAAGAACTGTAGAGATGCAAATAAAAAACATAATAGATTCATACAAAAGACATATTATATATACGGATACAACATTATGGAGCTCCGACAATGAATTTCCCCGCAAATGCCCCTTGAGTGAGTCGAATGCCTATCTCTCTCTCTTAAATTTTGACTTTGTTCTCCCTGTCTAAAACAACCACTTCTCTAAAATGGTCCTGCTTTAACTATTTTATGTTTTGCCTCATCATCATTTTACTTCTAATTCTTTCTCAACAGCTTTCCAGAAATAACAACTCTTTAAATGGGCACACATTTTTCTTTGAACGTAAAGGACTTTTTTTTTTTTTTTTTGGAATCCCATATATACAGGCCATCGGTGTTCCTACTTGAAATGATTAATCAACACTTTTTGTCATAGCGGATGTTGTTTTTCTTTTTCTGTATAATATATTCTCTTGGTGTCGATTTCCATAACATGCGTTGTTTCAACATAATTTAAGTCTTTTGCAGTGTCCTGTTAGGTTTTTGAAGTTCAAATGTAAACTATAGCCATCAATATTGAAGAATATTATATTAGGTCTAAACGGAATAACAATCAGAAGTCTAAAATTTCTGCCACAAATGTGGTTTTTATTTGGCCACTAAAAGGGGGAATTTCTCCACCGTACATGTACATTATTTATTATAACGTTTATACACTAGAGAAAAAAGACATACATTTTAGCACTTGGATGTTTATGGATACAACTCTTCAAGTCATTTAAATATATATATATATATATGCACACACACATTACCTCAATTAACTGTTCAATTTGTCAAAGTTTTTTAAGATAAAAAAGATAATGGATTATAAAACTGTAGAACTTGTTTTAATTTATTTGATGATATAGAATTAGGATACTTTTTCTCCAAAAGAAAAGAAAACAAGAAATCTGAAATGGGCTGCCTTCCCCTTTGCAGCAATCTGTTAATTGAATTATTCCCACATCGGAGAAGCAGCACAAGAACAACGGGACTGCTGAGTGTAATTATTGGGCTGCGCTGACTTAAAACTGTCATGCCTTTCCCGGCCATTTCTCTTATAAAATAGTGGTATCTGATTCTAACACAAGTGATATCGGTTTCATTATTTCTATTTAAAATAAAAGAAGGTGTTTTGTTGGGTTAGGATCCCCTCATCCCAAACTCCTCACTCCACGCGTCATCGCACGACACGTGGCAGCAAGGAATGAGTGTGTGGCAGCAGGGAATAAGTGGTGAGGCTAGATGCGAGTGACACGTGGCAGCAAAAACCCTTCACCCCACGCATGACACGTGGCAGCAGAGGGTGACAGCAAGGAATGAGTGTGTGGCAGCAGGGGATAAGTGGTGAGGCTAGATGCGAGTGACACGTGGCAGCAAAAACCCTTCACCCCACGCATGACACGTGGCAGCAGAGGGTGAGTGATGTGGCTAGATGTAGCAGAGGGTGAGTGGTGAGGCTAGATGCGGGTGACACGTGGTAGCAGAGGCTGGGTGGTGAGGCTAGATGAGAATCATCCGCATCTAATCTCACCACTCACCCCTGCTGTCACCGCACGACACGTGGCAGCAAGGAATGAGTGTGTGGCAGCAGGGGATAAGTGGTGAGGCTAGATGCGAGTGACACGTGGCAGCAAAAACCCTTCACCCCACGCATGACACGTGGCAGCAGAGGATGACAGCAAGGAATGAGTGTGTGGCAGCAGGGGATAAGTGGTGAGGCTAGATGCGAGTGACACGTGGCAGCAAAAACCCTTCACCCCACGCATGACACGTGGCAGCAGAGGGTGAGTGATGTGGCTAGATGTAGCAGAGGGTGAGTGGTGAGGCTAGATGCGGGTGACACGTGGTAGCAGAGGCTGGGTGGTGAGGCTAGATGAGAATCATCCGCATCTAATCTCACCATTCACCCCTGCTGTCACGTGTCGCGCGGTGATATATGGGATGAAGAGAATGAGGGACAGGAGATCCTATCTCGTTTTGTTGACTCCATTTGAAATTGACTACATTTGAAATAAAAATAGTATAGGTCAAGAACATACATGATAAAACTCAACAAGTTGATCCGACACTTCTGCTAACAACTGATCTAAAATTTCCAGTCCAATTTCTCCACTGATCTTCTCTTCCAAAACTTGCATTTCATGAATTTCTCGTCGTGTCCAAATCGATGTAGCGCTTCCTTTTCCTATCAATTCTTTAACATCGATCCACACCTTCACACACCTCCAATTTTTGCAGCCATTCTTTCCCAATTGGGCAACTTTGCCTTTTGTATTCTCGTCTTTATTGCTGGTGGTGCTTTTGCAAATTAAGCTTTTGTTGTCTCCCAGATTCAACTTTCTGTAGTCTTGTATTTCCTCTGTTAAAGTCCTCCTGGATTTCGAATTTGATAATCTTGAGGGCTCTCCTGTTTGAGGTAATTTCATACAAAAGCCAGCAACATAGTCAGAAAACATAGAAATTCATGACAAATTGGGTATTACAATCCTACGTGTGAGTCTATTCCATTGATGAAAAAGAGTGTTGCATGAAAAACCCATACCACTCCATCATTGAGATGACTGTCAATTGTCAGAAATTAGTGGCTTTAATTACACTAGCTTGTAGATTAAGTACTTTAGTGATCATTATATTCTGTAACCTGCAAAATTTAATGGACCTTCTAATTATTCCATTTAAATTACTAAGAACAGAAAGAGCCACACGTACATTGATGAAGGCAACTTCTAATCCACAAAAGAGGCAGAAGGGAAAGCAAACCTGAAGAAGAAACATGTGTATGACTGGGGAAAACTGTCTTATCAAGAACAGAATTTGGGCTACAATTCTCCCCATCATTCTCTGCATCTTTTCTGTTTTCCTGTAAGCACCCAACTTTTCTAGTAATTCTCTTTTCCTTTTCACTTCTCCCATTTTCATGAAAATCATCCCCTTTCTCCAACTTCTTCAACTCCATCCCCGAAGTTCGGCCAAGAATGTTGCTCAAATTTTTGAGATTTCCATCAGAAGCTGTCTCCTGAGACAAACCCTCTTGAGAATTCGTCACTTGTTTATCAAACTTCTTGCCATTTTGATTTTCTTTATTCCAATCATAAAGATTATCCCTTCTCTTACTCTTTCTTCTACTTCTACCCTTTACTCCTCTGCTCTGCTTTTTCTCTTCAGATCCCATCTTAGATTTTATGTCTTTATACCCCTTCTCAAAGCTAAGAATGAAAAAGTTCTCATCTTCCTGTACCAGAAACTTTGGAATTTCCTGTAAGCTCCTAGGAGGAATTTCATTGGGTGAATCCACAGAATTCATCGGCATAGGACTTGCTGGTAAAGATTCCAAGCCCATCAGCCTTGCGACCACATTCGGAGTTGTAGTAGATGCCTCAATTTCATTATCTTTTTTATCGCATTGTAATTGTTTGACATTCTCAGCAGAGGAAGAAGCATCAATTTGGTTTTGTAATTTGAAATGATCAGATGGGTAAGTTGGAAGACTGTTACGACAAAAAAAGCCTCGAAACACCCTAAAAACCGACCAATTTGTGGACCGGATGTCCGATTCTTGAGACTCAAGAATTTCCCTGATTTTGGGAGTGTGAGAATATTCATTTATAGAGGTGGAGAAAGTACTTGTGATGGTGGAGGAAGTGTAGGATGAAGGAGAGGAAGACAAGAATTTCATGTTGTTGTTTGATTACAGCAAGAGTCCAAAGTGTTATGCTGATTAGTAGAATGAAGAAAAAAGAAAGACAAAGTGAAAAAGTGGGGTGAAGGTATAAAGATTAAAGGGAAAAGAACAGTGAGTTTGAGGGGAAAGCAAATGAAAGAATAGTATGATTTGAATGTTGTGAAAACTGAGGAAAATGCAGCCAAGCAAAGTGTTTTTAGACATACAATTTATTATCTGAGTATCAACAATCTATCGACCGAGTATCAACCTACTACGTGTTTGGCAGCAAAATGGTCTTTACTCCTGTTGAATGCTGGCGGTTTTCATATTTGAATATTTGTTTGTCGGTCGGACAAAGTTTGTCTTTAATTCTGTTTGTTTCAAAGGTTCCAACAATTGTTTGGATTTTACCTGAAAGTGAAGTTGGAGATGTGTAATCATATGTTGGAGCAAAATGACATTCTTTAGCTCTGGGTCTCTACCGTTTCAACTTTAAGAAACTGGTTCTGGGTCGTTACTGTCTCAACTCTAAGAAACATTGTGGAAGGTCTAAATCAGGAGTCCAACGGCCTCTTAGGTTGGGTGAAGACTTACGCAGTGATCACACAAAGTGCCTCTGCAAACTAGGCCTTCGGCTTAGCAGCACTGGAATACCCATACTGTGCGTGTCTCTGGATTCGAATTCTTGACCACTTGGAGCAAATCACAATCCGACAAGTGTAATCATATGTTACATGTGTGGTAGTTGTTCATTCATCAACCATAGTTGCTTATAAATTAATAAAATATATTTAAATTGAGAGAATTGTCATACTGACATATACGACTGTTTTTAAAACGGGGATGTCATCCAATTTGTGTATATTTTATTAATGAATAAACAACTAATGTGAGTCTTAATAGTTATTTATTAGCTATTTCAAATTCTTTTTTTATTATTTATATACATGTACGTCTTCTTAATGTGTCAATCTCCAAATACTAGTACTATATAGAATTTGTCCATGCTTGTTTCCATCCCAATTTTCTCAATGTATAAGTAAGGGTTATATTATCATAATGCTAAGTTTCATAAGTCGGATGAGATCACAGAAGGCCTCATATAAGACAAAATATGAGGCCTCCAATCACGCGATGTCACGTGTAAAAAAAGTGCTCGCTGTTTACTTTTTTTTTCGTTTTTTAAAATAAAAGCTCTTTTGTGCACGTGACATCGCGTGATTGAAGACCTCATATTTTGCCTCATATGAGTCCTCCTCAGATCTCGTCCGAAAATAATATACCTTACTGCTAGGGAAATGTCATTTCGTGAATATTCTTCAGAGTAGCCAACTGAACTTGCACAATTTTCACCAACATTAATTTTAATAAACAACACAAACATGTACGCAGTATATCTCAACAACATGAAAAGCTATCGCTAGAGTCTGGAAAGTATGAGAGGCAGACAAACAATACCTCCATCCCAAAAGATAGAGAGTTTGCTTCCGACTCTATATGTACCTGCATAAATGACACAATAATAGGAATATAGTGTGCTAGTGTATACAAATAGAAATATATTAATATAGTTTCAATAATTCAAACTTAAGATGCAACGGTGCTCATTATTCTTTATGTAGTTTCAATAGTTCAAAGTTGAAGTTTGCTGCCGTGACAAAAAGTGTGTTAATTATTTTTGTGTATACGGACAAGCCTTAAATATTCAAACCGTGTAAAGACTTTTTGTTACGTTCAACAAATGCATTGATTACTCTACTAAATAAACACGAGAGGATCTTATTACACTTTAGACAGACGGAAATATGTACTCACCCAGACAACTTCGATTTTAAATTAGTGATTTAGTATTTAATTATTTTTAGAGGTCCCATATAAAGTGCTTGTACTACAACAACCCATGCTCATTATATTCCAACGACACCAAAAACTATCGTTAGGATCTGAGAAGGATGAGAGACGGACAAACAATATCTATATCTCAAAAGATAGAGTGAAATTCGACTGTGAATAAAGTGTGTGTACTAGGTCAATTAAATAGCTTAAGGATGGAATAAATAAAGTTCACATAAAGTGAAAATGGGTGGCATCTGATGCACTTCTTATTGGTTGTGAACTCATGATTATATGTTTACGTTACGTTAGAGTAGATTAGGCTCATATATTGCGCGGCGGAATGCCAAATAATAAAGTGATCTCTTCTGATTTCAAACAAGCACAAGTGTATGTTTTTATTTTTGAAATAACACAAGTGTATGTTGATCGATGTTTAAATAACCAGTATAAGCATTAACTATTAGATAATGATAGCATAGTGGCATAAAGAATTAGCATAGATAGTGTAAATATTTAATATTGCATTTATTGTAATAATATTATTGTTATTTACCATATCTAGTATATTCCAACGACAAAAAAAAATATTTTTTTGCGAGTGTTATTTCTTTTCATATAGTGAAAAAATACAAGGCTAAAATTGATTAGTTCACATTAAGAATGCCCGTAAAATACAAGAGAAAAAGATAAGCTAAAACTGATTAGTTCATATAAAAAATGTCCGTAAAATACAAGAGAAAAAGATAAGCTAAAACTAATTGCTGAGTGTCCGTAAAATAGTGTTTTCAATGGAGGGTTTTCATACAAAACTTTTGTGTTTTTAGTAATGAGTATAATCACGGAAACAAACACAAACCGAGTAATTGAGGTTGCATTCAAAATTCTAAAACAAAAATAAAACTAGGACCATGATTTCAACTGAAAGGATCTAAAACATTACATCCAAATAATAACTTGCATTAACCACAATTTCCTTTTAAGATTTTAACACAAATTTCAAATTTTTCATACTTCTACACCATAAGAAAGAAATGCAATTTTGAAAATAATTGCATTATATACAAAACAAAAACAAGAAAACCAATTCCATTAAATGGAAAAGCACACTTCAAAGATTAAAAACTAGCATCATATTCTACATTTTAATAAATCATTTGAATACTTTTTTATATCATATTTATTTTTCAAAATTTATAACTAATATATAATTTGCTAAATCATTCCACAATATAACAGCTATACATTTTTAAAACAATAATAGTTTCATCCTCATAATACCAAACTTCTTTAAGGTGGCATTTTCATTTAATTCACATGTATGTCCGAGTTTTGCAGGGCAGTATGGACGATGAAAAAATTCAAAAAATAAAGTGGTACGGCCCGCTAACTGGTCTACCTTTTCTGGCTTTGTGGGATGGGATTTGCCAGTCAAAGAAGCAAAGCTTTGCTGGACTTATAAGGACTTAAAGACAAATGTATTCTATCCGTATTTTGAAGGCCCCGATCTGTCTGTAAACATAATGTACCAATTATTTAGAGCATGAGATACTCTGTCATGAGAGTCTGGACCGTTCTAGTCCCAGGAAGCATTGTGAAGGATGCAGATGAAGAGTTCATAAAGTGAGGTAATGTCCCAATTATTTGTTGGCACAATCAATCATGTACCAAGACGCAGTAGTACACTGTGTGCAAGTGAGACAACAAAATAAATCAAACCCGGGGCGAGTCAAGGACTCTGTCCTTAAGACGTATTGCTCCGGTATACTGTGTCCAACCGGTATGAGCAATCGTCTCCCAGGATACAACAGGTACCTGTTCAGTTGAGCGGCACTGCTGAACTTGAACTCCTTCGAACTCTTAGAGTGTCCTGACTTCTCCCGGACAGTATGCAAGACTCACGTGCTTATGAATGCAAAATGCTTTGAGAACGCTAAGAGCTTAAGGTGTGTAAATGATTGCACCCTTAGCACTCTTTATATAGGGGAGTCGGTTGGAGGACAAGGTACCGTGACCGTTGGATCAAAACCGAAGTTTAATTTACGCCGTTGGATTAAAACCTCCTATCCAGATTAGGATGGTTTAATCTCAGCTATTAGATTGAAGATAGATTATCAGGTTTAAACCTGGAGCGTTGGATGGAAACCATATTCGGTTAAGCGGTTAAGACAGTTTAAATCTCGGCCGTTAGATTAAAGCTGCTTTACTCACTACCGTTAGATCATAACAGATGATCTTATCTAAAATGGAGGAGGATAGAGTTTGATTTACGTTTAAATCAAACCTGCATAAACAGAAAGAATCTGCCCGCTGTCAGACTTCGATCGATCACATCGATCGATCGAAGTGACATCGATCGATCGATGTGATCGACTGATGTCTGACTGAGTACATCATTCGATCAAATTGAGCGATCGAAGCTTCCTGATCCACTTCGATCGATGACATCGATCGATCGAAGTGACATCGATCGATCGATGTCATCGATCGATGTCCGTCAGAAGCTTTTACGCCACGTGGACATCTCCAACGTGGCATTCCTCCACACGGGTGACACGTCACCCATCCACAACATTTCTATCTACTTCGAGCATTAATTTCACATTCACACAACACATAATTGAGTGAGATCACATCCTAACATTAACTACACGTTAAGGATTCATTAAGCTCATAGTACGTTGCACAAGTCTTGCAACTTCATAACGGGCCAAGGCCCAATCTTCAATATCCAACGATGGGCCAAGCCCAACCTTAATTCTCCAACAATCCCCCACATGAATGTAAATTAATGCAGACGCATATGCAGACTCTGAGGAGAAGTCAGACAAGAAAATATTGCATCAGAAGAGGTAGCTTCTGGCTTTGAACCTTTCATAGTGACGTACCATCGGATTCACTCGGCTAAATAGTGACTTGATGTCTTGAACTAGTCAGCCTTTGTTGTGAACCAAGACAACGATACTCACACAATATTTCCTTTAACACCTTTTTGGTTCTCATGGTTGTGTTCGTTTTGGCCATGAACAACCTGGTTTCAGAAAGTGTTTTAGAGAAATCTTGTCACCCAGACTTTCTCATAGAAGCGGCCCCACTTCACACTTACATAGGTGATTCCTATCAAGAGTATTCTGCCATACTCCACTTGACGTATCAAGATATAGGATATCATTAAAAGCCTCAGCTTACCCTAAAATCTCTGCAGACAGCACTTTTGTCAGACGGAATGAGTAAGTGCTCACTGAACCTTCATAACTTAGTTGTCCCATTGAACCAAGATTCTGGGATCTCCAGTCAACAAGGTTGGGTTACCATTATAAAGATTCATGCATTATGGGCTTCAGTCCCATTCCGTTTGTCAATCTTGACATCTGATCTCTAGGCAAGCCTTTTGTAAGCGGATCCGCAAGATTCTCCATTGATTTTATATAATCTATGGAAATCACGCCATTAGAGATCAACTGTTTAATGGTGTTATGTCTCCGACGTATGTGTCGTGACTTACCATTGTAAATGCTGCTTTGAGCACGTCCTATAGCTGACTGACTATCACAGTGTATGCTAATAGGAGCTATCGGCTTAGGCCAGCACGGAATATCTTCTAGAAAATTCCAAAGCCACTCAGCCTCTTCCCCAGCTTTGTCCAACGCTATGAACTCAGCTTCCATAGTGGACCTAGCTATGCATGTTTGTTTCGTGGATTTCCACGACACAGCAGCACCACCAATAGTGAACACGTACCCACTGGTGGACTTCGAGTCCTTACTATCTGATATCCAATTTGCATCACAATATCCTTCCAACACTGCTGGATATCTCGTGTAATGTAATCCAAGATTCATTGTGTATTTCAAATACCTCATTACTCTGTTAAGAGCTTTCCAATGATCATCACTTGGATTACTCGTAAATCTGCTCAACTTGTTTACTGAACAAGCTAAGTCTGGTCTTGTACAATTTGTTATGTACATCAGACTCCCGATTACCTGAGAGTATTTCAATTGAGCCACAGGTTCGCCTCGATTCTTCCTTAAGTGCATACTTAAGTCGAGCGGGGTCTTTATCGGTTTCACATCATCCATATTGAACCGTCTCAGAACTGATTCAATATAGTGAGTTTGTGAGAGTATGAGTCCCTCAGTCACCCTAGAAATCTTAATTCCTAGAATAACATTGGCAACTCCCATGTCCTTCATATCGAAGTTTCGTGTTAACATCTTCTTTGTATTCAAGATGATATCACGAGTATTGCCCATGATAAGCATGTCATCTACATAGAGACACACTATCACAAATGCATCATGTGTGCTCTTAATGTACACACACTTGTCGCATTCATTGATCTTGAAGTCATTTGACATCATTACCTGATCAAATTTTAAATGCCATTGCTTGGGTGCTTGTTTAAGTCCGTACAAAGACTTAACAAGTCTACATACTTTCCTTTCTTGTCCTGGAACGACAAACCCCTCGGGCTGTTCCATGTAAATTTCTTCCTCTAACTCACCATTCAGAAAGGCAGTCTTTACATCCATTTGATGGATTTCCAGATCATAGACTGCAGCAATGGCTACTAGCATCCTTATTGAAGTGATCCTAGTCACTGGTGAGTAGGTGTCAAAGAAGTCAAAGCCTTCTTTCTGTCTATAGCCCTTGGCTACTAACCTGGCTTTATACTTCCCAATAGACCCATCCTCTTTAAGTTTCTTCTTAAAAACCCACTTACAACCAAGTGGTTTACTTCCAGGTGGAAGGTCAACCAACTCCCAAGTGTGATTTTGAAGAATTGAGTCTATCTCACTGTTAATTGCCTCTTTCCAGAATGGAGCTTCTGGAGTTGACATAGCCTCGGAGAAATCCCTTGGCTCATTTCCTACCATATAGGTTAGAAAATCTGGTCCAAAAGACGTCGGTATTTTGGCTCGTTTGCTTTGACGTATTTCCTCAGTATCTTGAGGAGTCGTCTCACGCACTCGCTTACTTGAGCTAGCTTCTTCACTTTCTTTGTCTTTCCTTGGAAAGATATTTTCAAAGAATACTGCGTTCCTCGATTCCATGACAACATTTTCATGTATCTCAGGAACGTCTGATTTGTGCACTAAGAAACGATATGCACTACTGTTCGTTGCATAACCAATGAATATGCAATCAATCGTTTTAGGCCCGATTTTAACTTGTCTTGGCTTAGGTATAGCAACCTTTGCCAGACACCCCCACACTTTCAAGTATTTGTAACTAGGCTTATAGCCTTTCCATAATTCATATGGGGTCTTATCCGTCTTCTTGGACGGAATCCTGTTCAAAATGACGTTGGCTGAGAGAATTGCTTCCCCCCACAAGTTCTGAGGTAAACCCGAACTTATCAACATAGCATTCATCATCTCTTTTAGAGTACGGTTTTTGCGTTCAGCAATACCATTTGATTGAGGTGAATATGGCGCAGTCGTTTGATGAATAATGCCATGTTCTGAACAAAATTCATTAAACGGTGTATCATATTCGCCACCTCTATCACTACGAACTGTTTTAATTCGTTTGCTAAGTTGATTCTCAACTTCATTTTTATAATCCTTGAAAGCATCAAGGGCCTCATCTTTGCTACTTAGCAAATATACATAACAGTATCGTGTGCAATCGTCGATAAAAGTTACAAAATACTTTTTACCACCTCTTGTTTGCACAAACTTTAAGTCACACAAATCTGTGTGAATTAAATCCAACAATTCAGTGTTTCGTTCCGTTGAAGGAAAAGGCGCTTTTGTTAATTTCGCTTCAACACATATTTGGCATTTTTCTTTATTACTAAAGTCCAGTTTGGGCAATAAGTCAAGATTAATCATACGTTGTATTGACTTATAATTTACATGTCCCAAACGAAAATGCCATAAACAGGAAGACTCAAGCATGTAAGCAGAAGAGGAAACAATTTTATTAGCCTCTGCGGGCAAATCTCTTTTGGGTTCAATAGTGATGACATTCAATTTAAACATCCTATTTGACAAGTACCCTTTCCCCAAATACATGCCATTCTTCGAAAGAATAACTTTATTGGACTCTAACACTAGTCTAAACCCATGCATGACTAGAAGAGATCCAGATACTAAATTCTTCCGAATATCAGGGACGTGTAGCACATTCTGCAGAGTCAGATGCTTCCCTGATGTGAGCTTCAGAACAACTTTGCCCTCGCCTTCAATCTTCGAGGAGGCTGAGTTTCCCATAAAGAGTTGTTCATTGTTCCCGGGCTGATACTCCGTGAACATCTCTCTGCTGGAGCAAACATGTCTAGTGGCGCCAGTATCAAGCCACCACTCGCGTACGTTCCCCACAGCATTACACTCTGAGACCACCGCACAGAGATTCAGGTCATCCATTGCGTCGACCAGATTTGCTTTCGCTTTATTCTGATTTTGATTCTTTTTGGGCTTCCTGCACTCACTGCTTCGATGCCCTGGTTTACCACAGTTATAACACTTACCTGTGAACTTCTTTGCAATTTCCTTGCCCTTGGAGTTCACACTCAAAGTGTTATGCTTCTTCTTGTTCTTTGCCTCAGCAACATGGGCTTTGGCTTGACCAGAAGACATGGATGGCTTTCTTTCGGAGCGACGGTTGTCCTCCTCAATACGAAGACGGACTATCAAATCCTCCATCTTCATCTCCTTTCGCTTGTGTTTAAGATAGCTCCTGAATTCCCTCCACGAAGGAGGCAACTTCTCAATCACAGCCGCAACTAGGAAAGATTCACTGAGCGTCATGCCCTCCTCTTCCATTTCAGAAACCAACATCTGTATTTCTTCCACCTGCGAAATTACAGTTTTGGAATCTAACATTTTATAGTCGAGAAATTTCCCAACTATCAACTTTTTAGTACCCGCATCTTCTGTGCGGTACTTTTTGTCCAAAGCCAACCATAATGCTTTTGCAGTTTTAAAAGTACAAAATATGCCATAGAGAGAATTATCTAGGCATCCAAGAATCAAATTTAAACAACAGAAATTTGTGTATGCCCAGGCCTCAGCACCCAAGGCATTCTGCATATTCTGCTGTTGATCCTCCACAGGCTCAACCACAGGTGGATCCTCGCTGAGCATTCTGGCCAACCCCAATGCAGTGAGGTAAAACAACATCTTTTGCTGCCACCTCTTGAAGAAGCTTCCAGCAAATTTCTCCGGCTTCTCCACCTGAGCAGCAGTGGCAGCCGGATTCATTTAAGGCCCTCCAGTAGGTGCCAACGGAACCGCATTAACCTGTGGTCCGGCAGCAACATTGTTTGCCCCTTCTGGTGCGGACACGGAGTGAGCACCATTGAAGCCGTGAACAGAGTTTGAGCTCTCGTTCTCCATTCCTGTTCAGTTTGATCAAAACGTAGAGATCAGAACTATCACATGTTTAAGAATGAGTAGAAAGAGACTGCAAAACAGTACGAAACTGCCTTTGCGTAAATAAACAAAAAGGTACAGAATGTAATTGAAAGAAATACGTCTTAAGATTGTTGGCACAATCAATCCTGTACCAAGACGCAGTAGTACACTGTGTGCAAGTGAGACAACAAAATAAATCAAACCCGGGGCGAGTCAAGGACTCTGTCCTTAAGACGTATTGCTCCGGTATACTGTGCCCAACCGGTATGAGCAATCGTCTCCCAGGATACAACGGGTACCTGTTCAGTTGAGCGGCACTGCTGAACTTGAACTCCTTCGAACTCTTAGAGTGTCCTGACTTCTCCCGGACAGTATGCAAGACTCACGTGCTTATGAATGCAAAATGCTTTGAGAACGCTAAGAGCTTAAGGTGTGTAAATGATTGCACCCTTAGCACTCTTTATATAGGGGAGTCGGTTGGAGGACAAGGTACCGTGACCGTTGGATCAAAACCGAAGTTTAATTTACGCCGTTGGATTAAAACCTCCTATCCAGATTAGGATGGTTTAATCTCAGCCATTAGATTGAAGATAGATTATCAGGTTTAAACCTGGAGCGTTGGATGGAAACCATATTCGGTTAAGCGGTTAAGACAGTTTAAATCTCGGCCGTTAGATTAAAGCTGCTTTACTCACTACCGTTAGATCATAACAGATGATCTTATCTAAAATGGAGGAGGATAGAGTTTGATTTACGTTTAAATCAAACCTGCATAAACAGAAAGAATCTGCCCGCTGTCAGACTTCGATCGATCACATCGATCGATCGAAGTGACATCGATCGATCGATGTGATCGACTGATGTCTGACTGAGTACATCATTCGATCAAATTGAGCGATCGAAGCTTCCTGATCCACTTCGATCGATGACATCGATCGATCGAAGTGACATCGATCGATCGATGTCATCGATCGATGTCCGTCAGAAGCTTTTACGCCACGTGGACATCTCCAACGTGGCATTCCTCCACACGGGTGACACGTCACCCATCCACAACATTTCCATCTACTTCGAGCATTAATTTCACATTCACACAACACATAATTGAGTGAGATCACATCCTAACATTAACTACACGTTAAGGATTCATTAAGCTCATAGTACGTTGCACAAGTCTTGCAACTTCATAACGGGCCAAGGCCCAATCTTCAATATCCAACGATGGGCCAAGCCCAACCTTAATTCTCCAACATTATTTACTGCACAAGACGGAATGTGAATCCCATGTTCCCTAAAACCTGCTTTCTGTTTCCAGCTCTCTCTGCATCAGCTTTTTAATAAAACGTTAGTTTCGTGATGTTTACCAACAATGTCAATGGAACGGAAGGATACTCTTTTTGGAAGAGGAAAAAGAACAAAAGTTATATTAATTTTTTTTTTTAAAAAAAAACCTACTTCTATCACATGTTTGAAAAGAATATAGTGATTTAAAATATACTGTTGCTCATGGGAAATTACATATAACAGGCAGGCCACGTGAATGGAATGTAGGTGCAACAACAGCAGCAAGCAGGCAAGACCTGTTACGGCGAGACCACACCGATTTCAGGGAGGAGCTACCCAGGGACATACAACAACAACATTACCTATTGTTTTAAAAGCTTCCGCTATAGCGGAGTATAGACCCAGGGACATATCCTGATCAAATGAAAGCGATACAAGGAGTTCTAAGTGAGATGAAAACCCCTCCCTATCTACTTGACATGACTCTGCTTTCAGAAATGAGAAAAGAAGCCCATCCCTCCATTTATAGTGGTGATCTCACTCCTGCCCGAAGAGCTAATCCAGACCATTCTGCTGATTGTAGTCATTGGTGCCTCCCTGGATTGCCTGATACTTGGAACCACCTCTTCTATACTGCCTTATTTTTCTAACCTTTTCTTCTGTGGTTTTGTTTCATAGTAATTGTGTTAGATGATGCAGTTTGTATTTATGTTTCATGAACTTGTTAGATGGTGCAGTATATTTCAGGGGAGGGTAAAATAGTTTCTTCAGACAGTTGATTTACACTATGACAGTGGAATAAGCCATTGCAGTATGGTAAAAAGAAAGTGGGCATTGTGACTGACTAGAGGAACAACTCTTTTGGAGCAAAAGGTGAAATCTCTCGTCTCAGGGGTTTCCACAGCCTCAGTCCCAATAACATATGCAGAGGATGCAAATCAGGAGCACCTCCTAAATTCGGTGAGGGAGGAACAACTCTTTTATTTAAGTTTGAACTCTTTAATTTGCGCAAGAAAATTGTTGTTATTGCACTATTACACGTCTTTAGGTAATTCTTTGAGCCCTTTTAGTAGGATGTCCTTAAGTTAACATCCGTAGAATAACTTTTCAAAACATACACAACATTTACAAAACCTATATAATATTAAATAAAAACCTACACGACCATACAATTTTTTGGAGACTAATATAAAATTGATTAAAAACCTACACGACCTATTAGAAGGACGTCCTTTTAGAGGGACAATAGAATTTTCCCATGTCTTCGCCTGTTGGTCTATCGTGACGGGCGGTCCTTATGCTTTGATGAGGGAGTGGGTTCTGCCCCACCTGTACCAGAGGCCCCTTAGCCAGGTGAGATGTAAATCGAGGGATGTGCTCCACCGGCAGCCCTGCAAAGGAAGAGCACACACGAGACTCAGCCAGCCCAGAAGCAACCCTTGTAATATTTCAACAAGGATTGTCTCCACACGGACTCGAACTCAGGACGTCGGGGTTCTAGCCCCAATCACCTTCGCCACTTACCACTTGACTATGTCCCGGGGGCGGGCGGTCTTATGCTCTTTGACATTATTGTTGGTCGAAGGTCCATTGAAAGAAAGGCCGATACTTCCTGATTCATTATGTTTGGAGAAATAGGCCTTCAATTTATTAACACAAAGCCTTCAGGAATGATAGAAATAGAATGTAAAAATGCGACACTTGTATTTACTTTGATTAATCACATGTTATAATGTGATTAATTGACTCGTAAGTGCTACTACACTCCCAAAACTTTGTGCTAGATGTTTTACTTAGTGAATTTGTACCACAAAGTTGCCCTGGCATTATTCAATGGCTTGTATGCCTGGCAGTGATTCCCTTCTGTTAGACACAACATTACTTTGTTTTGCATTTTGGTGTCCCTATTATGAGATTGATGAATTTCTTTGTATTGAAGTCATTATGATATATTTCATTTTGCCTTGAGATTGTATAGAGTGGTTTTAGTTATCAGAATAAAGTTGTTATGTACCTAGTAAGCGGACATATTTATGTAGTCATAAGAAGTTTTATGGTGGTCATGGATTAACTAGTGGCACAATGAAATGATGTCACATAAGATTTATATACATACAAGCAAGATGTGATTGGTCAAAGCAAAGATATACATATATCATATACATTTAATTGGTCAAAGAGCAACTAATCATATTTGCTTCATGATCATTTCAAAATTTGTGATGGAGTGAGATAGTGGGCTTGTGCATAAGTATAGGATTTCTTCAAGATTTTTGGTGAATGAGTTAGCACCCGAACATAGCGTCTGATGAAAATGTTTATGTTTTTAGTAGTCCAACACTGTTTAAGATTATATTAACTTATGTATTTCAGTGACGATTAAAATTTATTAACATGAGAATTTATATAATATAACGAAAGTCAATATGTTTACATTTTCAGGAATTGTAAGGATCGTCATGTCCAGAATGCTCACGATTCAAACCGAATTTCTGGTCATGGATTTTGTTATCGACCGTTTGATTGAATTCAACATTGAAAGTCAGCGCGTGACATGAAGATTAACTCTACACTCACGTTGAGGATGAGATCTGAGGAGGAAGAATATGAGGTAGAATATGAGGCCTCCAATCACGCGACGCCACCTGTATAAAAGGACTTTTTTTAAAAAAGAAAAAAAAGTAAACAGCGGGCCCTGTTGTACACGTGGCGTCGCATGATTGGAGGCCTCATATTCTACCTCATATTCTTCCTCCTCAGATTTCATCCCCTCACGTTGTCTATATTTCGTTTATTATAATGCATTTCCTTCAGGTTGATACATAATTTTCGCTCTTCATATTTGGCTTGAATCAGAAATCGAAAACAACTATGAGATATAATGTGGTGGTTCGAGTTGGAGAAACAATTTCTTGCATGGTAAAAATGTGTACTTCAGATTACAAAATAATCCAATTTTTTTCACATCCTACACAAATACGGAGGCATTGGAGGGTTAGGATCTCTTCACCGCTTTCTTCCTTACTCCATTCGTCTCCATGCAACACGTGGCAGCAGGGTGGATGGTGAGACTAGATGCGATTCACATCTAGCCTTACCACCCACCTCTGCTGCCACGTGTCGCATGGTGACGGATAGAGTGAGAGGGGAATGGAGCAGGAGATCCCAGCACCGGAAGCTCCTTTAGCTCCTTTATTACGATAAGCCTTGCTGACACGTACCATCAATAAAGCCGGAAAAAAAAAAAAAACGCGAAGGCAAAACTGCGCCATCATCCTCAACATTCATATCACTTCACTCCTCAACCCTAATCCACATTTTCTCTTCTTTCCCGCCGCCGATTTTCATCTCCGCAACCGTTACCTTCTGGTATATTTGCTTATTTTCTTTGTTTTGCTTTACTTGACTTCCAGTTTTTCGTTTCGATCAATTCACTTTTGTTATGTGTTTGATTTGTAGAGTGAAATAAGTGACAACGCCTGGGTTAACTATGTCTGACGAGGAAAGAGAAGAGAGGGAGCTTGATCTCACTGTTCCTGAGGTCGTCACCAGATACAAAGCCGCCTCTGAAATCGTTAACAGTTAGTACTCTTCTCTTAATGGACTTGATGTTTATATAGTATGCTGCCCCCCCGCCCCGCCCGCCCCATTTTTCCCCCTAAAGAATGATTCGGAGTTGGTCTAAGTTTATTTCTTGAGGATGAATTTTGGTTATAGTTATGAATTTTAGAGGTTTGACTATGCAGAGGCCCTGCAATTGGTGGTGTCTGAATGCAAACCAAAAGCAAAAATTGTTGATCTATGTGAGAAAGGAGATGCATTTATCAAAGAGTATGCAATCCTCTTTCTCTTGAGTGCTTGATTGATGTTCTGATGTTTGTTTTGTTAACGGTTCATGATCTCTTTGTGCTATTAGGCAAACTAGCAACATGTATAAGAATTTGAAGAAGAAGATTGAGAGAGGAGTTGCCTTTCCAACATGCATTTCGGTTAACAATACCGTCTGCCATTTTTCTCCATTAGCTGGCGATGAGGCAGTTCTTGAGGAAGGCAATATTGTGAAGATGTGAGTATTGTTTTGATGGCCTTTTTCTGTATCATGTCTGCATATGACAAGTTTCCGTTGTATCCAGGTTGCTTGCTTTTCTACTTAATATGAATTAGTGGGCCAAGTTACAGCGTTCTAGGTTGACGTAATTTGTTTCAGTGATTTCTTCTCCCAAAATTTGAAGTTGTTTGTTGACATGTCGCTCTATCTTCTGATTGCAGTGATATGGGATGTCATATTGATGGTTTTATTGCTGTGGTGGCCCACACTCATGTCTTACAGGAAGGGCCTGTAACTGGTAGAGCAGCAGATGTTATTGCAGCAGCCAATACAGCTGCTGAAGTTGCTTTGAGGCTTGTCCGGCCTGGGAAGAAGGTCTTGAGGATTCCTTAACTCCATAGTGCAGTTATTAACATATTTTGATTATTTTTGTGGTTGGGTCACAGGGCATATGATGTTATTGATTGGCAAAGATGTCCTTTGCTACCTCTTTTTTGTATGCATAAAACAGTGAGTTTCGCTTTTAAGAATGTTCAATTTAGTTGAGGGTTATAATTTTAGATGGCCGGATTGTATTATGTAATCTAATGAAACCGTGTTAGATCTATGTTTAATAATTAAGTTGGCCTCAAGTCTTCAATTACAGTCCCAACCACATCTATATTCACTAGTTTTTGTTTGCTTAGAGAGATGTATGTTCATTCTCAATCATCTTTTCCTGGATTCTTGTTTGTTGCAGGTCTGTGGTACATGTTGGTGCACATTCAAGTTTTGATGTATGAATTTGATTGGTGATAGTTAATTGACTTTAAAAGGATTGTCAGAAAACAAATTTGAAGTGCTTTGACATCTTTACTGTTTTGATAAGAACACAAGGATGGTGGTATATTTTGTGATGGCTTGCTGTATTTCCAGTCGCTGAGCTGTTTTGTATAATGCAGAACCAAGATGTCACAGAAGCCATTCAGAAGGTGGCTGCAGCTTATGATTGCAAGATTGTAGAAGGTGTATTAAGCCACCAAATGAAGCAGTTTGTGATCGATGGTAATAAAGTTGTCCTGAATGTATCGAACCCAGAAACAAGAGTAGATGATGCAGAATTTGAGGAAAATGAGGTCTATGCAATTGATATTGTCACTAGCACTGGGGAAGGCAAAGTAAGAGTTTTTCTTGGTTGGGATGAAAAGCTTGCAAAATGGATGGGTTGCCAACTTATTGCTCTTTCATGGTGCAGCCAAAGTTGTTGGATGAGAAACAGACGACCATTTACAAAAGGGCTGTGGATAAAAACTATAACTTGAAGTTGAAAGCTTCAAGATTTATCTTCAGTGAAATCAGTCAGAAGTTTCCTATCATGCCATTTACAGCAAGGTGTGTGGTATCTATTCATAACGTGTTTGTCTTGTCACAAGAAAATCGTGCTTTTTTCATCTACGGAGTACATTCTAAATTGGCTGCTCATCCTTTTCTGCTGATTATATTTGTTTTTGAATCTACAAGGGATTTGGAAGAGAAAAGAGCCCGGTTTGGTTTGCTGGAATGTGTTAACCACGAGCTTCTGCAGCCATATCCTGTTTTGCATGAGAAACCTGGTCAGTAGATCACTGATTATTGCATCATGGTATTCTCTTGGAATATGTAGCACGTTTAATTCCTCATTTCAGTCTCCTAAAAGAGAATGCTGATAGTATTCTTCTTCTGTGAGTTTGGCTGTTAAGCAATTGCTTGAATTAAGATGATTTGCAAAATTTTTGTTGCAGGTGACTTGGTTGCACATGTTAAGTTCACAGTGCTGCTAATGCCTAATGGATCAGATAGGATTACATCTCATCCTCTGCAGGAGCTGAAACCCACAAAAACTGCAGAGAGTGACCCTGAAATCAAAGCTTGGTTGTCCCTTCCCATAAAGACAAAGAAGAAAGGTGGCGGGAAGAAAAAGAAAGGTAAATAGGTCGTTTTCCTTTGAAGTTTTTGTCTTAATATATATCTTGTGTGCTTTGATGTTTGATGATGTTCATGGATGTTGCAATGTAGGCAAGAAAGGTGAGAAAACAGAAGACTCGTCCCAAACAGAGGCTATGGATGAAGAAGTAAATGGTGCTTCTTAGTGATGAAAATCCTTTGGTGTTGAAGCACCAACACCCTTTCAGACGCTTGACGTCCTCCGTGAAGAATGTACGGGATCGAGTGAGTCAGTTGGGTTCTTTTTGGGTCCATTTGGATGACGTTATACAATTTACAGATCCCTGTCACCGTCATCATGACCCATAATACTTCGCCATGCTTTCCTATTTAACAGTGCCCTATCTATCAAGAACTGTCTACTGCTTTACCTGTCATGATTTTGGGATAATAGAAATGTTCTTATTTGATCAGTTAATTTACAACCAAAAATTTGTTTGTTTATGTGAGTGTAAATATCTCATTACTTGATGATCCATAATTGGTGAGGGGAATTTGGGTTTTACAAGCTGTGGTTCTAATAGAGATCCTTAAAAGATCAGAAGTTTGTTAAATTCTATGTTCTTGCCCTTAGAAAGTTCTATTTTTTCGTATTTCCGTTTTCGATAGAGTTTTCAGTCTTCAGGGAAATTGGACAAAGGAATCGGGTTTGTGCATATTATTTTTTTCGACGAGGGTTCACGCTTGTTGAGAAAATTGCAGGAAGTGGTAGATTTCTCCGGAAGGCAGAAAATTAAAAAGTCGAGTCCTGTAAAATTGTTGCATTGGTTGAGTGTCTTAGTCTTACTCAGGTAGAGATTTGACACTTCGAAGAGATCCCAAGTTCAAAATTTAATTGGGCCCTTAAAAAGATAGATAAATAAATAAATAAAATGAAAGGTTGTTACACTTGGAGGATCGGACATCTGCTGAAGGCCCAATACCGAAGTAGAGATGGGATTGCCGAACATTGGCAAGCATGATTATCCCTCACAAACAGCTTTAACCTGGTACAAGTGAAATAGGTTTATGAATTATGATAACAAATCTGAAACATGGGTGATTAAGTATTCCTTTTACTCGAATCAGATTGGAAAGTCTGAATTAGTGTTTCTAACACGTGTATGTTTACGTATATCCGACCTTTCTTACCATGCCATAATCGGAAGTCTATGGGTAATGTTGTTGTAGTAGTATCTAAAATGAAGGGTGCGTCATAAGAGCTTCTATTTGTGAAGTATGTAATATAATCCCTAAAAAGTTAAAAAGTCGGTGCATGAGTATAATGAAGTGCTGAAAAACAAAGTTAAAAATGGGATCTGTGAACGGTGTGAAGTAAAGTCGGTATCACTAGACTCATGCACCAATCAAGTCCTTTGTACCCTCGAAAGTCTTAGGATAGATTAGACACAAAAATGCAAAACTGGAAATTAACGTAATATTTGGTCCTAACTGGGTGAAACCCGTTTTAAGATGACGATGAAGCTTAGAAAAAGATGGTTTAAGAAATATAACCTTCTTATTTCTAGGAAGCATTGAATGAAAAAAATCAACTTCATCATTGTTAATCAATTAGTGGCTCACTCTGCTACTTTCTTATTATTTTGTCTGTATAAAACCAAATTTTTTTTTTTTTTTTTTTAAGCGAGCGAAGGTGAAGCGTAAATATTTGTCATCTGCCGGTAGCAAATTTAACGTGGCGCTGCTAAACCCATGACGAAGGGCTGATTACTGATGTACAGTGGAAACTTTATGATCTATATAACCTTCAGATCAGCTTCTTAATTATACATGTGAAGTTAGTACTAAATAGCAAAAAGTAGGGGAGAAAATCTTCGAAAGCTGTATTGTTATAGATGCATGAATCTTCATATGTTTGCATGCAAAAGTTGCATTTACATTTGTGACAAAGAAAATAACTAAATGGAGCTGTAAATGTCTTATAAGTTAATACTAAATATGACATTTTCAAACTTAAATATTCACCCTTTTCAAAAATTCATTTACAGGCTGCACAAACAAATCAAACGGTAATATAACTTTACATCCAAGACACATAATTGACGTGCAAACGATGATATCACCTTGGATAATTCAGAGAAGTACACAGACCTACACAAATTTTACAATGGTTAATGACCAAGTATTATGAGTTGGTCATTGACCAATAAAATGTGTAAAAATTTATGGGTCTCTTGTTTTGACCAATCACCTCATTGCTTGCATGTAGATAAAACTTATTTGTCATCATTTCATTGTCACACTAGTTGATCAATGACCACAATAAAATTTCTCTATTAATATAATAAAAACAGTAGTATCAATCATCTTTTTTCAATTTTGAAATGAATCAACACATGTAATTTCCAATTAATAGTTAATATGGAGCGATCGTTGAATATTACGCTATTTGTAGTAAATTTATCGTTCATATCATCACCTCATTTTTCCAGAGTGCGTCATTATAATATTTCTTCGATAATATGTTTAATTGACAAATATGAAAAATCCACATTCTCTATACATTGTTTCTTTTATTGGTCCAAAATTTTCGAAGGAGTATTCCCGGGTAGTTTTCCAAAATATTAATCCGAAGAAATATTATTTGATATCTCCCTTCTTTTCTTTCTTGATGAAGAATCCATACATTTGAGACCAAAGTTAATAACTTTTTCAATTACATTTAAACTATTTCAAAGTTAATCGCGCACGCATTCCACATGCACATTGCATATCCTCACCCTAAATTGTAGTTTTCCCATTTCAATCCACAGCAGTTTGGATTCTTCGAGATCTTATTCTTCCGCTTCTTCCCCAAGAAAAATCTCCCTACAATTTTGAATCTAAAACCACGCCTCTAAGACCAATTCTTCCTTATGAATACCTTTAATCTCTTTTCCATCTCTAAACTCCATCGCCAATTCCTCTACCATGGACAGTATTGTGGAAACAAGTCCAAGTGAGGTATGCCGAGGTGCATTGAGGTACGCCGACTTGATCTAAATAATTATCGTAATGGAAAATAAAACTAAGTGAAGAAATTCAGTCAGACAAACTGCGTTGAACTAAGACGGATGGACAAAGGAAGACTGAGCTAAACTAAAAAAAAAGCTGAAGTAAAAAGGATGAAGGATGAACGTGCTGGACTGAAGAGGGGCTGAGGTGAATAGAAGTACGGAACGAAGACAGGTGAAGATAACAACGAAGTTGAAGTAAAGGAAGTACTGAGCCGAGGTAATAAGGTGAAGCACAAATGCATCGATAATAAGACCGAGCTACCATACTTAATAGCTATTGTAACGTAAAATTTTTTCACATTATATAAGGCAGAACTGTGCAGCTAACTAACTGTTACCTTATACAGAAAACACTATAAATGAATAGTAACCAGTATCCAAGTAGAAAATAAAGTCATTAGGAATAGAATTTTTCCTATAAAAAGAAAGCAAACATTGTAAATTTAAATTTAACTTTTGAATTCTTAAATTTAACTTTTGAATTCTTTCTATCTCGACAATTATGATCAACAATCTCGATTCCTACACGCCGGGAAACAACAAGGTCGCCTCTCTAGCAGCCAACGGAAAAGTTTCCGGCATCGAGGACTCTGCTCCTTCCATTACTTCAACCTCCGAACCCACTCTTGGCCGCCACATCGCTCGCCGCCTAGTGGAGATCGGAGTGAACGATGTTTTCTCCGTTCCAGGTGACTTCAATCTCACACTGCTTGATCACCTGATTGCTGAACCCGGACTGAAGAATATTGGTTGTTGCAATGAGCTTAATGCCGGTTACGCTGCTGACGGCTACGCTCGTGCTCGAGGTGTTGGTGCATGTGTTGTTACCTTCACCGTCGGTGGCCTTAGCGTGCTTAATGCGATCACCGGAGCGTATAGCGAGAACCTGCCGGTGATTTGCATTGTTGGTGGGCCAAATACTAATGACTACGGGACGAATAGGATTTTGCATCATACCGTTGGCTTGCCTGATTTTAGCGAACTCAGATGCTTCCAGACTGTCACTTGCTATCAGGTAATTTTTCTTTGAATTGTTGAATGCTTTCGCTGTTCAGTATTATTTGACACACACACACACAGATGTGTATATATACATATACATATACATATATACATATATACACACATATATATATATATACATATATATATATACATATATATATATACATATATATATCAAATGTATTTCATGACCTTATTTGTTCTGCATACCTGGTTTCATTTCATTTATTTAGCTTATGGTCTCCAGTATGAGTTGTCATATCGTTTTTCCTTGATTAAGTGAGCTATGTTATACTATCCAAATTTGTATTGACAGAATAATATTTGTTGAGTGAATGATTAAGCCGAATATATCGAAACATGATTCAAATTACGGGATTCAAATTATTATTGTAGTTGTCTTTCAAACGTTACGATCCTGATTGGAAAACTAAAATGTGTTTTGTTTGGTATGATTGACGAGAATCCATTTTGTTTAATTAATTGGCTATATGTCTCCGAGTATCAGGCTGTTGTTAACCACTTAGAAGATGCGCACGAGCAGATCGATCGAGCCATTTCCACAGCTCTGAAAGAAAGCAAGCCGGTTTACATTAGCATTAGTTGCAATTTGCCAGGCATTCCTTGTTGGAGGAAAATTTATAAATGGGTTTGTCCAAAGTTGGTGAGCAACATACTTTGAGCTTAATTAAGATTAGTTTTCGTTAATCAAAAATGAAAACTAATGAATCCTAAATTATCTACGTGATGAGTAGATGATTTTAGGCTTTTGAATCACTCAATTTCGATATCGGGTGAATGAGAAATTAATGCTCAAAGTAGGAATAAAAAATTGGTTGCAAATTGGAAAATTGGTGATGTGGCTTCATGAGAAGAAGACACATCACCTTTTTGCAAATATACCACATTGGCAAATTGAAGGGAAAATGCCACCAAATATAGTGCTAGGAGAGGCACTTTAGATGTGCCCTAAGGGCATGAGAAGTTTTTGACCGGAGGGAAGACCTAGAAAGTGGCACACGCGCGCGCGCCGCCCGCCCGCCCGTCCGGCCGGCTCGGCTCGGCTCGGGCTCGGGCTCGGGCTCGTGCTCGTGGCTCGCCCGCCCGGTTCTTATCTTTTTGGATAAATTTTCTCTTAAATTTTTCCAGAAAATAAATTACTTGATCCTACGGTTATGATTTAATCCTGCGATCTAACGGCTCAGATTGAGCTGACAGTTTCAACTGACTAATTACTCCCAGTCGTGGGATAATGGCCGAGCTGACCTCCCAGTCGTGGGATAATGGCCGAGCTGACCTCCCAGTCGTGGGATAATGGCCGAGCTGAGACAGTCGTGGGGTGCGTGGTGAACGTGGGGTTACTGGCCGATCAGTGCGGTCGTGGGTTGCCGTAACCTCCAAGAATTCCCTCTATAAATAGAGGCAGTACACTGCTTCTAAAGACACATAAATTTTCCTTCTCTTCTCCTACTGCATATTCCGTTGCTGCATACTGTATACACTGCTGCTGCATTTCATCCATTTGAGGAAGTCAGAACATTTGTCAGGTTCGTGGAGTTTTTACGTAGTAGTGCCACTCGTATGAACTGTTAACCGTTGTATCCTGGGAGACGTTTGCAAAATTTCGGTTGGACACAGTATACCGGAGCAATTCGTCTTAAGGACAGAGTCCTGGGCTCGCCTCGGTCCCTATGTTGAGTTCATCCCTGAGTTGAGCTCGTCTCTGTGTTGAGATCATCCTGTGTTGAGCTCTTCCCTATGTTGAGCTCATCTGTGTTGAGCTCATCGTTTCGGCTCATCCATGATGGCAATTTGGTTCATCATTGGGATGACCTCGGACTTTCGTCTCGGCTCATCCCTGTGATGGCAATTTGGTTCATCACTGGGATGACCTCGGACTTTCGTCTCGGCTCATCCCTGTGATGGTAATTTGGTTCATCACTGGGATGACCTCGGACTTTCGTCTCGGCTCATCCCTGCGATGGCAATTTGGTTCATCACTGGGATGACCTCGGACTTTCGTCTCGGCTCATCCCTGCGATGGCAATTTGGTTCATCACTGGGATGACCTCGGACTTTCGTCTCGGCTCATCCCTGTGATGGTAATTTGGCTCATCACTGGGATGACCTCAGATTCATCTCGGACTGGGATGATCTCAGATTTCCTCGGCTCATCCCTGTGATGGTAATTTGGCTCATCACTGGGATGACCTCGGATTTCATCTCGGCTCATCCCTGTGATGGCATTTCGGCTCATCACTGGGATGACCTCGGATTTCATCTCGGCTCATCCCTGTGATGGCACTTCGGCTCATCACTGGGATGACCTCGGATTTCATCTCGGCTCATCCCTTTGATGGTAATTTGGCTCATCACTGGGATGACCTCGGATTTCATCTCGGCTCATCCCTGTGATGGCAATTTGGTTCATCACTGGGATGACCTCGGCCATCCATCTCGGCCATCACTGTGATGGCACTTTACAGAATATCAGTTTCGTTCTCTAATAAATCTGAGATCTTGTATGTAAACAACAATCTTAAGACGAATTCGTTCTTATCTCAGTTTTGTACCGATTTATTTACAGTATTCTGTTGGTATACTGACTTCTTGTTGCATGATTTGTCAGAAATTGAAACGAGATGGAGAACGAAAGCTCTAACTCGCACATCGGCGCTGAGGAACAGAACACTGC
Source organism: Eustoma russellianum (assembly GCA_036186865.1). Taxonomy (NCBI): domain Eukaryota; kingdom Viridiplantae; phylum Streptophyta; class Magnoliopsida; order Gentianales; family Gentianaceae; genus Eustoma; species Eustoma russellianum. The sequence continues at coordinate 2,503,900 of AP025048.1, read as the reverse complement.
TGTTCCAATCGCACCTACTGTTGCTGCACCCATTCCTGCACCTGTTCCTGCTGCTGGACAGGTTGAGAAGCCTGAAAAGTTTGGAGGCAGTTTCTTCAAACGCTGGCAGCAAAAGATGCTGTTTTTCTTGACAACATTGGGCTTAGCAAAGATGTTGAATGAGGATCCTCCGGAGGTGGTTCCGGTTGAAGATCCGAATATGAACATGCAGAACCATTTGATGGCTGAAGCATGGAATTTTAACAATTATGTATGCTTGAGTCATATTTTGAGTTGTTTAGATAATTCATTGTATGGACTGTACTGTACTTATAAAACTGCAAAGTTATTGTGGATGACCTTAGATAAGAAGTACCGCACGGAGGATGCCGGTACAAAGAAGTTTGTCGTTGGCAAATTTCTTGATTTTAAAATGTCAGATTCCAAGACTGTTGTTTCTCAGATTGAGGAATTACAGATGCTGGTGGCCGAAATGGAAGAAGAGGGCATGTCGCTCAGTGAATCTTTCATAGTAGCGGCTGTGATTGAGAAGCTACCTCTTTCGTGGAGGGAATTTAGAAGCTATCTCAAACACAAGCGAAAGGAAATGACATTGGAGGATCTGATTGTTCGACTCCGTATAGAGGAGGACAATCGTAGATCCGAAAAAAGGCCAAGTTCGAGTTCTGGTCATGCTAAAGCTCATGTCGCAGAGGCGACGAAAAAGAAAAAGAGAAATCCTGTCGGAGTGAACCCTAAAGGCAAGAAAGTTGCCAAAAAGTTCACTGGAAAATGTTATAACTGTGGAACTCAGGGGCACCGCAGTGTTGACTGCCGTAAGCCCAAGAAAAAGCAGGAAAAAGCGAAAGCCAACCTTGTCAGTCAGATGGATGATCTGGATTTGTGCGCTGTTGTTTCTGAATGCAACGCAGTTGGAAATCCTCGTGAATGGTGGGTGGACACTGGAGCCACTCGACATGTCTGTGCAAACAGGGCGATGTTCAGAGACTATTCTCCGGCAAAGAATAATGAAAAGCTGTACATGGGGAACTCTGATAGCTTGAAGATTGAAGGTTCGGGCAATGTGATTCTGAAGATGACTTCAGGAAAGGAATTGACTTTGCGAGATGTATTGCACGTTTCTGACATCCGCAAGAACTTAGTTTCTGGAGCTTTACTAGTCAGTCATGGTTTTAGACTAGTATTTGATTGTAATAAATTTATTCTGAGTAAGAATGGGGTATTTCTGGGGAAGGGGTACTTGACCGACAACATGTTCAAACTTAGTGTGATGACTGTTGTACCCAAGAAAACTTTGCCCAAAGAGGCCAATAAGACTGCTTCTACTTCTGCTTATATGCTTGAGTCTTCTTGTTTATGGCATTTTCGTTTGGGACATGTTAATTATAAGTCAATACAAAGGATGATTAATCTTGACTTATTACCCAAACTGAACATTAGTAAAGAAAAATGCCAAGTATGTGTTGAAGCAAAAAATGACAAAGATGCCATTTCCTTCAATAGAAAGGAACACTGAACCTTTAGATTTAATTCATACTGATGTGTGTGATTTAAAATTTGTGCAAACAAGAGGTGGTAAAAAAATATTTTGTAACTTTTATCGATGATTGCACACGATACTGTTATGTCTATTTGCTAAGTAGCAAAGACGAGGCCCTTGATGCTTTCAAGGACTATAAAAATGAAGTTGAGAATCAACTTAGCAAACGAATTAAGACAATTCGTAGTGATAGAGGTGGCGAATATGATGCACCGTTTAATGAATTCTGTTCAGAACATGGCATTATTCATCAAACGACTGCATCATATTCACCTCAATCGAATGGTATTGCTGAACGCAAAAACCGTACTCTGAAAGAGATGATGAATGCTATGTTGATAAGTTCGGGTTTACCACAGAACTTGTGGGGGGAAGCAATTCTCTCTGCCAACGTCATTTTAAATAGAATTCCACCTAAGAAGATGGATGAAACCCCATACGAGCTTTGGAAAGGCCATAAGCCTAGTTACAAATACTTGAAAGTATGGGGGTGTCTGGCGAAGGTTGCAGTACCCAAACCAAGATAAGTTAGAATTGGGCCTAAAACAATTGATTGCATATTCATAGGATATGCAACTAACAGTAGTGCATATCGATTCTTGGTGCACAAGTCGGACATTCCTGACATACATGAGAATGTTGTCATGGAATCAAGAAATGCAGTGTTCTTTGAAGATGTCTTTCCAAAGAAAGACGAAAACAACAAAGAAGCAAGCACTAGTAAGCGAGTGCGTGAGACGACTCCTCAAGAAATTGAGGAATTGCGTCAAAGCAAACGAACCAGAGTACCAACATCTTTTGGACCAGATTTTCTAACATACTTGGTAGAAAACGATCCAAGAACTTTTCTGAGGCGATGTCAACTCCAGAAGCTCCCTTCTGGAAAGAGGCAGTAAATAGTGAGATAGAATCGATTCTTCAAAATCACACTTGGGAGCTGGTTGATCTTCCACCAGGAAGTAAACCACTCGGATGCAAGTGGATCTTTAAGAAAAAGCTGAAAGAAGATGGGTATATTGACAAATACAAGGCCCGGTTGGTAGCTAAAGGCTATCGACAAAAGGAAGGCTTTGACTTTTTTGATACCTACTCACCGGTAACTAGGATCACTTCAATAAGAATGCTAGTTGCTATCGCTGCAGTCTACGACTTAGAAATACATCAGATGGATGTGAAGACTGCCTTCCTGAACGGTGAGTTAGAAGAAGAAATTTATATGGAGCAACCTGAAGGGTTTGCTGTACCAGGGCAAGAGAAAAAGGTGTGTAAACTTGTCAAGTCTTTGTACGAACTTAAACAAGCACCCAAACAGTGGCATTTGAAGTTTGATGAGGCAATGTTGTTAAATGGCTTCAGAATCAACGAGTGTGACAAGTGTGTGTACATCAAGAACACACCAGACGCCTATGTGATAGTGTGTCTATATGTAGATGACATGCTCATCATGGGCAGTACTCGTGACATCATTTTGAATACCAAGAAGATGTTAACACGAAATTTTGATATGAAAGATATGGGGGTTGCCAATGTTATTCTAGGAATTAAAAATTTCTCGGATAACTGAAGGCCTCGTTATGCCACAAACTCACTATATTGAATCTGTTCTCAAACGATTCAATATGTTTGATACAAAACCAATAAAGACCCCACTAGACTTAAGTGTACACTTAAGAAAGAACCGATGTGAACCTGTAGCTCAATTGAAGTACTCACAGGTAATAGGAAGTCTGATGTACATAACAAACTGTACAAGACCAGACTTAGCCTGTTCAGTAAACAAATTGAGCAGGTTTACGAGTAATCCAAGTGAAGATCATTGGAAAGCTCTAAATAGAGTGATGAGGTACTTGAAGTACACAATGAACCTTGGATTACACTATACAAGATATCCAGCAGTATTGGAAGGATATTGTGATGCGAATTGGATATCAGATAGCAAGGACTCTAAGTCCACCAGTGGATACCTATTCACTGTTGGTGGAGGTGCTGTGTCATGGAAATCTACAAAACAAACGTGCATAGCTCGGTCCACTATGAAAGCCGAGTTTATAGCACTAGATAAAGCTGGAGAAGAGGCTGAATGGCTTCGAAATTTCCTAGAAGATGTTCCATGTTGGCCTAAGCCAATAGCTCCTATCAGCATACACTGTGATAGTCAGTCTGCTATAGGACGGGCACAAAGCAGCATCTACAATGGTAAGTCTCGACACATACGTCGGAGACATAATACCATTAAGCAATTGATCTCTAATGGTGTGATTTCCATTGATTACATAAAATCAAAGGAGAATCTTGCGGATCCACTTACAAAAGGCTTGCCTAGAGATCAGATGTCAAGACTGACAAATGGAATGGGATTGAAGCCCATAATGCATGAATCTTTGTAATGGTAACCCAACCTTGTTGACTGGAGATCCCAGAATCTTGGTTCAATGGGACAACTAAGTTATGAAGATTCAGTTAGCACTTACTCATTCCGTCTAATAAAAGTGTTGTCTGCAGAGAATTTAGGGTAAGCTAAGGCTTTTAATGATGTCCTATATCTTGATACGTCAAGTGGAGTATGGCAGAATACTCTTGATAGGAATCACCTATGTAAGTGTGAAGTGGGGCCGCTTCTATGAGAAAGTCTAGGAGACAAGATTTCTCTAAAACACTTTCTGAAACCAGGTTGTTCATGGCCAAAACGAACACAACCATGAGAACCAAAAAGGTGTTAAAGGAAATATTGTGTGAGTATCGTTGTCTTGGTTCACAACAAAGGCTGACTAGTTCAAGACATCAAGTCACTATTTAGCCGAGTGAATCCGATGGTACGTCACTATGAAAGGTTCAAAGCCAGAAGCTACCTCTTCTGATGCAATATTTTCTTGTCTGACTTCTCCTTAGAGTCTGCATTTGCATTTGCATTAATTTCCATTCATGTGGGGGATTGTTGGAGGAAAATTTATAAATGGGTTTGTCCAAAGTTGGTGAGCAACATACTTTGAGCTTAATTAAGATTAGTTTTCGTTAATCAAAAATGAAAACTAAATTATCTACGTGATGAGTAGATGATTTTAGGCTTTTGAATCACTCAATTTCGATATCGGGTGAATGAGAAATTAATGCTCAAAGTAGGAATAAAAAATTGGTTGCAAATTGGAAAATTGGTGATGTGGCTTCATGAGAAGAAGACACGTCACCTTTTTGCAAATATACCACATTGGCAAATTGAAGGGAAAATGCCACCAAATATAGTGCTAGGAGAGGCACTTTAGATGTGCCCTAAGGGCATGAGAAGTTTTTGACCGGAGGGAAGACCTAGAAAGTGCCACACGCGCGCCGCCCGCCCGTCCGGCCGGCTCGGCTCGGGCTCGGGCTCGGGCTCGTGCTCGTGGCTCGCCCGCCCGGTTCTTATCTTTTTGGATAAATTTTCTCTTAAATTTTTCCAGAAAATAAATTACTTGATCCTACGGTTATGATTTAATCCTGCGATCTAACGGCTCAGATTGAGCTGACAGTTTCAACTGACTAATTCCTCCCAGTCGTGGGATAATGGCCGAGCTGACCTCCCAGTCGTGGGATAATGGCCGAGCTGAGACAGTCGTGGGGTGCGTGGTGAACGTGGGGTTACTGGCCGATCAGTGCGGTCGTGGGTTGCCGTAACCTCCAAGAATTCCCTCTATAAATAGAGGCAGTACACTGCTTCTAAAGACACAGAAATTTTCCTTCTCTTCTCCTACTGCATAATCCGTTGCTGCATACTGTATACACTGCTGCTGCATTTCATCCATTTGAGGAAGTCAGAACATTTGTCAGGTTAGTGGAGTTTTTACGTAGTAGTGCCACTCGTATGAACTGTTAACCGTTGTATCCTGGGAGACGTTTGCAAATTTTCGGTTGGGCACAGTATACCGGAGCAATTCGTCTTAAGGACAGAGTCCTGGACTCGCCTCGGTCCCTATGTTGAGCTCATCCCTGAGTTGAGCTCGTCTCTGTGTTGAGATCATCCTGTGTTGAGCTCTTCCCTATGTTGAGCTCATCTGTGTTGAGCTCATCGTTTCGGCTCATCCATGATGGCAATTTGGTTCATCACTGGGATGACCTCGGACTTTCGTCTCGGCTCATCCCTGTGATGGCAATTTGGTTCATCACTGGGATGACCTCGGACTTTCGTCTCGGCTCATCCCTGTGATGGTAATTTGGTTCATCACTGGGATGACCTCGGACTTTCGTCTCGGCTCATCCCTGTGATGGCAATTTGGTTCATCACTGGGATGACCTCGGACTTTCGTCTCGGCTCATCCCTGCGATGGCAATTTGGTTCATCACTGGGATGACCTCGGACTTTCGTCTCGGCTCATCCCTGTGATGGTAATTTGGCTCATCACTGGGATGACCTCAGATTCATCTCGGACTGGGATGATCTCAGATTTCCTCGGCTCATCCCTGTGATGGTAATTTGGCTCATCACTGGGATGACCTCGGATTTCATCTCGGCTCATCCCTGTGATGGTAATTTGGCTCATCACTGGGATGACCTCGGATTTCATCTCGGCTCATCCCTGTGATGGCACTTCGGCTCATCACTAGGATGACCTCGGATTTCATCTCGGCTCATCCCTTTGATGGTAATTTGGCTCATCACTGGGATGACCTCGGATTTCATCTCGGCTCATCCCTGTGATGGCAATTTGGTTCATCACTGGGATGACCTCGGCCATCCATCTCGGCCATCACTGTGATGGCACTTTACAGAATATCAGTTTCGTTCTCTAATAAATCTGAGATCTTGTATGTAAACAACATTCCTCATCCTACATTCAGCAGAGATCTAATACCCTTCTCCTTGTCTCCTAAGTACTTTTCATCTACTAGATTTTCCTTTTTGTCTCACTTTGTTTCTTCTAGTAGCTACGTGATACTAATGATGTTGTATGCACATATTCTTTGATTAAAATGGTAATCACAGATTGAGCAACAAGATGAGATTGGATGCTGCTGTGGAAGCAGCAGTAGCCTTCTTCAACAAGGCGGTGAAGCCAGTTATGGTTGGAGGGCCTAAATTGAGAGTTGCAAAAGCTACTGATGCGTTTGTAGAACTGGCTGATGCCTGTGGCTATGCCATGGCTGTCATGCCATCAGCAAAGGGACTTGTACCTGAACACCATCCTCACTTCATTGGCACATACTGGGGGGCAGTGGGTACTGCATTCTGTGCAGAAATTGTAGAATCAGCTGATGCTTACTTGTTTGTTGGGCCGATCTTTAATGACTGTAGCTCAGTGGGGTATTCCCTTCTATTAAAGAAGGAGAAGGCAATAATCGTGCAGCCTGATAGAGTTGTGATTGCCAATGGACCTGCTTTTGGATGTGTATTAATGAAAGACTTCCTTCAGGAGCTGGCAAATAGGATTAAACTCAACACAATTGCATTCGAGAACTATTGCCGTATCTTTGTTCCTGATGGTCTGCCAAAGATAAGCGAGCCTAATGAGCCATTGAGGGTCAATGTACTCTTCCAGCATATACAAAAGATGCTTTCTGGTGAAACAGCTGTGATTGCAGAGACTGGTGATTCTTGGTTCAACTGCCAGAAGCTAAAATTACCTGAAGGTTATGGGTAAGTATTATAGCGGATCACCAGTCTTACATAAGATCTTTTATATAATAATTCGATACCATAAAAGTTGGTGTTTTAGGTATGAGTTCCAGATGCAATATGGCTCAATTGGCTGGTCAGTTGGTGCTACACTTGGCTACGCACAGTCTGTGCCTCATAAGCGAGTGATTTCTTGCATCGGTGATGGCAGCTTTCAGGCAAGCAATTTGCTTAAAGATAATGACGTTTCCTTGACGCCTATTAGTTAATTAAGAGCTAATATCTTGCAGGTGACTGCACAAGATGTATCGACAATGATCAGTAGCGGGCAAAATAGCATCATTTTCTTGATTAACAATGGAGGATATACCACAGAGGTTGAAATCCATGATGGCCCTTATAATGTGATCAAGAACTGGAACTACACTGGAGTAGTCGAGGCCTTCTGTAACAGTGAAGGCAACCTCTGGACAGCAAAGGTTGTTTTCTACTTTCTAGTCAAGCCTTCTACAACCAGATGAAATAGTTTCTTTTTAGTAAAAGTAGTTTAGTTTCTCATGGAGTAAGATTTTAACCGGCTTGTAATTCAGGTACGCTATGAGGAACAACTAATAGAAGCAATTGAAAAGGCAATAGGGGAGAAGAAAGATTGTCTGTGCTTTATAGAAGTGATTGTTCACAAAGATGATACAAGCAAAGCGCTGCTTGGATGGGGCTCCAGAGTCTCGTCTGTGAATAGCCGCCCGCCTAATTTTCAGTGATATTGTGCAACTATTATTACAGTGCAAGCATAGAGGTCTTTCATATGTAAGTGTTGATTACAGTTTAATGAGCAAAACGTTCTATTATGAGTACTTGCTAGTCTAGTAGAGAGGTTTTACTTACTTTTATTCTTTTCCGGAATGCTTACATTAGTACGAGAAATTAGGCTATGCTTATGTTGGTTTAAAATTAACAGGCCCTTAATTTGGGTAATTTTTTAGTCTTCTGATATGGATTGCGACTTCTTGATTAATACTTTGGTTAATTACTGCTTTGCTTAAATTTGAAAAGAATTAGGGTGCTTTTACCCTCACATTGGGCTGAAAGGACCAATCCATTTATTTCATTGATTCTGTCCATCATACCTTGACAATGATGCTTCTACAATTTGCGCGCATTTAGTTCTGACTTATTACAGATTGTAACCTGTTTGACTTGATTGTTGTTGATACAGCAAATAGTATTGAATGTTGAAGAAGGAACCACTTTCTACCTTATCTGATAAGGAAACAAATGACGCAGGATGAAGATGATGTTACAATACGAACTCATCATATCCCAGTCCATTATGATTTTAAAAGGTACCAAAAATATTTTTTTGGAACGGAAAAAATGCTATTTAGCTTAAATGTATGTAATATGATTACTTAAAGAGAAAATGGATTGCAAATATTTTCTCAATCCACTTGAACTCTGGTCATTTTCAGTTTCGCTCATAAACAGTAATGATTAATTTTTCAGTTCTTCTAACTATCAAATTAACACTAAGGAACACCCCTCCATAGTTACTTGTAATGGAGAAAGGGTGTGTTATTAACAAAACATGTTCAACTTATTTGAATCTTCATGTAGGTAGCTGAAAAAAAGAAAAACAAGAAAGAAAAAAAGAGCAGATACAGTGGACAACTAAAATGTTGGAGAACTTCTGCAATGTTGTTGTGTTATGTGGCTTTCAAGCTATCAAATGTCTAGTTGACAATTTTACCTAGATATGCATTACTAATTGAGGGGATTCTTGAGTTTGGCATGCTGAACTTAAACAAGGTTATCTAAACTTCAATAGACGGCCGGGGATGTACAGGCCAACAGGGGGAGGGGTATCATGTTTTCTCTCTGTCCTCATCTTTTTTCATTGTTAAAGTTCAGAAACGTTGAACTCAAGAAAACTCCTGCTGATTGTTTCATGCAGGGAGCTGCTGATCCTGAAAAGAATGAAGAGTGGCTCTACAAAGAGGACAAATAGCTTGATTTCTTAGCCATTTATCCACACATTCAGAATGGTATGCATGCATACACGTGGGAATCACCTTAATCATCTCATTTTCCTCAACTTCACTCAAACATATAGCACATTCACTTATCTCTCTAAAACCATCTTCTTTTGAATACGGCATAGAGCTATGCTTGTGCAAGAACATGGGCAGGCTATTTATGGAGGCTTCATCTAGTCCCTTATTGCGATTCGCTGCCGTCTCAGCTGCTGCAAGGGAAGCTGCTCCAGAACTCAAAACCATCTGGCGAGCAAAATTGAAGAAGCAGAATGCGACGACGAAAATGATGCAAATGAAGATAATAGAAATGGCTAGGAGGGCTTGATGGTGGAGGTGCAAAGTGAGACTGAAGTCATTCATGTAGCCATGAGAGGGTTCACAGTCTTCTGAAGCCATTGGAGAAAATTTCTGCAATTCATAATTGATGTGTATGGAAGCAACTGATATATGGAGTTCAAAATATGGGCAAAATAGTTTAAATGTGGTCCGGTTTTAACGTGGTCCATCAACTAATTACTATTCATTCTAGTGGTTACCTTTAACCAATAGGACAGACGCAAATAGTTATTTCTAACCAATAGAGTATAGTCAAGGTAACATTGTTACTAGGCCGAATACCTAATTTGCGGGGCACCTTGTACCACCAACCTAGAAGCCGCTGAGGGCTATCAGAGCCAGGGTGTGGCTTTTTGATCCAAGAAAACTTGAGGGCTATCAGAGCCAGGGTGTGGCTTTTTGATCCAAGAAAACTTTGTGTCAGGAGAGTTGTGCTTAAAACATAAAGCTCACACTATCATTTTACCATCTTTTATTGGCTAAAAATTATTACTCCATTCGTTTTAAAAATATTGTTCAGTTTCACACTCTTATAAATAAAACGAGATGAATCAAATCAGAAGCATCCAGAATTTTGGATCGATAAGCAACTAAACTAAAGAGAGAGCGATAATGGAATTGCAAAAATAAATTGAGCATAGAGCAAAAAAAAAAAGGAAAAAGAAATTCTTTTAGTCAACTCTAATAATAATTTTAGAATAAAATTAGTTTTTATTGGTTAAAAAGTATTTCCATCTAGTAATTACTTAACCATTTTAAACTTTACCTTATCAGGGGGGAAAGATTTGAGTAAGAGGGATGGGAAGTATGGGTTGGCAGGAAAGAAGTGCAGCTGGTCCCTCTGCAGAGCTGTTCAATTATACACCAATTGGATAGTGGTGATAAGAGCATTTGATATCACTGTATTAATTTGTCCTGTGCATTTAAGTTAGAGGTTACTTCCAACTCCCCAACAATATAATATCCTAGCTATTAAGGAATTTATGTGACTTAGAGCTTAGTCTGCAACGTGTTGAGGTATGAATCATAATGCGTAGATTCCCCTCAACCACACCCCCCACTCTCCCCAACCCCCCTTTTTTTGTTTTTTTTTGTTATTTAATTGCTAGTCATCAGATTTATTTATCATATCCATTTTACATCACGACTATCTTATTCATGCATATATTTGATTTCGTTAGTTATATTGTTTTTAATGTTATTTTGTTAAAAAAATTAACCAATTAAATAAAAACTAATAAAAGATTGATTTGACCACAACAACTACACATAACCATTGTATCGTAATGACATTTAAAACTATCGCTAGGTGGATGAGAAGAGGGCAAATATCATAATCTTTTTTTTTTTTGGTAATATTTTCTAATATGCTTTGTGGTGGGCAAGGCTTGGATTCTAGATCCTAGATGAAAAAAGTACTATTTGTTGATCCACGCTAAAAGTCTTCCCGAATTAATGCTGTATTTTAATGACGAAATATATAAGACAAGAGAACCGATATGTTTTCACGAATATGACATCTTCATCCATGGGCAACATCAAGTACCACACGAATGTCATCATGCATGGTACGTCGATATGGAGATTTCTTTCTAGGGAGAGCGCCATGTATTACGGTATTTATGATTGAGTTTGATGTTTTGATCACATTTGCGAAGTACGGAAACAATCTCTTATACAAACTATAGGATATGAACGAGTAATTCAGATCGCGAAACAATCCAACCCTTCCTTAAACTCTACGCGAACGCGATAACCTAATACACCGACAACGCCTTAATTATAACATATGATTTAGAAAACAAAAATAATTCTATTTTGTCATGATATTCTCATGTGTCTAGCCTAACGTATCATATTCACGATGACTTCATATTAGGTGAGGAAAAGGAAGCGTTGTGTGTGTGTGTGTGTGTG
>AP025048.1:2366197-2492480 GCA_036186865.1 Eustoma russellianum | reverse complement strand
TTTTTTTTTTTTTTTTTTTTTTTTTTTGAATTTCCTACAAGTGGAAACCATATCCACCATCTAAAAGGGAGACAAGCTGCTAGAACTATATATTATATCGCTCTTTTCTTTGGAATATGCTATGAGTATTTTCCTTTTTCCTGGTTATATCCGCCATCGAACACTTTGAGTCATAAGTTTCTCCAAGTTTTTGGATTTCTTCTATATTTTAAGAGATAAAAAAATACAAGAAATATAGAACCCAATTCGGCATTGCCTACTTGAAGTTCAATGATCATCTGACTGAAAATAATTATTCCACAAAATGTGAACGTAAACAGAACCGAAAATAAGAATGAAGAAGTGGATGACGGGAGCTGGACAGAGGTCTTATAACCTATCTGTTAAATGTATATTTGGAAATATGCAATAAGATATTCTCTTACCATGTATAGGAAATACTGTAGAGGAAAATCAGGAATCAACATTAAAGGCGTATATTGTATACCATAGATAGGGAATTTGTATGTTCTTAAATAGAGGATGAAGGAGACGTATGAAATCAATGGAAAAAATATTCTTTCTAATACTGTGCCTTGCTTAACATGGTATCAGAGCGAGCACGATTCTAGCGACTGTGAAATTATGGGCATAGGCTCAGAAATTTTTTCATCATCACCAGTTATACCTCTCCCGGCCAATATTCCGGCCACTTAACCCTTCTCAGCCAATAATCCGGCCTGAACCATCTTACCTTTCACGGCACTGTAGCCGTTCCTGTTCTTACCAGTTCATACCGTCACCAACCCAGACGTATACTGCGTCTTCACTGCCTACGTATACGAAATCCGACCAATCTGCAAATAACCCAAAATCATGTCAGAAAATCCTGAAACATCAGACAATCCAAAAACAGAAACAAACCCAATTCCTGGGGAATTAGCCATCCAAGTGGCTAATATCCTCAAAGATAGCCTTCAATCATCAACTCTACCACCCACTCCGCTACCCGAAAATTTGAACATCGCTGTCAAATTAAATGGCAGCAATTTTGCTCTGTGGTCTCGAATCATATACAGAGCAGTTCTTGGCAGAGGCCGAATTTCTAACCTCACAGGGGTGCCTCCACCCCCTGCCTCAAACGACCCACGATTTGTGCGATGGGAACAGGATGATAACTCGGTGTTTACCTGGATTTTACAGAATGTTGATTCCTCTATGATAAATAATGTATCTCGGTATCCCACAACCAAGTCCTTGTGGGACGGACTGGCTCTTACCTACGGTTCTGGGGGAGACTCGCTGCAAGTTTTTGATTTACACCGGAGAGCAAATCAAATTAGACAAGGCGAAAACACTCTTGAGGCTTGCTGGAACAGCCTTCAAGATCTATGGGTATCCATCGACACCCTTGATACCAACCCAATGAAATGCTCAGAAGATATAAGTCTCTATAACAAGAAGATGCAGGAATTTCGATTGTACCGGTTTCTGTCTGCCATAAGTGACAGGTATGAGACAGAAAAGAAAGAACTGTTAAAAAGATCTCCCTTACCAAGCGTGGAAACTGCCTTCTGTGAAATCAAGAGGGCAGAATCCAGGACCTTTCTGATCAAACACGGCCCCTCAGAAACAAGTTCATCACAGGGGGGAATCGGACAAGGGTTCGCGGTCAAAGCACCAGCAGGACGAGGCCGTGGTCGGGGACCTCAGCCTGACCGCGGCAGAGGAGCAGACAAAGGGCAGCAACCATCACGCTCCGGGCAACTCTCTTCCAAGGTGGACAAGAGCCACCTTCAATGTGAGCACTGCGGGAAGAAAGGTCACAGCAAAGAGAGCTGTTTCCAGATTCTAGGGTACCCTGACTGGTGGGAAGGGAAACGAGTCACCAACACCGGAGCCAAGGCCGCCGCCGCCATTGTCCAAGAAGGAGGCAGCAGCAGCCATGAAACCCACAGCGGGGAAATGCAGGAGAGCGGCGCTGGAGGTAAAAGGGGGTTGGGAATTAACCCTAACCCCCTTCCCTTTTTAATACCCCCGGTTTCCCATTTTACCCCTGTCAATATTGCTCCCTATACCCCTCCTATTTTTCATAATATTACTATGGTTCAATCAGATACTGCAGTTAACACCCTAGACCCTGATATTTTCAATCTTGACAACCACGACCCAAACACATCCGAAATTACCAAAATAACCTCTCCTCATTATCCACCCACTAAATCCCTAGCCTACACCGCCCAATCCAACCCTGATACCACCAATTGGATCCTTGACTGCGGAGCTACTGACACGATGACCTTTGATCCCCGTGACTTTGTCACCACCTCCTCTCCCACCAAAACTCATGTCGAAACCGCTAATGGCGCAACCATCCCAGTACGTGGTGGCGGCTCCATTGCCATTACCCCTAATATTACACTAAATAATTGTCTCTTTGTTCCTGTTCTCTCTAATAAACTGCTTTCCATTAGTCAAATTACTAAAGAATTGGATTGCGTGGTTCTTATGTATCCCTCGTTTTGCGTGTTGCAGGACATTCATACTCAGGAGATCATTGGACGTGGTACTGAGAGAGGGGGCTTATATTACGTAGATGCGGTGGTGCAACGGGGTAAGTCTAATCTTGCCACCGGATCGGCTACGCGCCAGTTATGGTTATGGCACCGTCGGCTAGGACACCCATCGTTCAGTTATTTACAAAAACTTTTTCCTCATTTATTTTCTGCATCTTTGAATAAATTGACCTGTGACACTTGCCTCCGGGCCAAACAGCCACGAGCGACTTACCGCTCAAATAATACTCGTGCGGGACATATTTTCTCATTAGTACATTCGGATGTATGGGGACCTTCCCCACACCCTACACAATCGGGGTTTCGTTACTTTGCTATTTTTGTTGATGATTATTCCAGGATGACCTGGCTTTACATTCTGAAAAATAAATCCGATCTTGCAACAAAATTTGTTGAATTTTACAATATGGTCAAAACACAATATTCTTCGACTATTCAAATTCTTAGATCAGACAATGGTGGGGAATACTTTGACGGGGCACTAAAACAGTTGTTCTGTACCCATGGCATCATTCATCAGACTTCCTGTCCAGACACACCTGAACAAAATGGTGTAGCTGAACGAAAAAATCGCACACTTCTTGAAATGACCCGTGTCACGATGCTTGAGTCGTCTGTCCCTCGGGGTTTTTGGCCGGAGGCTGTGTCCATTGCCACGTACCTGAGTAATCGCCTTCCTACCTCCATCCTCCAACACAAAACACCGTTGGAGGTCCTCTCTCAACAAGTTAACATTCCATCTATCCTTACTTTACCTCCCAAAGTGTTTGGATGCACCGTATTCATTCACATCCCCAAAACTCATCGTACCAAACTTGATCCCTGTGCTGAAAAATGCGCCTTTGTTGGCTACGCCTCTACCTAGAAAGGCTACCGGTGCTATAATCCCCAAACTCACCGCATCCATACTACCATGAATTATGTCTTCCTAGAAACCGAGTTTTTCTTTGCCACCCCATCTCGGTCTCAGGGGGAGATAACTAATGATGCGGATCCTCTCGATTGGTTGTCTAACTTACACTGGTTGCCGGCTGAACCAACACGGCAAGTAGATGGCTCCGACTGCGCTATAGCTCCCTCCGATAATATGGCTCCCAATCCTGTATCCGACAGTGATTCTCCTCAGGTGAATGTACCACAACAGGTAAACATTGGTATACATAATAATCCCGATGATTCTGTTCTTAGTAAATCCCCTGATATTACTGCCCCATCACCTGATATTACTGCATCACCTGATATTAATGTTCCTGATCATATCCCTGACATTACCCCTGAAAATGAGTCTGCACGTAATGAATTGGACCATACTAATGTTATGATAACAGGACAGGGGCGTGTTCTACCACCACGACAAAAGAGAGAAATTCCACCAGAAAGGTACTCTCCCACAAAAATAGCTCGAGCCTCAAAGTATCCTCTACCTGAGCCAAAGAAAAACCTAAGTGACACTGCAAAAGGGTTCTTCACCTCAATCTGCTCAGAGAATATCCCTCGCAATGTAGAAGAGGCATGTACCCAAAGGCAATGGAAGGAAGCTATGATGGTAGAAATGAACGCACTCAGGAAAAATGGAACTTGGGAACAGTGTGAGATACCACCGGGAAAACGACCAGTTGGATGCAAATGGGTATTCACGATTAAGTACAAGGCTGATGGTAGTATTGAACGACACAAAGCACGACTAGTGGCAAAGAGGTTTACACAAACATATGGAGTTGACTACTCTGAAACATTTTCACTAGTTGCAAGGATTGATACGATAAGGGTACTATTCTCAATTGCAGCTACTCAGAATTGACCGCTACAACAATTTGACGTTAAGAATGCATTCCTACACGGTTCCTTGAAAGAGGAAGTTTATATGGAACCTCCTCCAGGGTTCTCAGATGAATTTAAGCCCGGACAGGTATGTAAATTAAAAAAGGCGTTGTGTGGACTCAAACAGTCTCCCCGAGCCTGGTTTGGACGCTTTACGACAGTCATGAGACAAGACGGATACAAACAAAGCAACGCAGATCATACGCTATTCATCAAAAAACAGGGAAGTCTTATTACTTGTCTTATTATATATGTTGATGACATGATTATTACAGGAAATGACACTAATGAAATTTCTCATCTCAGGAAACACTTGTTCACTCAATTCGAGATGAAAGACCTGGGTGGACTTAAGTACTTCTTGGGAATCGAGGTATTGCGATCCAAAGCCGGCATCTATATCTGCCAACGGAAATATATCCTTGATTTATTAGCAGAAGTTGGAATGATTGATGCCAGACCAGCAGATACTCCAATGATTCACAACCACAAACTGGATTTCATACAGGGTGCACCTTCAGCAGATCGAGAGCAGTACCAGCGGCTGGTAGGCAAGTTGATATATCTCTCTCACACACGACCAGATATAGCCTACGCAGTTGGAGTGGTCAGTCAATTTATGCATAACCCACAGAAGCACCACTACGAGGTTGTAATCAGGATCATGAGATACTTAAAGAAAACTCCGGGATTTGGATTGCTCTTCAAGAATAATGATCATCTGAATATTGAGGCTTATACGGATGCAGACTGGGCGGGAAGTCAGGTTGATCGTCGCTCTACCTCCGGATATTTCACTCTGGTAGGAGGTAACCTTGTCACATGGAGAAGTAAAAAGCAGAAGGTGGTTGCATTATCTAGCGCAGAGGCAGAATTTCGGGGCATTGTAAAAGGCATTACTGAGATACTTTGGATTCGAAAGTTACTCCTCTAGCTCGGTCTCGCAATACCTAGTCCAGCTTATTTAAAGTGTGACAATAAAGCATCTATCAGCATTTCAGAGAACCCGGTACAACATGATCGCACCAAACATATTGAGATCGATAGACACTTTATACGAGAAAAACTGGATGACGGGGTTATCGCACTTCCGTTTGTACGCTCTGAAGACCAACTCGCAGATGTTCTAACCAAGGCCGTGAATGGACGAATATTCGAGTCAGTACTGCACAAGTTGAACATTGGCGATCCTACGATTCAACTTGAGGGGGAGTGTTAAATGTATATTTGGAAATATGCAATAAGATATTCTCTTACCATGTATAGGAAATACTGTAGAGGAAAATCAGGAATCAACATTAAAGGCGTATATTGTATACCATAGATAGAGAATTTGTATGTTCTTAAATAGAGGATGAAGGAGACGTATGAAATCAATGGAAAAAATATTCTTTCTAATACCGTGCCTTGCTTAACACTATCAGCAAAAGATCTTGCATACTATGAAAAGTATGTTAAAAACCTTATAAGTATTTTTATAAGGAGGTTCCTTGCACAAAAAAATATAAGATAAAGTTGCATAGATCAGATCGTCAAGCGATCCATCTTTTTACTGAATCCTGCACAAACAAAGAAACTTAGTACACCGAGAACGACCTTTAATACACCTTATAATTTATATTGAAAGGTTGTGTAGAGAAAAAGTATGAAGACATGATATAATTTTTTAAGAAATGTTATAAAATATGCTAGATGATGAGTTAAAACATCCATAGACCAAAAATCGTGGCAGATCTTCATCGAATTCAATTCAGCCATGAAAAAACAAAATCTAAAAGGCCAAGTTGACAGAGCTTAAGGTATATAATTTGATAGCGATAGCGAAGGGGTGGTTTGCTTAAACTAGGAGATTTTACACGTAAATGCATCAGTTCGTGGAAAGAACAGAAATTAAGAAAGGAACGAACCATCACGTAATTAGGAAAAATATTACGCGATTAATACAGAGCATCTCTTTATAGGTTATATGGTATTTTGGGTTTGTATCTAATCCACTTATTTTATGATCGAAAATCATTAAAAGGAATACGGAACGGTCACCGAAAATCAAATAAAAAAAAAATCTGTTTGATATGGCAGTTTATGCATGTATTTTACTATTAAAAACGAAAAACATTTAAAGTATAAAGATATCAACAACAACAACAACTTTATCTCATTTTCTTAGAGGTTCTGCCTATGACGAGGTATGAGAAGTCGTATGTACGTGACCATACTCATGTCCATATACATGAGAGGTCGTATGTACGTAACCATACTCATGTTAGATACAGAGATTGTTTCCCGATGACTAATAATAGAAATTACGCAAGCTCGATCAATTGATACTTCATAATGTTAGAAGCGCAGCCAATTTAGGAAGCGCAACCAATTTAGAAAAATGAGGTGAGTATGAAAGGTCGTATGTACGTAAACGTACTCATGTTAGACACAGAAGTTGTTCCCGCTGACCAATAATAAAAATTACGTCAAGCTCGATCAACTGAAACTTCATAATATTAGAAACGTAAACAATTTAGTAAATTATTTTTCTTTATTCCATCCTATTCTATGACTGTCATGTGTATTGACTCCCTAGAATAAAATCTAATATAGATGAGGAAACGAACAAATGATTCCTTGAAGCGTATATTTGGACCTGCTTTTTGAACACCGAGGTATCTTCTTGTTTGTTATCAAAAAAAAAAAAAACATTCTTGTTTGGTTCCGTATCTTCCGGCTATTCAAACTTACGGTCTTGACGACGACGATGACCGGAGTCGTCACGAAATGGGATCCTTCCCATAATTCATAAGTCTATTCCCAAGCTTAAAACTGTATAATCTTGTTATATAAAAAACACACACAAGAGACATAGGCGTGGGTGAAAATGATTTTAGAATGAAGAAGATCGAAATAAGACGTGAGATCTTTTCCGAAATTTGTAAGTTCTTTTACGAGCTAAAACTATATATAATTTTGTTCAAAAAATAAATCACCAAATATATAGGTGCCTAGTTTCACACACACCACATGTCTTGTATGTGTATTGTTTTAATAAAACTTTACAGGCATAATTTATAAAATGACTTTAAAAATCTACTAACTACTGGTGGAGAGGATGCTGTATTCACACAATCGTCACTTAGAAGAGTGGGAAAGGGAGGACCTGCAAAGAGGACAAGTGGAGCATTTCCTTAACCACTGATCAACACAAACCGAATGAAAAGCATGCAGACATTCCGGCATCATCTTCACCATTTCCTTCTCTTCAAACATCCCCAAACATATCGAGCACTCCTTTCCTCTAAAACTAATCCCACTTCCGCCCACCTCCGCCGTTGCTCTGAGCTGAAAAATCGGCAATCTCCTAATCGCGGCGGCATCCAGGCCTCTAGGCCGTAGTCGAGACTGCAGAGTACACAAAAAGAACCAAAAATAGAGCAATATATACAACATTATGCCGAGGACTGGAAGACAAAGGAGCAATACTAGACCGACATGGTAGCCTTTTTCGCTGGCGGAGGAGCCCATTGAAAATGGTTTGCCGGTGATAATAAGAAATCGATAATTTGCTTTGGTGGGAGTTTACTAATTTTGTTTGTTTGGTTGTACCCACTGTTAATATAGTCCTACGTCAAATATTAAACTAAACTCTTCATTAATTAAAAACAAACATAAAATATTTTTAGTTAATTTATATTATAATAACTCTCAAGATAGACTGATTTTCTTTACATTAAACATTCCATTCATGTATATAAGATTTGTCTATTAATTCGTATGCTCAGCAGTTCATGTATGTATTAATTACTTGAGGATTCATACATATGTTTATTTACTTAACGGTTCATGTATCACTTGATGGCTAATAAGTGTTCATGTATGGAGAGTATTTTTTTTTTCGGGTAAAAAGGGATTTTTATGTTATCACAAAAATAATATCGGAGTATAATTTACCGTGGTTATAAGCAAACTACCAGCTACACACTGTCAAGGAGTATGGTCCTATAACCATGTACCGCTAGAGTGTGTTCTACTATATGTAAATAGATAACCTCAATAGGTATGACATAGTTTTACTAAATGATGAAATTTTAAAACATATGGCATAATCTCATTAGATGCGTCATAATATGTGTGATAGAATAGATAAGAAGGAAGGTTCTTCTCCCCTCACTCATGGTTCTCTTTAAGCAAAATAAGCACAAAACATGGGCTGGTGCACAGAAACTGATGGAAAGATGGGTGGTAAAGAAAGGTAATATGGTCGGTGATGAAAGGTAAAATGGGTCGGGTCAAATCTGGAAACATGACTATAAGAGGAAGACTTCTCAATTCTCATTTCTCCACCAAAGAGACAACTTATTGATCTTTTTGGGCTTTCCATTTTTTGCAGTAATACAATTGAGTAGTGCATGCATGCTCACTTACCTTTTCTTCAGGCCTAAGTTAAACTAACTAGCACAGAACTATTACTTGTTAGACTGAAGACACTAATTAAGTGAGAGGAACTCAAAGCTGCTTTGTATTTTTGGACTACCAAACGTTAAAGCAAGCGCCACACCTGAAGGGGCATGTCAAAGAAAGACAAAAAGAATATGATGTAGATCATGTCTAAGCACTGGTTTATATAATTCAGGACAATATTTTAGGTGTGAAATAGGAAAGAGAACTGGCCATGTTAACCCATGAACAAAAGAATTTGATAAGGTTGTGCAAAGCACTTGTTTTCCTACAACTTATGGAAAGCACAGAAGCAAAGACACGTGAAATGTAGTCTGGATCTTAAGCTTATCTAATAATACAGTTCTAAATGACAAAAATTGAGCCCGCACAACAGTATTTTAAACATATCATGCTAACCATGCCCTATTCAATCTGTGGCCTTCTCTCTATTCTGTTTTCAACACTCACTGGTCCTCCCCTGTTGCAGTGCCACCCCACATTCTAGGTGCTTAACATGCAACAAGATTTCCGCGCATCCTAATGACTACACAAACCATGGTGGTTTCTGCCTGTTACCAAAGGGTATAATGAAGCACATCTATGTTAACAAAAACAAAACAAACAAACACGCACGCACACAGCCAGAACAAAATGTTTGTAGCACAATATCTGCTAACTCCATATATTTCAAAAGATGAGCAAATCAAATATCAAACATATGTCTATATTTGCACCAAGTACATTTTAAGCATTCCATGTCTCCACTGTTGTACGTCTAGCAACAGCGGTAAAGGAACAATGGCTCTCGTGCTGCTCAGGTGAGCAACCACCTACGGAAAGATTAAAGAGGCCAATGGTCAAAGGAGACATTTGAGCAGCATTGGAGAAAATGATGCTACATGATGGCAATATAGCACAATCTCAGCCAGATGCCCGTGTTTAGTGATGCAAATGCTTCTGCTCCTTAAGCTTATAGGCAAACATATCATGGTGCATCTATGATACCATTTGAGTGATCATTGCCAGCAACTGTGTGACCTCCATTTGATAACCGATTCGTATTTGTGGGGTTTGAATAAGGAGAATAAGAGGAAACGGGACTTCCTCGTGAGGACCGGCTTTGTGCAGCAGTGCTACTTCTTGTTATCTTAAGGCGAGCTTTCCTACCCTACACACATCACAAGTAAAATGTGAAGGAAAATTCTATTGCATAACGACAGCACCACTGGGAACAGCTTCATCAAACATAGGAACCAAAAAATGGGAAGTCACCAGATACTGCCCGTCCTATAAATTGTAAGCTGAAGAATTAGAAGATCAATGAAAAAAAACATCACCTTTCCCATACACTTCTCTAAATGAGGAGCAAACCGCCCCGCCATGATTGATCGACCACAGTTCATGCAATCAAAGATCTCATTAGCTACGGCAGGATGAGTCTGTCCAAATATGTCAGAGATATATTTCCCATTAGCTTCACCACTATTGCTAGCTTCAGCTACCCTTGCTCGTGCTTCAGCTGATAGCCTAAGCTCTTCTTCCTCTTCATCTAAATTCCGATCAAGTCCCAATCTTGCAATTCGATGACACTCAGAAGCAACATCAACAATAACAATATCCAGAAGTTCATTGAACACCTGAGATGACAACTGTAAAGGCCAAACAATTATTATCTACACAAGACAACTGCTGAATGCTGATCACCAATGACCATAGAATATATCTCTCTTGACAACAAAAGATCTTAGAGATAAAATTCAAGTGATCAAATAATTAATACGAACTTCGATACAAGAGTACATTACTAAGGAAAATTGAAAAGAAAAGGCAAAACCGATAGGGCACGGATCACTCAAAAGTTGAGCAACGGGCATAACCAACTAATTACAACGGGAGCATTTTGATTATGGACACATTGCCCACATTAAATGGATTACATGACTACCAAAATAAAATCCACTAAACATTAAGCATCCTATAAAATAACAATTGAGGAATTACCTCTGAATTAGAAGAAAGGCTGTCCTGGTTCGAAGCTGCCATTATGTTCCAAAGCTTATATTCCTATTAAAAAAAAAGATGCATTCAGTCGGGGGAGGGGGGGGGGGGGGAACTTAAGCTATACGTAGTCTACTAAATCTCAATCCAGCTGCGCTGTTCAAATTGATAAACTTTTATTCACCAAAATCGCACCATTTACAGAAAAAATCCAATCAATCAAACTAAAGTAATTCAAAGTTGTTTTTTTGGGGGGAAGTTGGGGGGGGGGGGGGTTAATAAGGCAAAGCGCTAAATAAAAGCTGAATTACGGAGAATCAACCAACTCAATTTAGAAATTGTTCAATTATTACAGGTGCAAGGGAAGGATGAAACGAATTATTCATTCGCGTACAGAAGAAACATTGATCAACGACAAGTTGATTTTCATTTTGTTCGCAAATATCAAAAGTTTCATGACTATCCGAAGTCGGATGAGTCCAGAAAATGAAAGAATCATACTGACCAACGAAGATGCCGTAGTCGTGATTGACGTACAAGTCGACGGAAGATATGCTCCGGCCGTCCAGGTCCCAAAGGAAGTTTTTCGTTTTTCCGGAGTTTGGACTTTGGGTGTTATTGGATGCGGTCGAATATCAAAGCCCAGCAGCTAACATACTAGCATTCATCGGTAGAAATTGGCCCAGCCCAAGTTTCAAAAAAAAAAAAAAAAAAGCCAGTTTGGTCTATGATATTGTCGTATAAAATCCAGAACCATCGTTTCATAGAATGGCATAAAATAAAAACCATCAATATCTTTTGAAACCCCACATGAACTGTAATTTTTCACTTCTAAAGGAAATATTACTTGCTATTGTCTATCGCTTTGATGAACTTTTTGTTATTTTTTTTTACCGAGACGGATCTTAGAGCAACTGGTAAGATTAATGTTTTGTGACTTTTAGGTCACGCGTTCGAGTCGTAGAAACACCTTTTTGACTAAAGCATAAGTAATACTACGTATATCAGATCACATAGCAATCTAATCCTTCTTCAAACCCTACGTAAATGGAGGAGGCTATTGCATTAGTAACGTCATGGTTATCTTTTTTACGAAGCTGATGTTTCGAGCAAAAATGAAGAAAAAGAAAATGTCCATGACAGTGATACGTGCATGAATTTAGTTGTTGAATTTTGGGTGGCAAGCAGATGTTTTTAGTCATAGGGTAATTCCATATGCTCAGTTTAACTCGTCTAATAAGTAGCAGTCACGTATCAACGAATTTAAAGACTATTAAATGAATTGAAGCATTAAGTAATTAATTCACACTAATATATAATTATTCAAAATATATAGACTTGAATGTACTCATATTTTGGTCATCCACAAGAGTACAGTAGATAAAGTGGGCACTGTTTCCACTTATGTGGAATGGAGTTCATAATGAAATAATTAATATCTGACACTAAGTATATAATATTTGGACAATATTAAAATAGTTCCGCAAGTCACGATTGAGGACCACATAATAGAGAAAATTGATGTTCAAAACTCAGCCTTGGGGTCCCCGACTCAGTTTTGATATTTAAGAACCAGATTTGGTGATTTACGCTTGTACGCATAAGTTAACATCGACTAAATATGCTTTAATATAATTAGTCGGGGATACTTTGGTCCACTATGTTTAATCACCAAGAAAATAAAAAAAAAAAGAATAACAAGAAGATTAGTCCATGATAAGATCAAAAGAAATGGAATAATTGAATATGAAATATGGTGCATTAATGTCTATCTTTCTTAAGGTAAATTAAAACCACTAAAGTTTAACATGGTTTATCTGTTGATCATCATATCATACAACAAAATTTCGAGCAACTATATCATTAAAACATTTTTTTCGATTTATATCTTTTATAAAGTTAACACAACACTTTGAATTTCAATCCCTCATAGTTCTTTGTGACCAAATTTAAAAGAACTGTTCATTAACAAATATTTTTTTATTTATATCCATAGTAACGTTAATACAATGAGACAGTGGATTCATAATTGAAGATTCAACTTCTTCGAAAAATACCTCACGAGTGTGATATTTCTTAAGGTACGGAAATAGAAATTCCAAGAAACTTTTTGGTGTCTAAATTTTCCAGAGATTGGCAACCAACGAGGACAACATCATCGTCTTCCAGATCTACTACAAGACAATGATTCCATTTCGAGACCTCCATCTTCATACTTGAAAACGACAATTATTGTTGACCCCAAAACCCTATTTTTACTCTGCAGATGCCTGATCAGCACGGATATCCATCTGTCTCTGTGGCTTCCCCTTCTATACATTGGATTATTCAATTTTGTCCCATATATTTTTGAGCATGCGAATGATGCATGAATATATTGACTCAAAAATATAAATACATTAAGCATCAAGGACGTTTCAATAGGCTCCTGTGTCTATTCAGGGTCTGGAGAGAGGCAAAAGCGATCTGATGTATACAGTCTCACATTACCTTTTATGTAAGACATACTTAGCAGTTGCTCCAAGTTTCAATCTCTACATCAACCATTACGTTAACCATCAATAAGGAATAAATAACTATATTTACGGAAACAGAAATACATGACTAAACGTGTTATGTCTTTTGTTACATATTCTCTTTTAATAGTATTCTCTCCTAAATTGCTTTTTAAAATATTGCAAAATGAAAAGGATAATGACATTATTATCCCTTTAATTTTTCTAGCCCTTTCAGCTAACTATGAAACTCATCTCTCACTGTGTTGTTGGCCGACCTTGATCCCTCTTATTTTTTATTTTGAGGTCATATGACGTATTCACAGTTTGTTGGTGTCGCTCTCATGGCCCGCTGCTTTATAAGTTACCTAATTAAGCTTCTCAACTATTTTATACTTGGATACATTTCCAGACCGTAATATGATCTATTCTCCATCTTGGGTTGATAGACCAAGATTACGAAGAAAGTGCTAGTTTTATTGATTAGGTCAGATTCCTTCACAACACTTGGAACGAAAATGAATTATACATGTTTAAGTGGATATATTAAATTAACATGTACCAACTATATATTTGGACCCTCCACCTTTCTGTGGATTTTACACATTTTTGTGTATCATTTGATTCACTGTTCTGCACAATGACAGAAAATAAATCAAAAGGAAAAAAAATTACAAAATATTTAGAAAAACAAAAGGCTAACTAACAAACACTAGAGCTGAGCAATGGCAATGTCAACATAAAAATGTAGGAGTTCAGTTCATCAAAGGGAAAAGAAAAGAAAACTGTAGAGTATCTGCAAATCCTCTTGTGCAAGTACCAACAAGATCTCACTAGAATTACAGGAATTCATATAGTCAGATCAAGAGTACTTGCCAACCTTGGATTCTTGTTTATATTACTATCTCCATTCCTTAATCTTGACTGCATGTTTAAGTCTATGCCACATGACTTCTCTTTATTTGAAGCAGAAAATAGTGAAAGTGACAAATTACTATCTACTTCTTCCTTATCCCAGAAAGGTACACTCAATGACAGATTCAGATCAACCCCATTGTCTGAAGCTTTTCTCTTTCCGAGTTCTGGGATCACAGAAATCTTGAGTTTGCTCTCATTCTTTACTTCATTCTCTTCAGATTTTTGTTGTGAGTTGGGAGAATTTTGCACAAGGGATGGCCAAATATTCTTGAGGCTCACTCGGGATGCATCAGACAACCTGAATTCTACGCGAAAATCGCAGTTTTTCTTGCTATCTTCTGTGGTGAGCGAAGCATCTGATGCATTCTCACAAATCCCACTTGTATAGACTTTTCCCCTAGCCAATTCATCAAGATAATAGCGATTTGCTGCACTTTTGATATTCACATCATGAAATGAAGTGGGAGTTGTCATCCAACCAGCATTGCTGCTCCAATTTCTATTGTTATATCTGCATTTATTGCAAGGACCATGACATTCAAAATAGAGAACAATGCACGAAACTATCATAAATTTTTTTAATCAACTAGGTTGGACTTACAAAATTATACGACTCTTTCTTTAAAACAAACGGGGGCTCTTTTCTATTTTCGTGTATGAAATGTATTTTTATTTGTTTTGAATAAAATCTTTTGCAGTTCTGAAAGAGCTGAGTTTAATTGAATCAAGAAAGCTCAATTTGGTTTAATCTCAAATTGTGAACATGCACGTGGAGGTGGATCATTAAACGAGGAAAAATGTGGAGCAAATCTTGATAAAAGTGTTTGTCAAACCAGGGATATGTTCTTTCACAAAGGAAATCCTGTTCTACTTGAGAACAATGGGCAACTTGGGGCGGTGTTGACAAGAGTAGTAGATAGAGCTAGATGAAAATTAAAAAGAAACTTTATCTTATTCAATCGTGAGTTAGACGAGAAAGAAGCAAATGGAGACCTTTAAGGCCGTAAATACCTGAAGCCGGATCTATTCCCCATGCCATGTGTGGGAAACTGCCAGAAGTTTGAGAAACTAAAGTCCCTGCTTCCCATTGGAAATCTCCTCTCATTTATAACTGTTAAGCCCATCAGATACAATGGGGTAAATACGAAGATTATCGAATATATATCCAAGAACAAATTTATGAAACCCTAGTTTCCAAAGGGCACCAATAGTTGTACCTTGGCCTTGGTCATCAATCTTCTTGCTCCTATACATCTGTTACACAAAATAAAAGAACCGATAAATGTTTTGAGCGAAATCTTGTGGTCAATTACGAAAATTAACAAGGTAAACAAGCTTATTGAGCAAAAGTAAGCCATGTTTTCTGTTTATAATTGATTAAATAAAATGATTTCACCTGCAAGTGGCTTTTGACATGAGCAATGCTAAGCCCCTTCACGTTCATCTGATGCAAAACTAGCTTTGGCGTTGCTCCTACACCAATTAAAATTCATGGGTCAGATTTGTTAATTTCTTATGTAATATGTCACGTATGCATACATATATGATAATATCTATGCCCGTGAGATCTCTTAAACCAAATTCTACAGAATTTCATCTGTTTCTGTATTTAATACTATAAATACTAAACATCTGTCACAAATCAAGTTTATTTTTATCAAATTGGTCGACAAAAATTGAACTGATTGTACATGTACATGAGTGTGTGCTCCCAAGAACATGATAAGAGATATAAGGAAGTGAATAGATTCGAGTGGAAAACTTACTTTCTTGACCACCTAGTCTCTCAACAGCTTGAACAAAGCAAAGATGAAGATCTGGAGTCCACCTTAACCTTGGAACCTTAGATCTAATATACTTCCTAACCCCAACATGACTTGACTCCATCTTTTTCTCTTCATCATCCACACTACTATTGCTTGAGCTTCCACTACTTTTCCCTATCTTATTACAACTACTCCCCTCGTCATCCCCTTCAACTTCTCCCTTTTTCGCGTCGAACCGACACTCTTTCGTATTAATTTCATCAAAAATTCCATATTGCTCCATGGTTTTTAAGTAACAAGGGATAAAGTTAGATGAGTTGGGGATAATCAAGAATTTGACCAAGTCTTGAAGTAGTGGAGTACATTTTCATGAGTCAATGTTTTGATGGGAATTTGATATATAGGTATATGTTTTTGATTGATTGAATGATGGTTTTGCACTGCAGGGGGTAATCTTTTTTGTCAACGAATGGAAGAAGATGGAGAGCTCTGAACATGGCAATCTAAATAAAAACAGACCTAACCCTCTCAAAAAGTCCAACATAGAAGTAGACCTGTGTCATAAGGCTGTCCCACTGCTTATTTTGGAGCAAAATTCCAAATCAATGGCCTTGGATCCACCGTTCCAGTCTCAAGAAACATTGTGGAGGATACAAATCAAGAGCTCAGTGAGCTCCTAGGTTGGTGAGGTCTTACATAATGAGTCTACACAAGGTGTCTACTGCTAAATGAGATTTTTGGCTCAGCACTAGTGAAACACCTACGTGCATATTCTTGGAATCGAACCACGTACTTCTTGGAGCAAATCTAACCCGAGTACCAACTGAACTATGTCGTGAGGTTGTTCCACTTCTTATGTTGATATCTGTATAGATGTTGATGCATGTTGGCATACAATATTCCTTGCATGTACCAGCATAATGATGACTACATCCACATCAGGCAACAACCATGAATTATTTTATAATGATTTTTTTCAGTACCGTACAATAAAATAAATAAGGAGGTTTTCTAAGTACTTGTCTTTCTAAGCTGCGTATTAATTTACATTTGTGTTTTGTACGAATAGTCCAACATCTATAAATGAAACAGCATGTTGTAGACTATCTCTAATGTGAAAGTTAGAATCGTGTTGGTGGTTTGAATTTGAGTTTTTTTTAGATCTGCAAATTAAAACAAACTATTTACTAGAATAGATCTTTTAATTTACATCCTACATAAAGCTTAACGAACAGATAATAAAAGCCCTTAGGATTGAAAAATTAATGACATGTTGAATAGCAGAGAGTGTTTAGAGACTATAATCTTGCGACTCTTAGAATCATATGAGAATATGAGTAACATATGGCAACTTCAAATAGTTGAAGTTTAAATAAAAAGGGTATTTATAAATTAGCTGAAACGTTTTAGTTATATAATTTTTGCCAGGATTTCTGCGGCTGAATACTGGTTCTTGCGGCAAGTGGAAATATTTTAAGCAAGACACTTAGGCATATTTGTCTGGTGTTTATGAGCGTTGTCCATGAAATTAATTACAGTTTATCTTTACTTAAAACGATAGACCAAATCGACAATACTTTTGTATATATCTTATAAAGGAATGCATAGAGAATAATTGTAACAATTCATCCTTTTTTTATAAACTTAGTAAAATTGTTGACTTTTTTTCTTCTAAACTTTGTCCTGTGTTCCGTCTTTCTTTTTTATATCAGAAAGTGAAACTTTGGATTGTTAGCTATGACAAAAAGCTACTTAACTAGAGAACAATACGAGTAGTAACAGGTTTAATAATTAATGGGAATACGAAACACATATGATATGGATTTGACTCATTCTTCACATGGATTTGACCTATTCTGAAAGATTAACAGAGGCAAGAAATGTGGTGATTATAATGGATTCGTAATTATTTACTGACATGACAATCAGCGGCGACAATAAAGACACTACAACAACTGAATTCCGTCTGTGTACAAAAGATTCCTTTGTATACGTCTTCAGATAATTAAATTCGTCATGTCTCATCTCCAATTATATGTACACCCATGTTCCCATAATACCCAATTTTTAGTTAGCAAAATTGTGAAGTTTACGTTGCACGGTCAAGTTTACTTGATCAGACACAGCATCACCTTAAGCCTCTAAATAAAACTTTCGTTTCCTTTGATGTTTTAGCATTTAAATTAATAAGGTTTATGTTTGATTGATTATCTTGAGAAAACGTACATAGAAATGCCTCTTAAGTATTCTAAAATGAGTTACTGTACATATTGTCGTAATCCCCGTAGCCCGTAGGTTTGGTCTAAACATCATTAAACAAATTGAAGTTAAAGTTTATCCTTCACATCTGCATTTGAGGGGGTGATAATTAAGTATCCTGGGAGGCGTTTCTAGGCCAACGAAAAGAAGAAGATATCTTTATCTGGTAGAACAAATGAAAAGAAGAAGATGTTATATCTTGGGAAGACGTTTAACGTATAGTCTAATTGCTTAACTGTAGAGCTAATTTTGCTTTAAAAACAATATCTTCGTTACATGTCAACTATTTCTACTTTTTTCGGTTACATCTCTTATAAATGGTTCTCACACCTTTGTAATTGTCATCTAAAATCTAGAGTATTTATAGAGAAAACTTTATCTTTTAGTGAATCATTTTCTGATGTTTACTTCTATTTATATATTCTTTACACTTCTATTTTTTTTTTACGTCAATAATTTATCATCTTCCATATCTTCAACACTAAATCTCCTACAGAAAAAAAAAAACATGTATTCTTAACTTCTCTTTTTTACCGGGAAAAAAAAAGTACTCAACTGTTTAAGCCATCTTTTGTATCCTTTTTGCCGACCATATCCCAAGATATTCCTAAGCTAAGAGTGCGAAATGTGTTTGAAAAGTTCAAATTTAAAATTTCTAAAACATGTTTCAAAAGTTCAACCTTGAAATTAATGAAGAAATCCTTTCCCTTTTAGCTTTGATCAAAATTCATTTTCTTTCTTTAAAGAATATGACCTTTCGTCTACACTTTCCCAGTGATTTCGTGGACTTGGCATCTCATGGAAACGTTCATTCGACCAAAGTACATTGTTTTTCTTCCTACCACATTTTGTTATTTTGCAGACATCAAGTTTCAAAGTCCACAGAGCCACCGGCTTTATTAAACATTTGCTAATAATTTATTTCAGTCAAGAGGGCGGGTCTTAGAACATGTCAAGATTGCTACTTTGTGACTTTGAGGTCATAAGATCCAGCTATAGAAACAGCCTTTTGCACAAATTGTAAGGTAAGGATGCGTACATCAGATTCCCTATCCGAATCATGCACAAACGCAAGAGCCTAGTGCACCGGAAACGATTTTTTAGTCTTACTCGGTCAGCGCGTCGGAAAATTGAAAGTGGTTAATTGACATAATTCATGTGAATTTTTCATGCATTCCGCATACTTTACCGCCTATTGAATGCATATTTGGAGTTTTTAGATGGTTTACGCCATACTGATACAGTTAATTTGCCCATAGTATGGAGGACTAGTTATTATCGGAAAGTAGTTCTTAATTTGTATATTGCCCATAGTATGTGTGAAAATCTTGATCACACAATGATCAATTCGACATTATAACACACATCGAAGAAAACAAGACGCAAATGCATAAATTCGCCATTAGAGATAACAAATTTGATCAAGAGAAGAAAAACGCAAGCTTAGAGAGAAGAGGAATATTGAAAATGGCTGTAACTTCCATTCTGCCAAAATCGTCGAACGAACCAGTTGAAATCCAAAGAAGAAAGCCACAAATAACTGCCACTACCGAAGTTACCAAACTACCCTTACAGTTATTTCCTAGAACAAACATAATAAAAGGACAAAATGGTAATTTTCCTCTTATTTTAAAACTCCCGCGCCCCTGCTTCTTCTTCTTCGGCTGATCACCTTGCTACTGCAGCAACACGCCTCACCTCCGTTGCACCACCTCCATACACACGTGCACTATTCTCTTCCAGTCAACTCATATCGTTGGATTAAGTGATCAATCTAACACTCCAAACTTTCTCCCATTGAATTCAACCATAGGTCTCGTAACAGCCCCCCTCAAGCTCAGCTTGCCTTGTAGATATTATACATCCCTATGCTGCCAATCAAATCTGCCAACCTCTTACCATCCAATGCCTTGGTGAACATGTCAGCTAATTGAAACTGAGTCTTAACTGGCATTAGCTTGACAACGCGCTGCTGTACTTTATCTCTAACTATATGACAGTCAATTTCAACATGTTTCGTTCGTTCATGAAATACCGGATTCTCAGCAATGTACAATGCACTCTTACTGTCACAGAACAATTCCACTGGTTTCATCTCATCAAGCATCAAATCTTTGGCTAAATAAAGAAGCCACTGTAACTCACAAACTGCTGAAGCCATCGCCCTGTATTCAGCTTCTGCTGAGGATTTGGAAACTGTCGTTTGCTTCTTGGCTTTCCATGATATCAAGTTGTCTCCAAGGAAGACGCAATATCCAGTAACAGACCTCCGCGTTTCATGACATCCTGCCCAATCTGAGTCAACAAACCCCTTTAGTCTCAGCTCACCAGTGTTAGGCAATAACAACCCTTGTCCAGCAGTCCCCTTCAAATACCTTAAGACTCTGTGTGCTGCCTTAAGATGGTTCACAGTTGGGCAATCCAAAAATTGACTCAATTGTTGCACGCTAAAAGCAATGTCAGGCCTAGTAATTGTAAGATAAATGAGCTTTCCAATTAGCCTCCTATACTCACTCACATTGTCCAACAGACTTGAGTCATTATGCAACAGTTTGGCATGACTCTCCATAGGCGTGGCCACTGGCTTAGAGCCCAGAAATCCTGTTTCATCCAACAACTCCAACGCATATTTTATCTGATTAAGCACCATCCCTTTTGACAATCTGGCTACCTCAATCCCTAAGAAAAATTTCAAGCTACCCAAGTCTTTTATTCTGAACTCACGGTTCAAAGCATCCTTAATATCTCCAATAGCCTGAGCATCCTCACATGCCACAATTACATCATCCACATATACAAGCAATACCAGTAAAGAACCATTGACTAATTTGCTAAACAGCGTATAATCGTTCTTTGATTGAGAAAATCCTTGAGAAACCAGAAAGTTTGTCAATTTGGCATTCCATTCCCTACTAGCTTGCTTCAATCCATACAAAGATTTTTGCAATTTACAAACCACATTAGGACTTTCTGTCACAATCCCAGGAGGTGGCACCATATATATTTCTTCATGTAAATCACCATGTAAAAAGGCATTATTTACATCCAATTGGTGCACACACCAATTAAGTCTGGATGCCAAAGCCAAAACCATCCTCACAGTAGTCATCTTTGCAACGGGTGAGAAAGTTTCCTGGTAATCCACCCCTAGTTGTTGCGTATATCCCTTAGCTACAAGTCTAGCCTTGTACCTCTCAACAGACCCATCAGCCTTGTGCTTAATTTTGTAAACCCACTTGCATCCTATGGGTTGTTTTCCTGGAGGTAACTCAGTCATCGTCCACGTATCATTTGCTTTCAACGCTGCAATCTCATTGTCCATGGCTTGCTGCCATTCGACATAGCTGGCTGCCTCTGCAAAGGAGTTAGGTTCTGTATGCAAACCAATATTTAAAGCATATGTTTTGTATTTTGGTGCTAGAGAATCCATGGAAAGATAGTTTTGGATTGGATGTGGCATGGACTTAGAATGAGCAGCAGAAAGTGAAGATGCTGGAAGAGAGGTATCTGTTGGGGCTATTTGTATTTGATTGCAGTAGTAATGTTTAAGATATGACGGAGCCTGTCTGTTTCTGTGGGGTCTTGACACAGGTAATTCAATATGTATAGAGCTGATAGGCATTTCTTGAGCATCAATGGGGCTGCTGTTATCATTTGGGATTGAGTGAGAAGAAAAAGAAGGTGTGGTTGAAGGATCAGGAATTATGGGCATGTTATGTGTCTGTGCTTGATCAAGTTGGACATTTGGTAAAGATGCAGGTGGAGCCAGAACAGGTGAAGAGGAAGGTGAAGAAGAGGCAGAGGTAGCTTGGTGGACAGGATGGATGGGATCAGAAGAAGAAGGTGAGATTTGTTGGTGTGCCCCCCTAGATGTGGACTCAGGGGGAACACATCTGGGTGATGATAAATTGGTTTCATTGGTGGGTTGAACTATGGAAGGTTCAAAGGGTGTGAATGGAGTTGATGAATTCAGAGTAGGATTTGAACTGGCACTGGGTTGGTGAGGAAATACAGCTTCATGGAATAGGACATCCCTGGAAATGAATACTTCTTTGGTAGTGATATCTTGGAGGACATAGCCTTTTGTGAGATGGGACAACCCAAGGAAAACACTTTTCCTGGACCTAACAGAAAATTTATCTTTAGCTGGGGAGGTGTTTGCTGCAAAACATAGGCATCCAAACACCTTTAAATGAGTATATATGGGGGACTTGCCGTACAACAGCTCATATGGAGTTTTGTGGTTAATCAAGGGTGATGGTGTAATATTGATGAGGTACACAGCATGTTGCACACAGAAACCCCAATGAGTAATGGGTAGATTGGATTGAAATTTCAGTGCCCGAGCCACATTGAGGATGTGCTGATGTTTGCGCTCTACTACCCCGTTTTGTTGAGGGGTATATACGCAGCTAGTCTGATGTAATATCCCCTTTGATGCATAGAACTGGTTCATTTTGAATTCAACCCCATTATCAGTTCTTATGGTTTTGATGGAATCATTAAACTGAACATGGACATAAGAACAGAAACTTTCAACAATGTTCCTAGTTTCTGCCTTTGATTTCATCAAATAGATCCAAACATATCGAGTATAGTCATCAATCACTGTAAGGAAATACTTTTGTCTATACAATGTGGGGTGCTTATATGGACCACATATGTCCATATGAACAAGAGAAAAGGGTGCCTTAGATGCTGAAGTAGAAGAAGGAAACGGGAACCTTTTATGCTTAGCTAAAGGACATATAGTACAAGAAGAAGAATGGAAAGATGCATCAATATATGGATTAGTCTTGCTGATCTCTGCTAGCCTGGGAGATGACAAATGTCCAAGCCTTGAGTGCCAAAGATAAGCTTCAGAAGATTCTATGGTATGAACTTGAGAACAGCAAGGTAGGGACAAAGCTGAAGACTGAGAGTTGCCCAGAAGATGATATAACCCGTGATTCACCTCAGCTAAACCAATCATCTTCTTGCTGAGATGATCCTGTATTGCACATGAATTTGTGTGAAAATTTAATTCTACATCACCCTTTTCTGTGAGTTTGCTCAAGGACAAAAGATTAAATGCGAAGGAAGGCACATGAAGGACGTTGTACAGAGTAAGGAATGGGCTTAAACGTACTGTGCCCATATGAGTGACAGGAGCTAGAACGTTATTTGGAAGTTTGACAAACATGGATTTAACTGAATGATATGTCTCAAATAGGGACAAAGAACAGCAGATGTGATCTGTAGCACCAGAATCCAAAATCCATACACGATTAATATTAGAGTGCAATACATTACCTGTCTGCTTTTCAGAGACATCAGCATGCCGAGCTGACATCACGGCATGGTGTCCCTTACTCCCTTCTGTTTGAACATTGCCCTCCATACGTCCTCTACTCTTGTGCTCCTGCAATAAACTCATAAGCTGATTATATTGTTCCTCTATGAATGGAGACATTACCTGCACTCCTTTGTTCATCGGATATTCCTCAGCACTTTGACAATGTTCATACTCTGTCTGACAGCCACCTTCAACGTCTTGATTATTTTGGTAATTCCCTTCAACA
This sequence comes from Eustoma russellianum, assembly GCA_036186865.1. Taxonomy (NCBI): domain Eukaryota; kingdom Viridiplantae; phylum Streptophyta; class Magnoliopsida; order Gentianales; family Gentianaceae; genus Eustoma; species Eustoma russellianum. The sequence continues at coordinate 2,468,679 of AP025048.1, read as the reverse complement.
CAGTTAACCTGACCTCTAGGTTTATAACCGGGAGGATAGCCATGCTTCTTATAGCATCTATCAATCGTATGTCCAGGCATGCCACAGTGAGTGCACATAGGCCGTTGAGAGTCCTTCCTGAAGCCTCTACCCGTCGGCTTATACCAGTTTCCACTTTGGCTGTTCATCTTGGCATTATATTGCCCAGCCTTCACATTTCCAGCATTCGCATTCAACACAACAGAAGGATTGTTAACAAATGAACCTTGAACAGATGTGTAATTCAGCTTTCTTTCTAACTTGACAGCCATAGCAAACGTAGTTCTCAAATCAGGAAGTGGAGACATCAACAATCTTGAGATTTTACAGGTTCATACTCCTCATTTAATCCTTTTATGAACCTAATGACATAATCATCTTCAATGAACTTGTTTATTTGGCCAGTAATATTGCAAGTACAACGATTACACAAACAATTCGGTAAAGCTCTCAAAACCATAAGTTCCTCCCAGATCACCTTTAATTTTGTGTAATATTCAGTGACCGTACAGTTTTCCTGCTTTGTGGCATAAAACTGTTCCTGTAAATCCGATAATCTAAATACATCCGCATTGCCATACCTTTGCTTCAGATCACTCCATATATCTACAGCATTATCGAACCATAAAATGCTTTGTGCAATGGATGGAACTACTGAATTAACTATCCAAGATGCTACCATGTTATTTGCTTTGGACCACGCCACAAGTCTACGATTGGTGTCCGCAGGTTTAGGAATCATACCTGTTATGAAGCCTACTTTGTTTTTAGACTCCAAAGCTCTACGAAACGCTCTGCTCCAACTATGAAAGTTGTTTCCATCCAGTAATGGCTGAACGAGGACCAAGGACGGGCTATCGCTAGGATGAATATACAGGGGATCCTCCGAAGGATCTAACTGAACGGAATTGGTCACATTGTTTGAGGAGGACGATGGAGAGCTCTGATTTGCAGCCATGAAAGTACCAAAATTCATCAATCACAAACAATTCCGAAATCACATATGAGTTCTCTCTGATACCATGTGAAAATCTTGATCACACAATGATCAATTCGACATTATAACACACATCGAAGAAAACAAGACGCAAATGCATAAATTCGCCATTAGAGATAACAAATTTGATCAAGAGAAGAAAAACGCAAGCTTAGAGAGAAGAGGAATATTGAAAATGGCTGTAACTTCCATTCTGCCAAAATCGTCGAACGAACCAGTTGAAATACAAAGAAGAAAGCCACAAATAACTGCCACTACCGAAGTTACCAAACTACCCTTACAGTTATTTCCTAGAACAAACATAATAAAAGGACAAAATGGTAATTTTCCTCTTATTTTAAAACTCCCGCGCCCCTGCTTCTTCTTCTTCGGCTGATCACCTTGCTACTGCAGCAACACGCCTCACCTCCGTTGCACCACCTCCATACACACGTGCACTATTCTCTTCCAGTCAACTCATATCGTTGGATTAAGTGATCAATCTAACACTCCAAACTTTCTCCCATTGAATTCAACCATAGGTCTCGTAACAGTATGGAGGACTAGTTATTATCGGAAAGTAGTTCTTAATTTGTATAGTCAAGCAAACCATCAGAAATTTTATTGTGATCATTGATCAACTAGTGGCCTAATAAAACTATGACAAATAAGTTTTATCCACATGTAAGCAAGGGGTGATTGGCCAAAACAAGAGGCACATAAATTTTCTACACATTTCATTGGTCAATGATCAACTAATCATACTTGGTCATTGATCATGGTAAAATTTGTGGCAAACCATTAACATTTTTAACCTCCTGCAAAAACCTTAAAAAATAAAATAAAAGAGAACATCCAGCACGTATATTGATCCAAATGGATAATTTGATAACAATGGCACATGTAACAATGTGTAAATTAAGTTTGAACTACCGGTCTCTGGATCATTATTACTCATCTTATGCTTCTTTTATACATCAAATTTAGTAATCCCTTTCCTTTTTTCTTTTTTCTTTTTTTTTAACAATAGGATAACTGTATACGAGTAGACAACAAACCCACGCTTGTCTTCAGGATAACTACACAAGTTGATAACTTCATACGAGTAGACAATCAAATCATATTATCAGCTCTTTATAAATGAACATGTTTAAATTCTGACTCGTTGTGTTATTGGAAAAAGACAAGTTTTGAAAGACTCTCTATTAAAATATATTTTTCGATTTAAGCCAATTACAAACTAAAATTTACGGACGTCTTGAGATCCAAACAAAGTCACACTTGTGGGACTTGAACTCGGGCTTTAACTATTAAACTACTCTCTCATTCGTAGTACATAGAAGAAAAAAAAGTTACCTAAAAAGACTTGTTCATACTTTGATCTACTATTATATGCTAAATAACTACATATTCGTCTTTTATAAAAAATTATATTTTTAGGCATGCATGAAACATGCTCATTTCTTTTTTTTTTCTTTCATTAATTATCATTATAATTGTTCTTTGTCATTATTATTTTTATTATTATCATGTTTCCATCTCTAATGGACTCAAAGACACATTTTTTTGACTTTAGAATATGATAGATTAAATCAAAATGACTCACTAAATTGACTACGCTTTTTATATCGTGAAGTAGCAGTTGATCGATACAGCTTAACACAATTTTTATTATGATTCATCAGGAATCAATCTAAGTGTGTTTCTAAAACATAGATATGGTTGTGTATATTCGGCTTTCTCATACCTCCGTTTATCGGAAGTCTTTAAACCAATAGATAATGTTGTTGTGCCTTCGTCAAGAAAAAACAGCTGTCTCGCAGTCTTGCGTAGTCTATGGGAACTCTTGACTCATGTCGAGTTGAAAAAACATGGAATCCTCTAGTCAAGGTAGGCAGAGCACAGCTGCCATAGGAAGTTATTAACACAATTTCGTTTGACCTCAAATTTTAATGATAAAAAAAAGAAATCAGATTAGGATAATCTATATGTTATCATTTACGGACTTCTAAAATAAATCTCAGAATGTCTGTCTGAAAGACCGCCTAGTAATCACAAAACTTAAAATAGTGGAGATGATTTATGTGTTGTGTCAAGGTATTGGAATTTGGGATGCAAATGACAATTAAAGATTTGCTGGATTTTGCCATGCAACAATAAATTGTGGGTTTAATTGGAAAAGGAACATTTCAGGATTATTGCAATGACTGACATGAGCATGTGGATGGATTTTGAAAATATTTATGCAAAAATTACATGTATGATTGTTGGTTAATAATGAATTTGATTAAAAAAGTATAAGAAAAATATCAAATCAGACAGGAGGACGTTAACAACGGTAAGAGTTGGCATTGGTGTATGTCTATGTATGGTCATGTTGATACTTTTTCCGCATGTATTTCTAAATGATTTGTTTATGATGATGAGTTAGCCATGGGTGAGACTATTATCATTATTCTTTTTATATTTCTACTGATTTTACTCTATACGATAAGCATAAAGTTTTTATTAAGAAAAAAACCATTTTATATAACATATGTGTATTAATGTAGTGATAGTAGAGACATGGGGTGAGTGTAGTGAGAGGTCAAGTATGGACAATGAGATTGGCATTAAAAAAAGAGCAGAATAGTCCACGGGAACCCAAAAAAAATAATAAATGGCATGAGAATACGTACCCCTCCCTACAAATACGGATCGAACCATTATTCGAGAATGAGTATGTTTGTCTTTTCTTAATCCCTCAAACCACGCCCCGACACAACTATTCTATCCCCATTTTCCGTGAATGCATGCATGATGGATGTTACGTACCGGAGGAAAATGAAAAGGAAAAAATAATTCAATTTCCTCGTCATCTTAAGAGTTGATTATTAATTAGACTAGCAACAATTTGGTAAGCAAATTAATATATAACCATAATGCTATTCTGACTTCGTATAAGGAAGTTTATAGTCCTGCTAGAGGACATCCGACTGTCATAAATCCAGTTAAAATTCTATAAGTTTTAGTCAAGAACAACATTATTCTATTGTCTTAGAAGTTTCCGTCTATATCGGGTATAGAAAGTCGGATGTACGCAAGCATACTTATCTATAGAAACACACAGAGTTTGTTTTCCGATGATCCGTAATGAAAATTGCGTCAAGCTATGTCGATCAACTGATACTTCACAATCAATTTAGTGAGTCATTTTGTTTTATTACATCATATTCCAAAGTCAAAAATTGATGGTTGTTGAGGAACCTATAAAATTTTTACACAACTAGCAGAATACAAATGTCCTGCGATGAGAAACTATACTTTCCCACTTAATATGACTCCCTTAATAACTTAGCCAATTTTCAACCAAAAAAAAAAAAAATAACATCATATGTTTTGCATGGAACGGTTGTACTAAGTTGAAATGTCATTTGATATCATATTAATTCTTTTCCAACTTAGTAGAAACCACATATTTAAAATAAGAGGCTCAAAACCCTACGCATCTTGTTTATCTAATTAAAATATCTAACGACTAACTGCAGAAGGGATTATTATTACTATATCATTTGCACGAATCAAAATTCGATAATTCATACATGTGAAGCTTTCATTTGTCCGGATCAAATGCACCGTAATATGCTTATACAAGGATATTATACGATGACAAGTAATAATTTGTCTTATTTATTGAACAAATAAGAGGGTAGTAAAGTTACTGTTTTGTGACTCTGAGGTCACGGATTCGAGCCTCGAAAACAGACTCTTGTATAAAGTGTAAGATAAGACTGCGTAGATCAGATCGCGAAGCGATCCAATTCCTCTGTAAACTCTGTGCAAACGGAAAAGTCTTGTGCACCGAAAATGGCTTTTATTGAACAAATATAAATGTTCGTTTCATGGGGCATCTTCCGACATCATCTTTTAGTTATATAACCAATTCCCGAGTCAGAGTTTCTCGTTATTAAATCCTTATTACAAGTTTCGAACAAGTCAGGTGTATTTACAGAAAACAACCTATTGAAACTGGTCTACTGGTAAAAAATTGTTGTATTTTCGATGAAAAGAAAAGTTCTAATCTCGTTTACTTTTCATGTGCATGTGTTTAAAAAATAGAAATGTTGAAGCCTAAAGTTTGGTTAGCATTAGTGTCACGCTTGGTGTTAAGACAATGTAACAACAAAGTGTTACGGGTGAGTGTGTGATGACCAGATATTTCTTGCACTTGATTGAAGAATAATTCTGAAAGAGATTTAAGATTTATCAAGATATATTGATAAAAGTTAGATGGAATCTTATCCTTGTGGAATATCCTGATAGCCTCATTTAACATGATCACTTTATATTAATCTTTAATGATTACGCATCTATCATATCTTGATAATTTTAATCAGCAGTCAAATTTATGGAATGATACGGCTTGTCTCATACGTTAATAAAATTTGAATGTTTAATAAAATTTAAACATGGATCATCTGCGATGTGATACACACTAGTGAATCTAAATTTTTGGGTGATCTATGTTGTTTGCCGATTAAAAGTATTTAAAAAACAATTTGACAAAAACCACTACTGCCGTCCAAATATTTTTTTGGGTTTGGGCCCAAAAGAAATTTCCTGCAACAAAATGCAGTTGCGTGCGGTTTTACCAAACACTGTACGCTTTTCTGACGAAATTGTCTTTCTGAAAAGGGGCCTACTTATTACTAAAGCCAGGTATCTCCGAGGCCCATTCTGTAAGGTTCGTATGGCCCATGATACGGCAAATTCCATTTTTCTTAGGGATATTGTCTCATAATTACTGGAGTTGGGTCTCTTTAATCTTTACCATGCAATTCTAAAATAAATATACCTTTTCTCTCATAACAGGGAGAAATATTTTCATTGATACCTCTAAAGGAAAATGAAAATATGGACGCTAGCAATTCCTCACCTTGTGGTTTTGGCTACGTCCATTAAATTTTCAGTGAGGTTATATATAATTTGCTTCTAAACAATATATATATATATATACACACACACATATATATATATATCCAACGAATTCTTAATATATTTCAGACTTCCATAACTGAGATATTCGGCTGCAGCGTTGTCACATGAGACAAATGTGTCATTTCACCTATTTAAAAAAAAAAATCTAAAAACAACCCTAAATTCATCTTCACCACCGCCACTTTTCTTCCCCGTCACCATCTCTCTCCTTCGCCATTAGATCGACAAAGCCACCAGGTTCTGACTTTTATATTTGAGTAGATTAGAGTGGATCTATGTTATACCCGTGTTTTTATGAAAGAAATAAATAATACAAATCATAACCATAAGTTAATGACAAAAAAAGATACTAAGATAAAATTGTAGTCATAGTGATCTAACTTCATTTTGCTTATTTGAAAAAGTGTTTTTACGAAATTATTTTTTTATATGGTTATTTTGATATTAAATCAGATCATGTAGAAGTATAATGTGTTTTATAAAGTATGTGTTTTATTTGAAAGTTTATTGATGTAAGGTGATTTATGAAATGAGATGTTTTTATGCTTTTAAATGAATCATACTGGTGTCGCATGACTTGTCAAATGATAAAAGTTTATGTTATCTATATGTGCTTCAGCAATTTGCGCGAGTTGCTCAAACGTCCGAATATGGGGGATTAAGCCTCATGCTCTCGTCTCATGGTGGGGATCCATGAGTCTTTCTAGAAGAGGTTCTTCTAAGCGGAGGAGCCTAACGAATGGTATGAGTCAGTTAAGAGCGAAAAAATAAAAATACTATATGTAATGTTTAAATATGGAAAGCTTGATGATTTGTTTTATATCTATTATATGAAGTTTTTATTATTTCATCTTTAGTGATAACACATCTACCATATCTCAAATTACTTGTTCAGCACGTAGTTTTACACACATCAATACTTACAATTTTTGTAGATATGAAAGGTTATAGTATATTTACATTGAGGATGATGATAACTGGAAGTGGCGAAGAAGCATTGGAGATAGTTTACAAGAGGTTCTATTGTTAGTTATTTGAATGTTAGTTGCTGCTTTGAGTATTACCCGTGAAAAAGTGTTATTCATTGAAGAGATATTTCTTGTGTTCACAAATTATTCCTGACGATTATATTGAATGATTTTAGTTATTTTTATTAAACTTTATTTATATAATTAGGGATTGACGTGATCACGAAAAAGGTATGTACTTATTGAAAAAGAATATGAGGAATGTAATGTCTTAGGTCTAAAGTCTCGGGGTTTAACAATCTACTAGTCAGGTCTACAACAATCTCCAGGGGAAAAAATCGAGCAACAAAGGTCAAAGATGGAGCCACCGCTTGGATCCATGACTTCCAGACTGCTTTCCAATTCCATTTGTTCCTTTGAGTGTACACAGTCAAAGATCTGATTCAAAAAATCAAAAACCAAAATATCAAGAGTCAACGCAAATTTCTTAATTAAATATAAAACATAGGATACAATCTCTCATTTGCGTTTTAAGAAAAAATTCTTTTTGTAAAAATACTCACAGACTGACCGGCGATGATCAGATCAGTCACGACCTATTAGATTTGCATCTCTCTGAGTAAACGGTCCAGGATAGGAGTTCATGCAGACATAAGATTAAGATTAAAGAGGTATATGTCATATATAGAGACACTTTAGAGTATATTTAGGGATATAGATAGTCGTAGACACTATCTACGCTTTTCACTTGGTTGCGTATATTATATCGTTGTTTTACATTACATGTATATATACAAGTGATGTATATTTTAATATCGAAAGTCTATCTTTGTATTTCTTGAATTTCCTCACTCACACACTAGCACAATATATTTCTATTATTATGTCATTTATGCAAGTACATATAGAGCCGGGGGTCTCACTAGAAGCAGACTATTTATCCCTTGGGATAGAGGTATTATCTGCCTACCACTTACCATCTCCAGATCCAAACGATAGTTTTTGCTGTCGTTGGAATATACTGAGTCTGGATAATGACCATGCTCACACCAAATCTACATATGATTTAAAAAGGGGAAAAAAAAACCATAGACATGCGGCTTTCCAGTTTCAAAATTTCCTATATCCAAGAATAAAGAACCACCTCTAATTGAACTCGAACTTGATAAAGCCAGGCCACCGAACCATTTTGCAACCTTAACCGTCGTAATCCCGCTACCACTAATTAATTATAAGAACCAAAATCCAAAATGAATGTATCTGACCCAACTCTCCACAATGGTTCTTGGATAATTAACTGAGGACTTCACAATATTCTTCTTCTCGTCTTCATCTTTGTTTGGATACCTTACTTAAAAAGACATCTTACTTTCGCACTCCTTTTATCATCTCTTCAGTAATCTACCAAAGATATTGCTTGGACGCCATATAAAGTTTGAACCTTTCCATTAAATTTAGTTTTATTACCCTTTAGCTTCTTCCAAGATTGATCTTCATATATTTCTTGCACTTTCTTTTTCGAGTGGTGTCTTCTTTACCCCCCTGCCCTTTTGGTTGCTTGAGAGAAAAAGGGTAGGTGAGTTTACCTATCTTTTTCAGCAAGAAGAATATTAAGCTGCAAGAATCAGATACGATTTTTCTTGACATTTGGGCATAATCTTGCTTCAGGGTCTTCGATTATATAGCTTTTCTTGGAGTTTATAGTTTGTTTGAATGGAGATTATTAATAAAACTTTACCTTATCTCGGTTTGGCTCATACTTCTTGCTCATTGAAGCAGAGTCAGCTATTGCTAAATCGAAATTTCAAGAGTGTATCTAGCTCTAGGGATTGTAGAGTATTCTGTAGCTTAAACCCTGGAGTTATTGTTTCTAAACGGGCGAAATTTCGTGAATTTAGGGGGTTCAGCTCTGTAAAATTGGACAGGTTCTTGACCAGCGATGATGAAGATCAAATGAGCGAAGGGTTCTTTGAGGCAATTGAAGAGTTGGAACGGATGACTAGGGAGCCATCTGATGTCCTTGAGGAAATGAACAATAAATTATCTGCCCGCGAACTGCAGCTCGTGTTGGTGTACTTTTCTCAGGAAGGTAGGGACTCGTGGTGTGCTTTGGAGGTTTTCGAATGGTTAAGGAAGGAAAATAGGGTTGATAAGGAGACCATGGAGCTCATGGTTACGATAATGTGCGGGTGGATGAAGAAGTTAGTTGAGGAGAAAAATGAGGTTGCCGATGTGGTGGACCTTTTGGTTGATATGGATTGTGTTGGATTAAGGCCAAGTTTCAGCATGATCGAGAAGGTGATTTCGTTGTATTGGGATGCTGGAGCAAAGGATGAAGCAGTTTCATTTGTCAAGGAGTTGCTCCAAAGGGGTATTGCATACTCAAATGTGGACAGAAAGGAAAATAAGGGAGGCCCAACTGGTTATCTTGCTTGGAAGATGATGGTAACTATTATCTTGTGCACCTTTGGTTCTTCTACTTGCTTTATTGAGCTGTTCATTTTCAGTATTTAACACAGATGGAACTTAAGCAGGCAAAATGAAGATTAAGAAGTGATCTTGTTATTCCTTTTATCTTTAATAACAATTCTATTATGCGGTTTTACTCTGATGCACTCCTGTGAACTGCAATTTTCAGTGCTTTACTTTGCTGAATGCAAGCTGACCTAGTTTATTTAAGGATAATTTTTTGGCATCATCATGACGTCCTTTCTATTCATATCTTGATCATGAATGTCCTACTTGTACGGGGACTAAGCTTTACCAGGTTGAGGTTGACCATATCATCGTCTTTCTTGGGCTCAAGTATGCCTGCCTTGTGAACTTTGTGATTGTATTATTCCTGTCATTCAAATTGTTCACTATATATCATTAGGACGTCTGGGAGCTTTTTTGGATTGTAGTCTTAACGAACTTGGTTCTTGCTTCTCCTGAGAAAGATCAAGATTTATCAGTAATTGTTGTGTGGTGTTGCTAAAGATGTCTTTTTGTAGTTTTTATTTTTACGGGTTTTGGTTTGTCTATATTAACATTCTCATTTACGTCACTTGCATACTTTGTTCATGTTCATAATTGGCTATCCAACATTCAAGCCCTACAGTGCGGGTTTTACTGTCGACCTATAAAACTTCTTTTTAAGCTTTAAATGTACTTGCCTATCATAAAGAAGACCTGATGCGCTTCTCCACCTTAACCATCCTGCCTCTCAAGGATGTGAATCACATGGTACAAGCAGGGTGTTTAAAGTGGAGAAGTGCATTAGGTGTTTTTTGCGATAGGAAAGTACATTTAAAGTTTAAAAGAAAGTCTTACAGGATGACAGTAAGACCCGCAATGCTTTACGGGTCAGGATGTTGAGCAGCCAATTATGAGCATTAACAAAAAAAACGAGTGGCGAAAATGAGAAGGTTAAGATGGATGTGCAGACATACAAGGAAAAATAAAATAATAAATGAACATATATAAAGAAAGGTGGGGTGACTCTTATAGATGAGAGAGTCATGGTTAAGATGATATGGACATGTGCAAAGGCATCCTGCAGATGCAACCGTTAGGCAGTGCGAGACAATGAATGAGGTGTTTGTTAAACGTGGATGAGGGAGACCGAAGAAGACATGAAAAGAGACAATAAGGATAAATATGACTTATATGACAATTGGGGAGCATATGATCAGTGATAGTATAATGGAAACAGTTGATTCATGTAGCCGATGTTATGTAAATGGTATAAGATTTAAGTAAGAATTTTATGTATTTAGGCCGGAATCATGGTCTAGATGATATGATAATTTCGAAAGAAGCGTATTGGAAAGGAACATAATATGCATTAAGTATGAGAAAGCACATAAGGAGAGTATGATTTATGCTACAACTAAAAAAAATCAAATAACTAAAGCGCAAAAGAAATGATTGATCAATATAGCCGATACCACATAGTAGAAAAGGGGCTTAAGTATTGTTGTTGTTGTTGACTTGTCTCCTTTTTCCTGCAGCAAATCTGGTAATTGTCCACCTCCTTTTTTTTTATATGCAAATTTGTGATGCGTTACTTTAAGTTGAACCTTCCCTTTTTCAAGGCCCAGATGCATGCCCGTGGTGGAACGCATTTTACATGCTTAAATCCTGAGATGCAAATGAGATTTAGGAGTCACAACTATATGCATGGTAGGTTATGGTGGACTCCTTCAATAGCAGTAGTTTTAACGCACTTGTTTCTTACTTCTCCTGACAAAGATCAAGATTTATTAGTAATTGTTGTATGATACTGCTAAAGATGTCCTTTGTAGTTTTCATTTATATGGTTTTTGGCTTGTCTCCATCTTTTTGCCTGGAACAGATCTTGTATTTGTCCATCTCCGCTTTTTAATACGCAAGTTTGTGGTGCATTGCTCTTATGTTGACCCACCCTTTCTTCGAGGCCCACATGCATGCTTGTGGTTTCACTTGTTTAAAACTTCAGATATGAACGTGATTTAGGAGTCACAACTATGTCTATGGTATGTTATGGAGAACTTCTTCAATGGTAGTCATCTACCATGGCTCAGGGAGTTGTTTAGTGTCCCGATGCTGCTGCTATCTGGACCTTGTATTGTTGACTTATAATGCATGCCAAAATCTCTACTCAGATATCAACAGTGTGGCTTAAATGGCCATTGCTCACAGTACATTGATAAGTCTTGACCTTAATATATATCCTTCAGTTGATCCAATTTGTTTTACCTTTATCTTGTATATAATCCTTCATTTCTATGGAAGAGTCATTATCTGAGGATCAGTTCCGTTCTCTACTTGGTCTAGCGAGTACAAAGTTTTATGGCTAGCGTATAGGTTTTTGTTGCCAACGCCTTCACTTTTTTCTTCATATATATGTTTCTCCATGGGCTGGTGTTAGTTGGATTCTAATTTGACTATGTTGTGTGATTATCCATGTCCAATCTGCTGAAGTGGTCTACCATGCTTACAAAATTTCCAAATGCACAAAATATGAGTTTTATCTTAAATATTAAAGGGTAAGTAGGAAATACGATTGCATTTTGAAAATTTGGTATTCCTATGCCCTTGATTTGTAGGTTTAAATAACATATTTTAAATGAAGCAAAATTACCTCCTTCAGGTGGATGGAAGATTCAAGGATGCAATAAAATTTGTTATTCAAATCAGAGAATGTGGGTTAAAGCCCGAGGTCTACAGCTATTTGATTGCAATGACAGCTGTGGTGAAAGAGCTGAACGAAGTTGCAAAAGCTCTGCGTAAGTTGAAAAGTTTTGCCAAGGATGGTTTGATCGCTGAACTGGACGCAGAAAATACTGTTCTAATTGAAAAATATCAGGTAGATCTTTTGGATGAAGGAGTTCGATTGTCTAATTGGGTACTGCAAGAGGCAAGTCCATCTCTTCACGGCGTGGTTCACGAGAGGCTTTTAGCCATGTATATCTGTGCTGGTCAGGGAGTTGAGGCTGAGAAACAATTATGGGAGATGAAGCTTGCTGGCAAGGAGGCTGATGCAGATCTCTATGACATTGTCTTAGCTATATGTGCTTCACATAAGGAGGTCGGCTCTATCGGGCGGTTGCTTACTAGAATGGAGATGGTAAGTTCCTTGAGGAAGAGGAAGACATTGTCATGGTTGTTGAGGGGCTATATTAAAGGTGGTCACTTCTATAATGCTACTGAGACAGTAATAAGAATGTTAGACTTGGGTATTTCCCCAGAATTCCTAGATAGAGTGGCTGTGCTGCAGGGACTCAGGAGAAGACTTCAGCATTCAGGAAATTTACAAACATATATGAAGCTTAGCAAACGTCTTTCTGACGCAAACTTGACAGGCCCTTGTCTCGTTTATCTGCATATAAAGAAACATAAGCTTTGGGTGATCAATATGCTGTGAGCCCTTGGGTGATCATGCAGTGTCGTTGGGTGATCAATATGCGTGAGTTCGATATGCGGAGTGGAGTATCAACCTTTTCTTGATCAAGGCAGAAGCCCTTGCCTCTCAAGATTGTCCTTTGTATAGAATGTATATAGTCTAAGAGGTATCAATGCCTAAATTGATGAACCATGAGTATATCTGAATGGTGTGTGTTTGAATTTTGTATATTGAAGTTGGATAAGCTTGATATAATGTGGATAAGGACTGTTAGTTCAGTAAGGATTTGTCCTTGATCTTCGATATGGTGCAAGTCTTGCGGGTTAGGGTCTGAAAACTTCCTTCTTGACCCTTTTTCTTGACACGTGGACCAGAGATATTTGAGTGCTTTCATACATTTGGCATTGATTTGCGGCTATCAAGTTATATCTCACATGACTTGCAGCACCCAGAAAGGAACAACCAACGGGCAACATCAGTTCCTTTAAGATAGCATTTAAAGGAAGGTAGAAGACCAACTAAAATATTGATCTAAGCTTTTAATCTTTCCACTGAAATTTTGATCCTGCATGAGATATTAACTCCTGATATAAACGTATTGTTGAAATTTTAATGCTGGATCAAACTTATGATTGGCTATCAGTTGGTATCAAATAGAAAAGATCCTTAAATACTTAAGAACGAAAGAAGCAACCTAGGACATTGCCAGCAGAAAGAGTATCTTTTGCTTTTTCTTTAAGAACCAATGCTTTGTGTTCAAGAGAGGTCAGCTGCTTGAGCAGAAATTTGCAGGCGTACGGCCATCCCACAGGATTGAGGACGTCGATCCTAATCCTAGTTGAGCTCAACAGAGTGCATACATATGAAAACTGGACATCATTAAAACAGGCTACTCATTGCCGAATTCTATCCACAATTGCTCCATGAACCGAGTGATCCACCCCATCTTGATTTTGCACTTTCTCATAAGCTCCCAAGCAAACGCCTTTTATCTCCAGTAAAGCACTTCGCCACCCAAACGCGAGCTTAAGTCCTTCAACCAGGGCTTCAAGATCCACGGCTTCGAAGTCCTCTCCCCCTTGCATCAGTTTTAGATATAGCACGCTGTATAGCTCCATTGCAGTCTTGAAATACAATACCAACTGCTTGCCCATTACACCACGATCCATCTAATAATGTATTCTGGCAGGGGATGTCTCCGTTTGATCGTCCATGAGCAATTTCCTCTTGCTTGCTTCTTTTCGATTGCAGAAACACGAACATTTACTTGCTGTATGGGTTGGGAGCACAGGGTTGATACGCTCGCATTCACACCTCCAAACGCAAACCGGCATTGTACTTTCCAAATTTGCCAAAGATGATTTGCAAAATTAGCCATTACTTCCGCTCCATCAGTCTCGACAATAATAAGCAAAAGGTCGCAAAACCACTCGCGGGCTGATATGACCAAGATGAACCGCTTCCTCCAAATCTATTAACTGCTGGGCGTAAGGGATTAAAATAAGCCCAGGCGTTTCGATCCATCTCCACTCACATAACATAAGGAACCACCAAGGCCACAATGTGTGAGATTCTTATCAACTGATAAGTAATCATGTATTGCTCTCCACAAAAGTCACCCTTGGTTGAATTGGAGCCCCCCGTATACTCTTCCATACTCTATCCTCCGCCGAAGAACAAGAACCCGCCATCTCCTGCTTATTATCTACATGCAATCTTTCTTTAATTTGCTGTGCACCATTTTATCCCGGCCTCATCGTGCATCCTCCTTTTTGATGCAAGAATATCTTTTAGCACGTACAAAATTCTCCACCAAATTAAACATATACATTTACCTCCAGGAAAAGAAAAAATATAAAATAATATTTGCAGAATAAAATCCAACCAAGATGCCCACCTCTAAATACAAGATGCAGTATTTCGTAGAGACAGAACCTGGTCTACTTTAGTTTGACCACATAGTAAGGACACAATGGAAATATTAACGGTTTCTCCTCCCGCATTAAGGTAACATCATACTTACAAGTTCTGACGTGTCCATGGCTCAAACCGTCAAAAGTTGGCTCAAAGGCCTTCATTAAGAAACATACCTCATACATTACCTCAAATACAACCTTAAAGCCTACAGCAGAACCTGTGGTATCATTACTCTAAGAGATGTCGGAGGTAATCATGCTTAGCCTCTTCTTGAATCATGAGAAGTTACATACCATGTCATGTTGGCACAACGAAGGCACAAAGCAGCACATCACCAAGAAGATAGAACCTCTAACAGAAGCAACTTCTGAATACAAAGATGTTCCTCAAAACTTGTTAATAGATTATAGGCAGGTAAGCCCTTCACTTGGAGATTGAAAGATTGATGTGCCTTCATTTCGCTTTTAACCACTAACATCTTGTGAACATCCAAGTATATACAGGCCCAAATAACAAAACCAACATCCAAAAATGACATGCATAACATGTATCCATCCCATCTCACAAGCACGACCATTGTTTTCTTTAAATGACGTGGGTTACGCAAGAAACTTTCTACAGAAATTGAAACAATGGGTTGAAAGAAGAAAATTTGCAACGTTATAAAATCTTCTTCATCTCCTTGAAATTTCTCTATGGAGAGCTTATCAGAAGTTTGAAGGTTACAAGTACCTGTTAACTGTTACAATGCAAGTATTGCCACTCATCCCCCATAATAATCAGTTGCCATGAGAGAGGGCATTTGCAATCCAAATGAAAGATGAAAATTTAAATATTGTATGATAGAGATAATCTACAATTCCCAGCTAACAAGGCCCCAATAATCATACCAGTGTTTGAATACAAAACAAAGAACAAAATAAAATAGCTGCAGGCTGGTATTTGCAGAGACACAGGTTGATAAAAACAAATGTGTCCAAGTAAAAACATCCCCCTCAAAATATTCAAACTTCCAAATAGAGCAAAGACTGCACACTGAAGACAGAAATGAAAAGCTCATATATTTGGTATCGACGATTGTGCTTAATCTCTACTTGCAGTATATCAACGGAAACTGTAAGCTTGTCAACATCCTATAGAGAAAAAGTATCCCTAAAACAAGACAGCTTACAAACAAGGATATGATTTGGTCAGAAACTCTATGTTCCATGAAGACACAAACATCTTTGGACAGTGGAGTCACTCCAGCTAGGTATATAAATTACAATTACATAAAGAGCTTTTTTTAAATTTGATCATGGCAGAGCTACAAGCCTAACACATCAAATATATCTCTATCAACTATACGGGGACATTCAGAAAATTTCAATTTAGACGACACACAAAATGCAACTCGACAACATAATATTCACTTGCTTGCCAGTAGGAAAGCCCCTTCCTTTTTATATAATTACCACACAAGAACATAATCATATCACACTCTTTAATTGGACATCAAATGACTAGGGCTTGATAAACAAACTTATATCTGAAACAAACAACAACAAATGGCTACAGAACGTGAGAAGGAATAAATGCTGGATCATCATTGCTCCAATTTTTCCATTTGATGTTTTCCACTTAAAAAAGGGTTAGTGAAAACACAATATGCAATCATATCCAACCCATTACAGCTGCTAGATATTACAGCATTAGAAATGCAAACCCACACAAGCATTCTGGACTGAAATCCTTATAAATTAGTTGAATTTTCATACAACTAAGCCACGGTACAAAGACTATCTCTCCAAAAAAAGATTTTGGAAAAGAAACTTCTGTAAACTACTACTCCCTCTGTCAAAGATATTGTCCCTTTCTTGGAGCAAAAAAGGGACAATATTATCCCTTTGACTTTTCAATGTGTAATTTACACATGAAAAAGTTTGAGAGGAGTACAACATTTTTATTTGTTCTTTTTTTTTCACATCTCAACTACATGTGTCTAAAACAAAAATAAGGGTACCACTACCAGCAGTTATCGACGTCATGTAATCGAACGGTTCAGAAAGGCGCAGAGGAGCAAGAAGGGCATCTGATCAGACCATTCTCATTGCAAGCCATACAGCGGCTGAAACCACCTTTCTCGTTGTAACACTTATGGCTTCCGCTGCACTCGTCGCAGAGGATAAATCTGTACCCTCCACATGCCTCGCACGTGCCGAGTTCAGCTGGGGAAAGCCCCTCTACGTACTTTTTCAGCTCACCGATTTCGTTGAGCCGCCGGATCTCCTCAGCTCCACCAATGTACCGGCCGCCGATGAAGACTCTAGGGAGGGTCAATTTTGTCTTTCGATGATGGCCAAGAATCCTCTGCAGCTCCTCCATGAACCCAGAATCCATCGATACATCCCGTTCGTCGATTAAAACGCGCAAACTACGTAGAATAGTTCTTACGGAATTGCAATCGTCGAATGTCGATCTTACAACGCGAAGGCTGGTGAAATACACAACAATTCGCTTCTCGGCGCCCGGCAAAGAAATGGAGGGCTCCGATTGAGCTGGAAATGAGAAGGAGAAATCGGATTTCGAAGAGGAGGAAGGCAATGAAGGTTTGGTGGAATCGTTATTAGAGGAGAAGGCGCGTATGAAAGAGTTAGCTAGGTAGACTCGTTGGAAGACAGAAGAGGATTTCTTGAGGGAACTGGAGGAGTCAGAATTGGAATCGTCGGAGCAGAGGTTTTGGATATCTTTGAAAGAAGAGCAAGGGAAATTGTTGAATTGAGAATTTGATCTTGTTCGTCTAAGCGACATGGGTCCTGGAAAGTCGAATTTGTTTGTTGTAAGAAAACCTTATGCAAAACAAATGATTTTGAGGACAATTGAAATCAAATTGATGCTCTTCTTTCTTCTTTAGATATCTTTCAAATTTTCAGAGGCGGAGGAGGGATGGAGGAAGCGGTGGTGGAGGCTTTTAGAATTTAAGACAGGAGTGGTGGTAGGGAGTAGGTTGTGGGAGGCGGTAATCGGTTGTCGTGATTTGCCTATGCCTTGCTCCTTGTTTACGCGTTCCTTTCAGGTGTATGATGAAAAAAAAAATACAAAAAAAAAATATTTTTATTTTAAATTTTTTTTTTTTTTGGCAAGAGGGAAAAGGAAAGAAAACTTAGAAAAAGGATGTGATATTGAGTGGCGGTTAAGATTGGTTGAGGTAGTTGAATGGACGAGATTTAGCAGCCCTTGAGTTGAATTTGGAATATTAGAAGAGGTATTAGGTGAGTTAAGTTTTTGTGTTTGTGTATGATTTGAAAAAGAATCGAATTGTGTTTGCAATCTGATGTACACAGTCTTTTCTACTTCTTACGACATTTGATATTTATCAAAGTCTTTTTTTACACAGGTTTATCAAAATCTTAATAATCAATATACAAGACTATAATATTGAGGCATCAATGTACATACGGAATCTGAGAATAGTGAAGAAAGGATCGGATCATTGGAATATTATGTATGCAAGTTTACTTTGCATTTGTGTTTTTGTAAGTTTATCTTATTACACCAACAAGACTCAAACTTAAATATTAAATTATATGAACAAGCTATCCATCCATTATACCTAAAGGTTTGCGCATGTTTTTTTTTTTCTTTTTTAGGACTTGAATTCATATCTAGAACTTAATGTACCCAACGTTGAAAGTCATTTATTTCTTCCATGACTTTCCATCATGAAGTATTGACTAAGCTGTTCTTTTATTTGGGCGGGGACCATGATGATCTATTGTCTTATTTATGTGACATCCATTCAAAAGTGAAATGTACATTTTTTTTTAACAATAGTATAGTTTTATATTTTACAAAAGTTTTAGAAGATATTGTTTGAGAGAACAATCTCCACTCTTAATTTATAAGGGATAAAGAGTGGGTCAAACTTTGAAAGAGATAGATATGATATATTATCAAATTTTGAGAATTTTGTGTAAAAGTATTTGACTATATTTTTTTCTCGTTTTAAACTTTTAGAATACAGTACTTAGTCATAGTGGCTCGAAGCTACAGGTAGAGAGTAGCAGGAATAGGTAGGGAGTCCTGAGCAAGTTGTCCAGTGAGCAACTATGATGTTACCACTTAGCCATATTGACTTAGCTTGCCTATTGAATTCTGCTGACAATCGGGTACAAACTAGAAGATATACAAATAAATTCACAAATTTTTTATATTCATCATATCTTAATAGTTATTTTATAACTGATAAAAAACTTACATATGATTAAAAGAGATATATCTAGATGATTGTGTAAAATACAATGAATCCGTTTCTCATATATCTATATTTGGTTGTTTACGTAGTAACTATTTTGAATATCACGAACTTATTTTCCGAATATTTCAAAAATTATGCATGTAAACTGTACTTTTGTATGTAAACCATATGTCAGCTAATTGAAACAACTCAAGACACATCAAAACCGTCTTTTATAATAAGTTTATTTAATAGAATTTGCATTGGTGATATATTGCCTTGCCCCTACGTTCCTTTGGTATCAAATCCTTGTTATTTTAAAAAATCGACAAGGACTCCGAGGCTGTGTCACAAAAGACAGAACGTAAATAAAGAGCAAGGAAAGATTGAGTAAGCAATAAAATTTGAGAGCCAAAGAACGGAAAAAGTGAGTCAAGGACCATATGAGTAAAACCACCCGACAGAAGACAAGGCCGCAAGCTTCTGCATGAAAGCTGAAGCGGGAGTAATAATTGCGAGTGAGATCAGAGAAGGTTAAAAAGGAGGTAAAAAAGGAGGCCACTAATCAGAGAATGCCACGTGTTCCACCTTTTTTAAAGAAAAACATTTTTTTACTGCTCCCACTTTCCTTCACTACTTTCCCCTCCAGTCCTTCCAGCACCTCTTCAACGTCTCCACCACCGCATTCCGACCACCATCAATATAATTTCTCATCCAGATCTTAACTTTCAGCTACAACCATTTCTACTATCCCCAAGCTTCGTTGCGAGCAATATGTAAGCCTGTTGCTAATTTGCTTGATTTTTGCTCGATGAAGCTTCGGTAACTTTTCCTTTTTAGCTTCACTGCATCATTCACTTCTTCCTGGCGTTTTTATGAGTTTTTGAAGCTTTTTGACTGCATTTATGAGCTTTAGTTATTTTCTCTTTTTTCGCCAGCGGCCAAACCTTTAAAATTGTTATTTTTTGTGTTATTTTCAGTTTGATTTAAAGGTTTTCCTTTTTGGGTGTGATTGTGTGAAGATACACTCGTTATTCATGGGTGTAAATTCGTAGTTGATGTTGATTTTCGTCACCGGAAAAGGGGGGGAGGCTAGGGATGCATTGCTGTTGATGCTGCTTCCATTGCTGCTTGGGGAATTAGTTGTAAGACGGATTTCAAGTTCTAGAGGTTTTGAAGTAATCTCTATTAAAGAAATCTTGGGAAGAAAACGGAACCGAGAATGAATCTGGAGAAGGGGGAGTTGCTGAGGATTTTTTTCCACTGGGTGAGGGAGAATGTGACACCCCGTAAAAATATAGTAATAATATAAATAATAAAAATGAGATATTAAAAAAAACTTTTCAAATAACCCATCATTAATACCATTAAATTATCCTATATCCTAATTAATCAAGGGGGATGAACTTTTCCCCTCTATTAAGTATAAAAAGGCCAAATGGCCAAGTATAAAGGAAAAAAAGTGAAGTTGCCGTGAGTTGCTGAGAATGAACAAAAGAAAAAGAGAAAAGAGAGGAAGAGAAAGGAAAAAGGAAAAAGGAAAAAAAAAAAAAGTGGAGGAAGCCTACACCACCCCTAGCACCACCAACACCACCAAAACCATCACCATTAGCTTTTAGGCTACAACCAAGAGGTAGGTGGTCTCAAACTTTTTAAGTCAATTTCATATATTTGTTATTTGTTATTTGCATTACTTGTGTATTTAAATTGTTGAATTACAAATTGATATACGTTTTGTGTTATACCCTTTAGTTGTTTTGATTGTTGCATAAGATATTATGTGTGTGTATATATATTAATTATTATTTTCCGTTTGCTTTCAGTTTTATGATATAAAAATTTCATGAATTTTAACTTGCCAAAAGAACAAATGCTGATATGTGAATATGGGGTTATAGTGAAGTTTTTCGAAACTGTTGCGGAATCATATATGTAAATGTAAAAGTAAAAAGAAAAAAAAGGTTTAAATGATGATTTTGTTGAGGTGGAATTCGGTTGAGTAAATAAAGGAAGAAAAATAAAATTTGTTTAGGTATATATTATGTAGGAATATTGTAATCTGTTAGACAAAAATTGGAATTTATGTGTATATAACGTTATTATTAGAATTACCTATATTTTAAAATAAAAACATTCTTTGCCTTATGTAATTAAAAAAAATCTGGTTAAGGTTTAATTAAAAATTGGTAAAAGAAATTGTTATGCTGGCCGAATATGTGCATTAGGGGAATTTGAGTACCCATCCACTGATGTGGTACAGAAAAAGAAATTTCAAAAGGTATGTAAATTAAATAAATTGTGTGTCGCTGTACATATATGGAAAGTGAAAGTGGGTGAGTGCACAAATGCATCACAGTTTCAGTATTGGTGGGCAAAGCAATTGTATAATTTTTAAATTCAGGGAATTTTCATAAGTTCATATATTATAGTCGTATGTTTCATTATATGTATATGAAATTCTAATTTTGTATCGTATATACATATTAAATCCGAGACTTGAATATGGCAGTAGGGAAAAGTGGGCCGAAGGAGTAGCGTGTGCGTATATACGTGTATATGTGCATGTATGGGCGTGAACATATATACGTGTATGCTTACACGGCTGAGATGGAGCTGGTTTTGTACTTTAGATATTGTGGCCTATTTGGATTATTTGATATTTGAAGAGCATTTTGTAATTTTAACAAAATTGGCATCTTGGGCCAGTTTGATAATTTGGACATACAGAAGTAGAGACTTTTATAGTTATATTATAATAACCTTCTTCACGTTCGAGCACAGAATAAGGAAGTTATGAACTAATTATTTTAAGTAAGTCAAGTTAACTTTTATTATTAGGTATTGATTTTTATACTACAATTGTTTAGATTCGAGCCTAGAAGAGAAGAAAGTGAATAACGGATTCAAGGTAAGTGGTCTATCTGTGCTCGTTATGATGTCATGCATCAGAGGTAAGTGGTCTATTTGTACTTGTTATGTTTATCATGTATTACTATGTTGTTGTTGTATAACTGTAATTGGATTTTTCTCTATATGCGAGTTGTGTGTATATGTGACATAAGCGGGTTTGGACTATGATTGTTGATATATGATGTGTAAGAGTATGCATACACGTATATATGCACGTGTATGGGCGCGGACATATATATGAGTATGGATGCACCGAATTACGTATGATTATGCATTCGCATTCATGGCACGAGCATTTCATTGGCCTATGTGCCGTGTTGCCCTACGAGGCGTGTGGCCCTACGAGGCGTGTTGCCCTACGAGGCGTGTGGCCCTACGAGGCGTGTTGCCATACGAGGCGTGTGGCCCTACGAGGCGTGTTGTCCTACGAGGCGTGTGGCCCTACGAGGCGTGTTGCCCTACGAGGCGTGTTGCCCTACGAGGCGTGTGGCCCGACGGGGCGTGTGGCCTGACGAGGCGTGTGGTAGGATCACCTCGAGGTTCATGCATTGCACGATAGAGATATAAGCATAGTGCGTGACATGACTTTTGTTGCGTGTGACATGTAGAGAAAGGCATGCATCATGAAGTTGCGCATTATTATGTGGAGTGATTTACTTTCCACAGTTTATTTACTCCATTGGCATGTATTGGTCTCTTCTTTGTTTATGTGATTATTTGTTTGTTGCGTATGTCATATTTGAGAAAAGTATGCAACACAGTAATGCAGATTGAGCTGATGGATTTACCTGTCTTGTTTGACTATTCTCGATGTGTCAACTGTTAAAGATATTCGAGTGAATTTAATTGAGTACTGGAGACATGTATGTTGATTTGTAAATGTTATCTGTAATTGTCTCTGCATGTATGATTTTCATAATGGGTATAGATAGGTTGCTTACTGAGCCCGTTGATTTGGCTCACACCACCACTCACCAGTTTTGCAGGTGGAGAAGTTAGTGTATGCTTACATAGGAGTTGGTATATCGTAGAAGATCGAGACGGGAGATTTCGAGACTATGATATTCAGAAAAGACATTCGAGGGTTGGTTGAGACAGCTATTTCGATATTTGAGGTTTATGTATTTTTGATATTAGTGTTTACCTACATTTGACTATTGTATTGATTAGAAATTCTTAGACATTAATACTAATGATGATGATTATTTTATTGAGGATTTTAGTATTAACTTCCGCTGACGTCGATTTATGATATTATGATGACGTGTAGTTGATTTGTATCGACGTCATGTATTCTTCTTAGCGAGGTACGGCGGGTGCACTGTTCTCGATGTTAGGACTCGGGAGCGGGGCGCTACAGGTGGTATCAGAGCATGGCTCTAGATCCACGACGGAAGAATAAATTTAGGCTATGATCTTAGAAATTAAGTTACGATTTTGCACTTAAGTCACGATCTTAGAAATAAGTATCAATTTTTTTTAGTCGCAAGCAATGATTATATGTTGGGCATGTTATTGGAAATAGAACATGACCTTAGAACTTAAGAGATAATCCTACTGAAAGTCACGACTTTAGATATAAGCGACGATCTTGATTAAGACTTCATTTTCTACTTAAGCATTGATTTTAGTCATAAACGCTTATATTCTAAGTATGATTTAGAAATAAGAAGTGATCTTAGACATAAGCGGTGATTTGAACATCAGGTGATGATTTGAACATAAGCACTAATCTTAAAATATAAGTATATTCTAAGCATTGAACTTAGAAATAAGCAATGATTTTAGACGTAAGAAATGATGATATCAAGTATCGATTCTACAAATAAGTGATGACATTAAACCTAAGTGATGATCGGATAAGGAATATGCTCACGTATACCTAGGGCGCTCCTTATGACTCTGTATTATTTTTCTTACCTAAATGCTGATTATAACCAATTGTGTAATTCCTTAGATCCGCCTCGTTGCAAAACCGGTACCATTAGAATAAATAAAACGGGTTCCCCTATCTTGACAGTAGTATCGAAATGTGACTAGGTCTAAGTTGAAATCGTAGTTCTTAAGAGATGATTATAGTAAAATGGATTAATAAAGAAAAATATTTATTAGCGTTACGATCAGTAGAGTTTAAGCAAAGAGTATCATACAAAGGGGTTATTAGTTATGATTAAGATGTTGAATTATAGAGTATCCAACAAACTAAAGATAACAGTTCTATTAAGTGATACTGATTGTTACTGATAAGCGAGCACTACTAAAATAAATACAGTGGAATAACAAAGTATTAAGTGTTAATTCCTAAGAACACGTAAGTGATGATATATTGAGTAGGCCTGAACTGAAATAGAATAAGTATGAACAAGTGGTGGTTGCTTTTCCGATGAGATCTAACTAAATTTGAATTAGTGGTTGAAATAGACAGGTGAAGAAGTACAATAGATCAGTGTGGCGTGCGGAAGCATGGTGGGTTAGAATTTCCTATGTCGATTAATCTTTGGTGTGTCATGTTATGATCGGACAACTTCAGCTAAAGATTCACAAGAAACGCTATGTAGGTGGTTTTCATTAACGGGTGACTTAGAAAAATTATACGAAATATTGGACGGGTATATTTTCGAACGTATAAGTATTATATAAGCACGTACACCAAGGTATACCTATAATTTATAGGGACTTCAAATGAAAAAGCGAAAAGACCTTATTGAATCTCATTTCTTTTATAGTTTACGAAATTTTACAAGCTTAAATTATTTTTTGTTCTTGTATATCAACATGATAGATTTTCAACTCTTTTGATGACCTTAAAAGGGAAAAACTTTAAAATATTGATGTCCTCTCAAAAACGGTATGTTCCTTACACAGTATTTCAAAATTTTCGTTTTTTATTACATCTATTTTAGTCAAAACTAATTTTACTTAAGAACTGTCGATATCGCAAGCATTTTATCCATTAAAGTATTTTCAAAGTAGTTTATCCGCTTGCGATGAACTTACTTACCCATCATAAAACCAAAAGGTAGCTTACAAAAATATGCCTCTTTTAGAAAACGAAAGGTACCAAAGTCAGATCGTTTTATAACACCTTACATTATTAAGTTTTCAACTGTTTTAATGCGATGTTACCGAACTACTTTTGCAAACAAGTTATATCATTATTTTTATAAGAGGATATTTGAGATACCGCTTTGCAAAAACGAATGTATACCATTTTGGGTTTCATGTTTACGTAAATAGGATAATGTTAATTTAAACGATTAAAGTTATCCATATAAGTTATGTTTTTACTTAAAGAAAACATGTCCATACACATATTTCGTATACTAGTCGGTTGATGACATCTCTGAGAAGGTGAGGGTATGATCATAAAGCTAGGTTGCGAGCATAAAATAATTGAACTTTGAAGACTTAGTCATGTGCCGAGGAGATGCAATGGTTACTATAATGGCGTACTCAGTGGATGTTTAGTCTGGGTCTTTATCTAGAGGTGAATCGTATATAATTAGTTTAAGAAGTCGGGATTATAAATTACAATTATATAAGTTGAATAGTACGCATTAAATGGTATAAATACAATTGAGGGTTTAACAACCTAAAAGTGAGGTTGATATGATGATATTCGTAACATATACCAGATGAATGAATCAAGTAGAGCCATACTAAGCCATTGATTACACCATACGCAAGTTTCGAGGACGAAACTTATTGTAAGGGGGGTAGACTGTGACACCCCGTAAAAATATAGTAATAATATGAATAATAAAAATGAGATATTAAAAAAAAACTTTTCAAATAACCCATCATTAATACCATTAAATTATCCTATATCCTAATTAATCAAGGGGGATGAACTTTTCCCCTTTATTAAGTATAAAAAGGCCAAATGGCCAAGTATAAAGGAAAAAAAGTGAAGTTGCCGTGAGTTGCTGAGAATGAACAAAAGAAAAAGAGAAAAGAGAGGAAGAGAAAGGAAAAAGGAAAAAGGAAAAAAAAAGTGGAGGAAGCCTACACCACCCCTAGCACCACCAACACCACCAAAACCACCACCATTAGCTTTTAGGCTACAACCAAGAGGTAGGTGGTCTCAAACTTTTTAAGTCAATT
Source organism: Eustoma russellianum (assembly GCA_036186865.1). Taxonomy (NCBI): domain Eukaryota; kingdom Viridiplantae; phylum Streptophyta; class Magnoliopsida; order Gentianales; family Gentianaceae; genus Eustoma; species Eustoma russellianum. Next base: position 2,442,727 of record AP025048.1, on the reverse strand, counting down.
TCATATATTTGTTATTTGTTAGTTGCATTACTTGTGTATTTAAATTGTTGAATTACAAATTGATATACGTTTTGTGTTATACCCTTTAGTTGTTTTGATTGTTGCATAAGATATTATGTGTGTGTATATATATTAATTATTATTTTCCGTTTGCTTTCAGTTTTATGATATAAAAATTTCATGAATTTTAACTTGCCAAGAGAACAAATGCTGATATGTGAATATGGGGTTATAGTGAAGTTTTTCGAAACTGTTGCGGAATCATATATGTAAATGTAAAAGTAAAAAGAAAAAAAAAGGTCTAAATGATGATTTTGTTGAGGTGGAATTCGGTTGAGTAAATAAAGGAAGAAAAATAAAATTTGTTTAGGTATATATTATGTAGGAATATTGTAATCTGTTAGACAAAAATTGGAATTTATGTGTATATAACGTTATTATTAGAATTACCTATATTTTAAAATAAAAACATTCTTTGCCTTATGTAATTAAAAAAAAATCTGGTTAAGGTTTAATTAAAAATTGGTAAAAGAAATTGTTATGCTGGCCGAATATGTGCATTAGGGGAATTTGAGTACCCATCCACTGATGTGGTACAGAAAAAGAAATTTCAAAAGGTATGTAAATTAAATAAATTGTGTGTCGCTGTACATATATGGAAAGTGAAAGTGGGTGAGTGCACAAATGCATCACAGTTTCAGTATTGGTGGGCAAAGCAATTGTATAATTTTTAAATTCAGGGAATTTTCATAAGTTCATATATTATAGTCGTATGTTTCATTATATGTATATGAAATTCTAATTTTGTATCGTATATACATATTAAATCCGAGACTTGAATATGGCAGTAGGGAAAAGTGGGCCGAAGGAGTAGCGTGTGCGTATATACGTGTATATGTGCATGTATGGGCGTGAACATATATACGTGTATGCTTACACGGCTGAGATGGAGCTGGTTTTGTACTTTAGATATTGTGGCCTATTTGGATTATTTGATATTTGAAGAGCATTTTGTAATTTTAACAAAATTGGCATCTTGGGCCAGTTTGATAATTTGGACATACAGAAGTAGAGACTTTTATTGTTATATTATAATAACCTTCTTCACGTTCGAGCACAGAATAAGGAAGTTATGAACTAATTATTTTAAGTAAGTCAAGTTAACTTTTATTATTAGGTATTGATTTTTATACTACAATTGTTTAGATTCGAGCCTAGAAGAGAAGGAAGTGAATAACGGATTCAAGGTAAGTGGTCTATCTGTGCTCGTTATGATGTCATGCATCAGAGGTAAGTGGTCTATTTGTACTTGTTATGTTTATCATGTATTACTATGTTGTTGTTGTATAACTGTAATTGGATTTTTCTCTATATGCGAGTTGTGTGTATATGTGACATAAGCGGGTTTGGACTATGATTGTTGATATATGATGTGTAAGAGTATGCATACACGTATATATGCACGTGTATGGGCGCGGACATATATATGAGTATGGATGCACCGGATTACGTATGATTATGCATTCGCATTCATGGCACGAGCATTTCATTGGCCTATGTGCCGTGTTGCCCTACGAGGCGTGTGGCCCTACGAGGCGTGTTGCCCTACGAGGCGTGTGGCCCTACGAGGCGTGTTGCCCTACGAGGCGTGTGGCCCTACGAGGCGTGTTGTCCTACGAGGCGTGTGGCCCTACGAGGCGTGTTGCCCTACGAGGCGTGTGGCCCGACGGGGCGTGTGGCCTGACGAGGCGTGTGGTAGGATCACCTCGAGGTTCATGCATTGCACGATAGAGATATAAGCATAGTGCGTGACATGACTTTTGTTGCGTGTGACATGTAGAGAAATGCATGCATCATGAAGTTGCGCATTATTATGTGGAGTGATTTACTTTCCACAGTTTATTTACTCCATTGGCATGTATTGGTCTCTTCTTTGTTTATGTGATTATTTGTTTGTTGCGTATGTCATATTTGAGAAAAATATGCAACACAGTAATGCAGATTGAGCTGATGGATTTACCTGTCTTGTTTGACTATTCTCGATGTGTCAACTGTTAAAGATATTCGAGTGAATTTAATTGAGTACTGGAGACATGTATGTTGATTTGTAAATGTTATCTGTAATTGTCTCTGCATGTATGATTTTCATAATGGGTATAGATAGGTTGCTTACTGAGCCCGTTGATTTGGCTCACACCACCACTCACCAGTTTTGCAGGTGGAGAAGTTAGTGTATGCTTACATAGGAGTTGGTATATCGTAGAAGATCGAGACGAGAGATTTCGAGACTATGATATTCAGAAAAGACATTCGAGGGTTGGTTGAGACAGCTATTTCGATATTTGAGGTTTATGTATTTTTGATATTAGTGTTTACCTACATTTGACTATTGTATTGATTAGAAATTCTTAGACATTAATACTAATGATGATGATTATTTTATCGAGGATTTTAGTATTAACTTCCGCTGACGTCGATTTATGATATTATAATGACGTGTAGTTGATTTGTATCGACGCCTTGTATTCTTCTTAGCGAGGTACGGCGGGTGCACTGTTCTCGATGTTAGGACTCGGGAGCGGGGCGCTACAGAGAAGTTTTTAGGGGTTGTAGGGAAGAATTGTTTTTTTAAAAAAAAGGTGGAACACGTGGCATTCTCTGATTAGTGGCCTTCTTTTTGACCTCCTTTTTAACCTTCTCTGATCTCACCCGTAATAATTGAATGCGCAAAAGGAAATTTGAGTGGATTCTGAAAAGTCTGCTTCTGCCTAACTAATTTACTGAAAGTAGAAAGACGGATCCTTTGACAGATTTGATGGTGTTGGATCCGCTCAATACTACAGTGACGGACTCATCAAATGACACGTGACAACATGAAAAAATGACGAGTCTAAATAGGAGAAGTCTAACAGAAAGACGTAAGACTAAATGAGGTCGGATCACGTTCATCTACGAATGAACGGATCTCATTCCAGTTTCATGTACTCATTCTTAACTTTGGATGGTTCAATCTTAAAGTCATTCGTCGTCTCACTTAAAAAAAAAAGATATAAAATGTACGCCAAGTACTCACTCATATATTAGGTAAACAGAACATGATCACAAACTGAAACTCAAATACATAACTCAAACTTCTACATTATAGGTGATATAAATTAAACATGCATTCTTTAGATAAAGTATACTAAATCAGAATCAATTCAATTATTCACCTACTGTCCTTCTCGATGTAGTCTAGTGATCATGGAGGAGTATGGAAAAAAAAAACCATTTTTAATCTTTTATGAAGTAGAATATTTGACATTCAGCTAGGACTATGTCCTATTTCTTATATCCAAGATATCCCTTTTCTCAATTTACCTTTTATTTGTATCATTGCATCTTGATGAAGACATAACAGGTTTTTCCCCTTACGCAAACCAAAACCAAAGAACTTTCCCCTGTCAAAAAATTAACCTATCAAACAAAAAAAAAAATTATTTATGTCTGCATATGTTTTTCTTTTCGCACTTCTTTGCTGTGAAAAACTGAAACGCCACTAGACATGCTTGTGATCAACGTGACAGCAACAGAACCTTCATATGCAAGCAGTAGAATCACTAAAAGCGTGGTCCGAACCAACAAAAAAATATATTTTATATTTTTTGTATAAATTATATTAACTATTTGTTTTCTATTAAAAATAACGCTATGATGATCAAAACAAAAATATTTTATATTATATATCTTAATGATTTGTTTTATATCATCAAAATAAAAAAAACGAGAAATAAAAAAAAAGTTGGAAAAAGAACGTTAACTTGCACCTTATTCCTCCACTTTTTTTTTCTCCTTTTAAACAAGTTTAAGGTTTCTTTCATAGAGTTCTAATTATAATTTAAATAATTTGACTAAACTTATGGTTGAAATATATTCATTTTAAATAATATAACTTAGTAAATTTGATATAACGATAGCAAAATCGACAACATAAAATTTTATTGTGCCGATTTTATCATGATACAAAGATTTTAAATATACGATAATATCATGTTTTAAATCAATGATATTGTTTTACGTGTATTATTTGTTTCATTATTACAAAAGTGTGACAAAAAAATAAACTTTTGTTAGAAAATAGGAGTAATAAGAACTCTCTTTCAAAAAAATAAAATAAAAGACTAAGAAACTCAAGTTCAGTTTCCGACGGCAAATATCCCTAGTCCCTCCAGCTCTTCCCAGCAAGGGTGATTCACTGAAAGCCAAGAAGCGAGCTTTGATTTGAAATTAGAATACCGGCAGAAAAGGAAAATTTGACATGGAAATTGATAATCCATCTACCGTGGAATCCTCGAATGAGAGCGGAAGTTCGAAAATCCAGGTGGATGTGAAGTTCGCCGGACGATCAATACCGGTGGGCATCTCCTCCGATTCAACCATCAAAGAGCTCAAGTCACTCCTCCTACCCCTAACCAATGTTCTCCCTCGAGGCCAAAAACTCATCTACAAAGGTCCTCTTCTATTCCTTGATTCTGAACTAGAAGCTTCAGTTTTTATGATTGAAATGCCGTCAATCTTCATTGTTTACCTTTTTGTTAATTCCTTTGTTTTACTTTAGGTAAAATCCTCGTGGACGACTCGACTCTGGGGGCCTGTGATATTATAAATGGGTCCAAGATCATGCTCATGGCATCTGCAGGTCTACACCAAGGGGTACCTTTTCGAGTCTATTGCTCTGTGAAGCATATAGTTTTTCTGATAAGAACGTAGGGCTTAATTGTCATAAACAAAAAATGAGTCCTGAATCAATTACTGGTCAGTCAATGTAAAATTTTGGTTCTTTGTTACCAGATACCAACATGTTTGACGTTCCACAGGAAAATCCAATGTAAAATTGTTTAATACATATTCTTTATACTTATAGATATCAAGGATCACCAGAAATGTTTAACTTGCTTGAGAAACAGATACTGGTTCAATTTTGTGCGTAATGAGTACATAATGATCTTGTTATATGTGATGATGGATAGGGTTTAACTGGATTGAGAAACAGATAATGGTTCAGTTTTGTGCATAATGAGTATTTAATATTCTTGGTATTTATGTTTAACTTGCTTGAGAAACAGATACTCGTTCAGTTTTGTGCGTAATGAGTACATAATAATCTTGGTATTTATGTGATGATGAATAGGGTTTAACTGGCTTGAGAAACAGATACTGGTTCAGTTTTGTGCATAATGAGTATTTAATAATATTGTATTTATGTGATGATGGATAGGGTTCCCCAATTAAGAAGGAATCTCAATCCATGGCCACCATGAGGAAGACAGTGACGATACATGACCAAAAGGAGAAGCGAGATGCTTCTTTGGTGAAGTCCCAGCTTAAAAGGTGGCAGGTTTCTGGGGTTATTGGATTGTCTGAGTGTAATTTGACGGTACTTGACCAAATTCTGGTTATCAAATGGAGCTTTCAGCAGCTGTTATAGTTTTATCATATGATTTAGTTCCTGTCACATTAGAATTCATTGTGCAAGCTGATATATTTGACGTTACTGATCAGTTCTTACTCTGAAGTTCCTGACTGGGTTTACACTTGTCTACTACATGATCAAGTTAGGAAACATGTAATACTTGCTACCAATTCAAAGGACATGCTAACTGCTTCTGTAGTCTCGCGCCAATAGTGGATACTTTCTTTCCTCCATTTTCGTTCTTCCAGTAGAAGGAAAGGTATTCAAATGACGCTAAGACATTCAGATGGTCCCTTCTAGACGTTAAGACAGATCTTGAAAATCGAAACAAAAATGATTATTTAGATCTATTCCTATCTCCAATGAGACCCTGAAGATATCCAAGTTTGCTTTTCCAGTAAACCTATGGACGAAAGCGGTTTTGAGACAAAATACATGTTTGGCTCGACATTTGCCTCAAGTTCATTGGATGCATGTTGACATGTCTCTGTGGAGCAAGCATTAGTCTTTGTGTTGATTGCTATGTAATTCTAAAGATGATAAGATTTGAACTTTAAATTAGCCTATATAGCCTGCAAACAAAGAACAAATGAACTAGTGAATTCATGAGTGATCGCTGAACCAGTATCTGTCCGAGATAAATGGAGAAAAGATTCTTGTAAAATTTTCTGTTTGATAATCATAGTTCTTCGAGTCTTTTTTTTTATAGCGACTATAAGACATGTTTGAAGCTCTTAAATATCTGGCCACTGGCTCGCTTTTCTCTTCTTCGTTTTCTTCCCCTTCTTTCTTTTAAACTTTCTCTTTATTCGGTTTTCTAACAAAGATCATTATTATTATTATTTTAATTTATATTTCACTTTTGCTTTTATTGTACTTGTGATTGTTGTTGTTGGCTATGTGCATGTTTTAAATTTTCTTATTAAATTTGGGCTTAATCTATTACTGGTACCTAAAAAGACCATACCTGATGAAGTCTGGCTTTGTGGAGCTTCTGCTCGAGTTCTTGATATGAGTCACAACTCTTTAGGAGAAGTTCCTGACAGAATAAGTTGCTTGAGCTCCATTCAGGTATTAGAAAACCTTCTGTAGTTATGCCACAAAAGGTCTTTGTAATAGCTTCTGAAGGTTTTCGTTGGTTTCTTTATGAATAATTCTTCAGAGACTTATGCTTGACGCGAACAAGTTGTCACATGAATCCATTAGCTGGGAGGGAATAGCATCACTAAAGTCTCTTAGCATTTTGTCTTTGAACCAGAACAGGTCGGTCACTTGTTTTCTCTTCTGAATTTACTTATGTTTTTGCTAGGTGCCACGGCAAGTTGATTTACTTTGTCCAGAAGTTTCATATTTTCATTTGGGTGTTATTTTTTGGACACATCACATACCTGTTAGATGTGTAATTTGTGTTCATTCACAGATGAATGATCAAATGACAGGCTATATTCATCACGTTCTTCTCTAATTGTTCAATCTTTTCTCACTTCCTCTGATGTTAGATTATCACTTGAATACCTTTAAATTGGGACAGAATAAGGCTCCGGATGAGCTTTTGTTCTCTTCTGAATGAATACGATTTTAGTATTTCCCAAACAAGCAGTAAATTGGAATACTTATATAACTCCTATGAGCAGGTGCATATTGAGACCGAGGAGGGCATTTGCACCTTGAAGAAAAAGTGAGGAAGGAGGGAGTGGAACTGAATACAATATGGAACTTACAAAAAAAAATACAATATGGAACTTTTTAAATCAAGTATTTTTTTCTTAAATACTGTGCTAACTCTGAGACACATCCTCCTTGTCTTGAGAGTTGCTTGGGACTTGACTAGTAATTCGCTTCTATGATTTAAGTTATGATCACTTTTTTGATCATAGCCTATTGGTAAATGTGAAACTTGTTGTTCAACTATTGTGAGCTGATGATGTTATTTCTCCAATTATCACTTTTTTTTTTTTTGAAAAAATAATACATTAAGGAAACGTCTGCTGCTGAACTCCATGACTGCGAATTTTATGCAAATCTTCAGTGTGGATTTTATAAAACAAATAACTGCGACAGTATTAACCAGTCGGTATAGTCTATACTTGAGTGTCATTGGAAGCAACTTTTCCTACAATGATTTACATTTGACTCAATCATTCTCATTATACCTGGTTCTTTTTCCCCTTTGTTTTTGCAGTTTGCAGGTAGTACCTTCTGCTATGGGTGCCTTGATATTTCTGAAGAAACTTTACCTGGCAGATAATGACATTACTTGTCTTCCAACTGAGATAGGCCTTCTGACAAATCTTGAAATTCTGAAGGCCAACAACAACAGGTATAATTCAAATTACTCCCTTTTTGATAAGTGATGCATCCGTCTCTTTTGATAATATTTATTTCATATATTATCAGAATTTGGTTACAATGTTCTTGTTGTTTAATACCAAGTGCTACATTTTTTCCTAACCCCCCCCCCCCCCCCCGGTGCAATTCCTCCTCCCCTCTCATCCAAAAACAGAAAAAGGGGAAAAGGAAAAAAGAGAACTCCATTCCCTCTTCAATGTTTGTTGGATGCTGCTTATTTTGGATATTGCATCTTAGACAAGAAGTGTCTTCGTTCTTTTGTGTAAATTCAACGCTAGATGGCTTTTGCGGTTAAAACTTAAAAATGCTTTTCTTTTTCTTTTTGATTTTCACCAGAAGTTGGATTGGTGATATTTGCTGGTTGTTCCTATTAACTATCTTACTTCTGTAGGTTGCACACCATTCCTGAAAGCATAGGGGAATGTATATCTCTAGTTGAGGTGGAACTCCTTTTCGTTGCTTCTCTAGCGTTTCTCTTCTTATTATTTGAATTTCTCGGTTTAGAATATTTTTATAGTTTTGGAAGGTATGGTCATGGCTCATGAGCTTCCTTGTTTTATATGTTGCAGGTTGATCTTTCATCTAATCTTCTGGCCGAATTGCCAGAAACACTGGGAAAGTTGAAAAATCTGAAGGTACACATCTCCAATTATTTATGTTTACCTTTAAACTGCACTTTCCCTTTGGATCAAAATTTGGAATTAATGCTCAAGGGCACGTCTCTTTTGGTCCAATTTCTCATGGCATGCAGTAGAGCTAGAGCTAATCAAAGCAAACGCCGCCACAAGTGTGTTTGCACGGAAATCATTCTTCGAGCAAACTATTGATGCCAGTTTGTAACTTTTTATCAGTGGTTCCCAACATTGCTTGATAAATGTACCAAGTTTATCTTTGAATCTGTACCTGCAGGCATTAGATCTCAGTAACAACGGCCTGACTTCCCTTCCTAGTGGCCTCTTTAGAACTTGCATTCAGCTGTCCACGCTGAATCTCCATGGAACACAAATAACAATGGATGTTCTGCGCCAGGTTATTTTCTTCAAGTTCTTCATTTACTTCTATTCTCAATGACAATTGAATCTTCTGTTATATGTTCAGCATTCTCGATACTTCTGACTCAACTGATGACCTCTTTTTTGGCAGGCTGAAGGATGGGAGGTATTCGATAATCGCCGCCGTTTGAAGCACAAGAAGCAGCTGGATTTCAGAGTCACCAAGTCTGGTGAATTTGATGAAGGCGCTGATAAGAACTTTTGAGTCGATTCCAACCTGTATTTAGCATAAATTGAGCTTGAGAGAATTGTTATGCATTTGAACCGAGTTGCTTGGCGATGGAAGTCGTTTATGTAACATTATTTTCTCTTAGTATACAGTAACTATTGGTGATACCTGTCATTCTTTAAGAAATTTTTTGTATAAGAAAATTAGTCATTTCTTCAACCTCAAGTAGAGCCCTTGTCATTTTGTAATTGTACATAAACAAAACATTGGAAGCGCAGATGTCTTATCAAAGCGTCCATAACTCTCAAGATGGATGTTATCCTATAGATGCTACTTTTAAGATATCGTGGATATCTTATCAAAGCGCCCGTAACTCTGAAGATGGATGATGTCCTATAGATGCTACTCTCAAGTGTTAAGACGTATGTAATCTATAGATGATGTATTAATGCTTGTTCGAAATACAAATTATAGTATTCATTCCTGTGGGAATGGTATAGTATTCATTCGAATTGAAAAAAACAAGAGATACTTTTTTCTCGATATTATGCTTTTCTCCATTCAGTATAAATGTGTACAAATGAAATCTAGTTTATCATTATATCTAGCCACGCCATTATATTGAAAATTTTAAACTAAATAGTCAGGTTATTAGCATTTGCCAACTCTCCATCAAATTTACAAGGCCGAAATTGGATTCCAGTTCAAATTAAATTCTGCAACATTGTAATGTACAAGACAGACCAATTGTATATGATTCGGCAATTTCAGTATTTATAATATAAAGAAACTATTTTTGGAGGAATCTAATCATTTGTGGAGATATTTCATATTGGATTTAGGGGGCTGTTGGTTGTTCGAAACCAGAAGAGGATCTTGGGTAATTCACAAATAATTTCATCCTAGTATTTCGGTTAATATAATTCATTGGAATTTCTGTATGATTAGCTTTTCCTGGCCCCTGATGCTGATGCATAACTTTGGTCAGACTCTTATTCTTGGTGCTGTGTTTATCATTTGATACTTCGCTTGAAAATGGCGAAAATAATGACATTTCCCAGCAAACAGTGATCCTTTCGGCTGAAAATGGGTTTTGCCATTTGCATGGTAAATTTTATGTTCCAAATAGATTTGGACAGATGCATGTATGTAATCAGGAAGAGACTTTTTGGGAGGAACTCAGTTCTTTTCCAGGAAATGAAGGTTTCAAGACATGATGTCACACGAGTGGAGATAAAGTGGAAAACCAAGTTCCCAGTAAAAGGTTTTGATCTATCTGTTAAAACTTGTAGCATTGAAGTTTATTTGTTTGGTCACTTCATCTCTTGATTTTGTGAGGTTACATTTTCTTGTTTTGGTCTTTTCATGTCCTAATTCGAGTTCATGCTTGATATTGTCATAAAACGACGCACAAAGCAAAATGTTTTTTTTATCTAAGAGCATTTCAAAGAGGCAGCAGATGATTGGGACACTATTGAGGCTAAAATAACCACGCCTTTTATATATAAGTAGAAGTTTATCCAAGGGGAAGAAAGGTGGCATTTGCACATGGGGACATCCTATATCACAGGTAGATTTTGTAGTTTGCATTAAACTAACAATCACAATGACCCCGTCCTTTTGGTCAGCAGACAAAACACACAAATTCAAGGTAGACAAGATATCATCACTGTCGCTCTCCTCACTCGGTGCAAGGCCAGGTCAAGCGAAATAACTAGGCAACTGAGAACAAGGCAGGAAGATGTTGAATGCAAGGCAGCCAAAGCATATCACCCTGAGAAGGAAGCAAATGTATAACAGTTTCGGCCATTTTCTTGTCAAAAAATACAGGGCACGTTACTTCCAATCTAACTTATCAAGTAACCACTTGTCCCGACCCTGTCATGGAACATTGTCGGAGCTCACATAATTGACCTTAGCACACAGGGGTCTGGAGAACTACAAGATGGAAAGCTAGAAGCATTAACTAACAAAAGCATACCAACCTCCTCTGTTATTCTCACAAAATCGATTATTATGTAGGTAGTATAAATATGCTAAGCATAATCAGCATATCCGCTGCCTTTTTAGCAACATCTACCCAAGCGGGCTGCCGAGTCTTTGTTTTGATAAAGTGAGTCATTACAGCATAGACCCTAAGAAAAATAAATGGATACAAGAGGGATGTCTACATCATTATCTTCATCGTCTTCACATGCTACTACGACGTCAAAATGGTGACGATATGGTGGAATCTCCAATTTTGCCACTTCCCTTGCCAAGTCCACGGCTTTCTTGTCCAGTCGATCTTTATGCCTTGGGAACATGCTGTTATAGAGGAGGCAGTTTCCACATGAAATACTATAGGCACTCAGCCCTTTGTTGGACAGCCACTGAAGCACTTCTCTCAGAGTCGGATTCCCCTTGATTACCCATCTGTCCCAAACAGTCCAGCTCATATCCTGGTGTTTCACAACTTTAGGCGGCACTGGTTCGGCCATGGAAAAAAGTGGCAGAGCCAAATTTGCGAATGTGTTCCGATAATCCTCTAGTCTGTGACCTCTGTCTAAGACCTTGTACAGCTCGAGGCAAACCATACCAGTGGCCATTGCTGTGGATGTAGCAATTGCAGGTATGATCCTGCCAGCTATGAACTTGGCTTGAAGCTTGTCCACCTCAGGTATAGCGTAATTTCTTGCTCTCATGTTAGCAAGGGCAGTTATCGTATCCATGTGGTAATTCGTGTCATCATCCTGAGGAACATTGTCAAAAGACTCAAAACCCATGGAAAAGGTTACTGGGGTAGGTATAGAAAACATTTCACAAAGCCCCGAGCAACATTCCCAAACTTGAGATAGCTCAAACTATAAAGAACAAATTAGCTTAAAAGGAGTATAAACAAATCATGGTGTCACTGAGATAAGTAGCCCTTTTACCTCATATGCACTATTGATTTGCAACACCACAAAAGCAATTCGCTTATAGATGAAAACAGGAAAATAGTACAACATTTTATGCATAGACAAATTTCTTACAAATATAGTTGTAGAAGATAAGAACATGATTAGGTGTAAGACAAGTTAGCAAACAAAACCTTTTCAAACTGGATTGGTCTCATCAAGAATCGTGGAGACAAAATTTTCCGACATTGATCAAGCTTCATTATTAGTTCATCTATAACAGCAGCATCATCTACAGAAGCGGCAGAAAGACTAGTAGCGTTCTCATCTGTCTCAATTCTCACACCATCTTTGGGCTTGAATTCAGGAACCAAAACTCTATTAACAGCTTCACCCAGTTTTACTGGGTTATTGGCCCACTCAGGGATAGCAATGCCAAATGTCTCGGCCCGCAGAATGGATGCAGCCATGATGAAATGGAGGTGAGTTGGATCATTAATAGAGAACTCAAGGGGACGGGGAAAACGCTTTGGAGGAGACCAAAATGGTGCACCGGTACTGGTTGCAGCATTCTCAGGGAAAGTAAAAGTAAGCTGTTTCACACGGTTGGCAAAATAATCCTCGAACCTAGAGACAGATGTTAATCAGAAACTGAGTGCATAATTCCATATCTCATTTAATACAAAAAGGAAAACTGAAATTTACATAAAGGAAGCATTACCGCATGCGGGCCCAAGTAATACAGTCCTGGAATGATTCACATCTTTCCTTGTCAAGGCACTCAATTACACGTTCTAGATTGTCCCTTGCCTGTGCATCACCAGCATTTTTCATGGCAGATGCATATTCACCTGGATTTGAAAGATAGGCATTCACCTCCGCAGGTGTTTTTTCAAGCAAACCCTCAAATTCTGATCTGGCCCATGTCAGGCAGTGGTCAATGTTATGAGGAAAGGAGTGTACAGTGCACATGGGTGCTTGTTTCTCAGGTGGATCTCTGGATGCGCCATAGTTTTCAGTTAGATGAGGAATAACCATCTGCGTATTGCACTTGGCACCAAGGGTTCCCGACTCAAGAAGTGGCTTCTGGAAATACAAGCACCTGCCATCTACATAGAGTCTAGCATTGACATTGTCAAGGGCGTTGACCACAACATCTAGGCTTTCCCAAAATGTATCATCAAAAACATTTTCAGTCTCAGGGCCAACACGATTCTGCAAAGATTCGATATTAAGGTGTGAATTTATAGATGCAACCGCTGAAGCAGCAACAGTTGATTTAGCCTGCCCAATGTTCCAATCGCGGAACAGAAATTGCCTGCTTAGGTTACTTTTCTCTATAACGTCATCATCGGTGATGGTCAGCTTCCCTTTAATGCCACATGAAACCCCCATAAGAGCCAAATTCTTCAAGAATTCACAACCCAGTGCACCAGATCCCACAACAAATAGCCTAGCATCTTCTAGTTTCTTCTGGAGTTTAGCACCAAAAACTGAAATCTGGGCATCATAACGGCTATTCAATGGCCTGAAATCGCTGGCTTCTAGTGGCTCGGAAGGCAGAGACTCTACTGAATCAAAGTAGAAAAACTGAAACAAAAAGGTAGAAACTTTTACTTAATTCCGAATGAAGTGGGACTAAAGTATCAGAAGGTCAAGCAAAAACCAGGAAGAAAAACATAGCAATAAACAAGGCATTGGCAGATCCCCGTAGATAATAGGAAATAAAAGCTAATCGTAAGGCCACATTGTTTTAAATATAGAAACATCCTTTTTGACCTGGAAGAGAGGATGGAACTTCCCAGAGCATGCTTTTACAACTTCCTGACCAACAATACCACCGAACATGGCAGCCATAGGGTTCAGCACAGCTCGGGCACCAAAAGCAAATTGTTGCAGAAGTTTTGGCTTTATATCCTCCAGCTTTCTGTCCTCCAAACTTTCATTCAAGTCGCTGACAATAGATATCAACTTCTGAGCATCCTCTTCCGAACCTGCCAATGGAAGGCGTCCCTGCCCCGAAACAAACTTATCCAATCCTTGAAAGGCCAAATGCAACAGTGGTGGATGATCAAACTTTGAGAAGTCGCTCAGAAGGAAATCACCAGGATCAACTATAGCCTCTTTCAGTGGCTTGAAATTCAAGACCTTGGGCTGCTTGACCTGGGTGACAATGCCTCCTCTCTCGTAGGCACCAAAATCTGTGGTATCCTCGTCAAGAGTAAAAGAGTAAGGCCCAGCTTTCTTAACTCTTCTAGGCTTCCCATCATTAAGTTCTGTCATTCCTTTAATTTCTGAGAATACAACAAGATCCCCCTCCTCAAACTCCAGCCTTTCATCCTCAACACATGACACCAGTGCTGGATTATCATTGCTAATGGATGCAATAATGCCTGTATGAGGGACCTCACCATCAACATCAAACACAGTGAATCCCGGGCCAAAATCACAAAATGCAGAACCAAAGACACCGCGAACTTCTGCCCTGATGAAAGCAATAGGAGGCTGATGGTTGTGGCAATAATTATTGAATTCAATTGCATCTTCTAAGCCAACATCAGTAAACACTACAGCCTGCATTTTAACAACGAAGCCAATTCCTCAAAGTATGGAAAGTTGTCTTAAGAGTTAAATGAAGATAATAGAAACACCTCAACGTGGAGAAAACGGGTTAAGGAAAAATTCTTTTTGACAAGGTGAAATAGAAGGGAGAAAGCAGCAAAAACGATAATAATAAGGCCAATAAAAAAACCCCTTTTTGATAAATACACAGTTTTTTGTTTGATCAATGGTCAAGAATGAATCATTGAGATGATATCAATGGTGTAAAAATGACAAGCATATGTATTATCATAAAAGAATGTATTTATCATTGGATTAATGACAATAATGAAAATGATCACAATAAGAGATTACCAAGTAGATAACAAGTCAAATTCAAATACACATACTGCTATGAAATAACCGCCAAAACTATTTGGTGAATAAGTTGGCAACAACGCCAAGAAATAATATATAGACCAATAAATGTCTGACAATGAAGACTTCCCTATGGTAGAAAACTCTGCATTGGTGAAGATGCTACTGTCTCTTTTGTGCTGGTGGGTGGGGAATGGAGACTTCCCTATGGTAGAGGATGAGGTGACTAAATCATCAAATTCACTATCTTTAAGGAGTATAGACAGGAAATAAGGGGAATACTATGGATATGGAAGCCTAGCAAGAAGTTCTCAATCAAGAATGCCATCAAAGCCCTCTTAACACCTTTAGCCATAGTTGAGTAGAACAAAATTGTCTGGCATAATCATTTTCTTCCACATTATGTAATCATTCTTTGACTTGCATGTTGGAAGAGAACGAATACATTGGACAAACTTCTCCACCAAGGTTTGATACAATGTAACTCTTGCGTCATGTGTGGCAGGTACATGGAAGACCAGACCCACCTCTTCTTTCAATACTCTTACTCTACTTTCTCATCTAGCTCACTCTACAAAGATTGAAGTTGATAAAGTAGATTGCCCTCATGTGTGGAATGGTATGCTGAAGCAAATCAAAAGCAGAGACAAGATCAATGGTTAGCAGAACATCATCAACTGGCTCAATTCTACTGTTGCCTGGAACTCTAAGCTAGACAAAGACATTGCTCACTTTAGTTTCTCATTAGCTGTATACCACCTTTGGCGCGAAAGGAATGGAAGGTTTTACTAGCAAATTAGGAAAGATTACAAGGTTGTACCTAAGGAAATCCTTGATAGTATCCGGTATTCTGTTATTTCTTGGAGGGGTTATAAATATAACAAGTTCAATTGGGAGCTTGCTTTAAACTTGGGCATTTCAATAATAATCTTCTATAAGCAAGGCTTTGAGGGGATGATGGGGACCTATCTCATTGTATGAAGGGTGGCTGTGCCACCTATCCAAGGATTGCTGCTATATTTCTTGGTTCACCCATGTTTTAGGTCTCACAACAGGCTATTAGAGATTCAGTAACTTTCATGTACATATTCTAGGACCCTGAATGGCACACTTGTTCTACTCGACTCAGGTTTTTGGCAATTTCCTGTAATTTGCTCTGGTTTCATGCTACCATATAAAGTACGCTTATTGTGACAAGGAATTGTAGTACTATGACATCAAGTATGGAAAACATTGTTGAGCCTGTACTGCCTGATCCCTAGAAATGCAAATCCTATCTTCTCTCCCACTGCCCGAGACTTTTGGCCACCTATGTTGAACTTGAATGGTTTGGTGAGAGGAATGGGGCCTGATGTTGGAATGAAAGGATATGCAGTATTGGTTGGTTGGAATGCTTCTCCAAGGGTCATGTTGTTGTTGGTCGTCTTCTGCTATTGCATTTGTATTTTGTGTTCCAGGGCTAATTGTCTTAAACAAGGGGCCATTAAAGCTTGCCATATTTTGCTAAATCCAGCGATAGTCTTAGGGACTCTACCCCATATAGGTTCTGGGGAATTTTGCATTTTGGAATTGGCAAAGTTTCACAGATTAGTTATACTTGGAATTGTAATTGTAATGAAACTTTGCTCTTTTGTATTTTGAGCAAGTCTAGATCACTGACTAGCCTGCTGACACCTATTCATGGTGTTAAGCCTCTGTAAATTTGCCCCATAAGGCCAATATATGAAATTTACTTACAAAAAAAAAAGTCTGACAATGTCACCAATAGCAAACCAGCTTGAAAATAGTCTCTCTAATCCCAAACTAACACAAGAATGCCATGCAAGCATCAAGACCACGAAATGTTCTTAGGCAGCTATTTGGAAAATGAAAATAGAATATATTATGACTAATCATAATAATGTGCTGCAAAATAATTTGATTATATAGCACACCAAATAGATGTTAAAGCCTCTTAATTAAACATGAGAATCAATCAATGATGATAAGACTAACAGCAGAAGGATTTGCCACCACATACGATTGAATAACTGTTTAACCAGAAAACAATTGCACCTGAAATTCAGAGAGCTGGTCATTAGTCAATTTTGTAGTCAGGGCAGTGACAACCACGGCATTGTTGAGCTCCTGCAGCTTAGGGGCAGAAGCAACTGCCCTGTTTTTACCAATATCCTTCTCGGTGAAAGTAAAGCTGCTCGACAGATCCCATAACTCCACTGAACCCTCATCCTGAAGCGTGACAGACTTTACTCCAGCAAGGATAAGGTTTTTTGCTGCAACAATTAAACTGGTGAATCATTTCCCAACTTCCCCAAAAACCAAAGTGCACACAATTTGTTGTTTCCAACTCATCAGTCTTAGCATGCTTGACTGACATTCTATGTAGGGCAGTGCAAATAATTATAGTACATTAAAAATAGCATAAAAAGTTCATTCAACAAATAAATAAAGGACAATTGCAATCTCCATATTCCACAGTCCACTCATGCCATGATGCATCCTTCAGTCTACAAAACTAGCGCATGACAGCATAACAAACTAAAGCACCATGTAATGCCCCAACTACGAGATGAAGTTTAAGTTTGCAGTCCATCATTCACAATCAACTAATCCAGGCAGAATCAGCTCCCAAAATCCAAATCTAAGCATATCTCACATATGCAAAACCTATAACATCGATCGAATCATTTTTTAAAGATCTCTGAACTCTAATTTCCTGGATGACTTTAGTTTCTATAGCATTGAGGCGAAAATAAAATATGAGTGGGATCTGTTTGTTCTGATCAAAAGGAATGGACTCCTGTTAAATCAAAATCCAATTAACTGAAGAACAGCTCAGGCATTGGAAGTTTGGGACAACTTTATTAACACCCCAAACCTAATAAATCGCTTCTAACATTGCCACATCAAATAATTCAAGTACCAAGAACACGTACACGTCAAATAAAGTAAAAATTCATCGACACATAAACGTAACAGCCACGCCAAATAAAATAAAAATCATTCACACGATAAATGTGGCGGCAACTAATGAGTGACCCCTAGAGAAGATAGCAGGAAGTTACCGATCTCAACACCCAGTCCTTGCATCCCCGATACAAGAACATTTGAAGCAAAAAGGCGGCGCATAGTTTCACGCCCGTACACAGCCAGTTGGCGGCTGTGAAGGTCTTCATCAATGTCATGGGGATTTCCATTATCAAACGCCATATCCGTGAGCGACTTGTCACCAATATCTTTACCGTTTCTCAAACTCCCTGATCCAACAAAGCTGCTACTTTTGGCTGGGTTACTCTCTGTTGACGTGGCAGAAATGAAGCCTTCGATCCGCTGCTTCTTAAGCTCGCTCCCTCTATCGCAACTGTTTTCAGACTGGTCGCCTCCAACTGCCTCCTCACCTTCGAGAGGTCTCTTTCTAGGAAGCATATAGTGCAACAAATTGCTGAAAACTCGACAGATTGTCATTAAAATCAGAAAGATCGTAATCAAATAAGCATTAAGACAACAAAGATCCGATCATAAAGAAAATTTAAATATATAAAGATCCGATGATTCTGGAACTAAAACGATAAGCCGACCGATTAGATGACAGAACCGATAAACCCTGACTGCCTAAATACTCTCGTCACTGTTGATTCCAAAGCTAATCCATAAGTAAAGAAAACAGATTCGAGGAATTAAACTAAATAGATGAGAGGGCACGTACCGGCTGGAATTGTGCAAGGGAAAAGAATATGATCTGAAAAGGGAGAGAACGGACACACGAATGGAATCAGAGACGGCGGAATTTCACAGCGGCGTGAACGAGAACTTCCATTCTGGAAATGGAAGGGTGAGTATTTAGAAGGCATTGCTAGGAAGCTGCTGAGTAAGGGATTTTTTTTTCTCTTTTTCTTTTTTTTTGGTGAAAGCACTGTTAAGGATATTTTATTTTATTTTTTTGAGTCAGAGGAAGTATTTTAAGTAATCGAAAACTTTTCGTTTTTCTTTTCATAGGTAATTTAAGTTCATACCCATTGTTTTTAGTTACACTTTTTATAAAATATCTTTCTACTAAAATCTAGAATTTTTCCGGGCAAAACGAATAGCTATTTAGTTACACCTGAAATTTGTCCAAATTTATTCGTAATAGTGCATTAGTTTGGTTAATTATTCTTATAGGATGGTTGTTCATGAAATACAACAATAATATTAAAGTTTTTTTCTACTGTTTGAGTTCGTCTTAGTCATTTATAAAATGATAAATAAAAGGTTAAATAAAAACTTGCTCGAGTGATTTAGCTCATCACTTAGATATAAAGTATAGATCTCTTGGTTTGTTTAGTATTAGTACGCCCTTATGATATAATAAACTAAAGGGTAATTACAAAACAAATATATAAGAATCATGTAGACTATAATCTCAAATTTCAAATCAATAGTTATGCTGGTATAACGTTAAGTTGAACCCAAATTAATTTACGTGGAATTGGTGAACATCAAATGTTTCGTTTCGTAAAAGTGCGTTATGGTATGATAAGAATGAGTGTGAACATGTTGTATCTTAGCTCCTTTGGTTTATTCTGAGCTCTGTTCAATGGAAACTTACGAAAAGGTGACTTCGGCTTTGGTATCAACAAAAATAGGTGTATACATACATTTCACCTTATCATGTGAGAGCAATTTTTCCTTTTCTTTTTTATTTGAAAATGCAATCTGTTAAGCAAAATATCTTCTGTGAAATGACACACGAAACATCTTCAAGCCAAAACTATCATGCCAATGAATCTGTTGAAATTGTTGTTACGGTGTGGCCAATGTTTATTCAAACTCATAAACCTTCTTTTCTTCTGTCATATATGACACGGTCTTTTACCACTGTCTTAGTAAAAAAAAATCCAGACAGCTAAACATCCATGACAATAAATAAAATTGCAACAACAAAAGTGACAAACAAACTCCAAACTTCTAGAGCACCCAATTAAATCACACACTTAGACCCATTCCTGTTATTTAGGATTTGGTTTTAGGCCTCTCTCTGACCTACGTGGCCTATCAATATGGACGATAAATTTTAGGGTTAATTGCACCTGGTATCCATTGTTTTCCACGAAGTTTTAAATAGCATCCAATGTTTCATGAAACACACTTGGCATCCAGACTTATAGGGTTAATAGGCACCTGGCATCCGGCAACCGGGAAATGACCTGCTGTAGACGGTTTTTATGAAATTTCCTTTTTTCTTCACTTTTCCCCAAGTGGCGCCAAACTTTTCCCAACCCTGGTTAATTTCATCTTCCCTCCATTGCTTCCACATGAATTCAACAGTTTTTCTGGAGTTCTTGTTCTGGGTTATCGCCATTCAGTTCAATTCCTTTTGGCATTTTCTTACCAATTTTGAACTGAAATGAAGTCCAATGATTTTTTTCACTTTTTACCTCCTCAAATTTACTTCAACTTTGCAATTCAGTCTTGATTCTTCTTAGAAAAATGGGTTTGTCATTCAACCCGGTTCTCACCTAACAAAAACGGGTTTGTCATTCAACCCGGTTCTGATTCGGATAACCCGTTTTCAGATTATTTATCGAGAAATGAAACCATCAAATTCAGGAAAAGAAATTAATTGGTTTAACAGAAATGGATTGATTAAAGTCGATTTATAAGATCTTGGGTGAAGATTTGTGGAGATAAAATGAAAATAACAATGAAGATGCTAGGAGAGCCTTTATATAGAAAATAGCAAAGTGGGGGAGCCTTCTGTATTTCTGGAAATTTCCCCAGCACATCGCCTTCTGTCTTTTATCTTCTTGCTTCCACTCATTATTCCACAGATCGCACACCACAGCCAAAGACCATTGTTCCACATCTGTCACCTCCATCTAAAGTGCTAACTCCATGAATCAGCCGGCGACGGACAACCTCCGGAGAAAGTAGATCCCGAAGGTACAAAGTTTTGGTGGTGGGAAGAAGGAAGGAGTTGCAGAGAAGAAATGGAGGGAAGATAAAAGGACTTAGCTTGCCATGAGTTGAGGTGTTCAAAAGGAGCCGTTTAAAACACTCAGATCAGAAGCAGCGGCCATGGCAAGGATCAAGGTACACGAGCTAAGGCAGAAGACAAAGCCAGAGCTTTTGTCTCAGCTTAAAGCTCTTAAAGCAGAGCTGCAGGCTTTAAGAAGGGATGAAAAGAGTTTTTGATTTTGTTTTTTTCTTTAATTTTGAAGGTAAAATAGTCAACCTTGGTTAAACTAGGGTTAAAAGTATGGTTAAGTCCGGTCAAAGGTCGATTTCAGCGGTCAACGGTCGACCAGCAGGTCATCCGGATGCCAGGTGCCTATTAACCCTATAAGTCTGGATGCCAAGTGTGTTTCATGAAACATTAGATGCTACTTAAAACTTCGTGGAAAACAATGGATACCAGGTGTAATTAACCCTAAATTTTATGCTATTAGATGCATTATGCAAGGAATACAGGAAATTGAAAAAAAAAAAAATTACAAGGAGTTATGAACACTTGAATTCAACTTGTCATCGGAGTTTAGTTATTTATTACGATATGGTTACGATACGATGTCGTTTTCTTTTACCATGATTTTAGTATTTCACAACCAAAAGTGAAAGAACAAAATATGTGTAAGATTCAGCAAAGTATCCCGAGAAACTAATAGCAGTAAACACAAGGCCGAGTTGGAATAAGGCAGAAAATTTAGGGGCCGTTTGGTTTTAAATCGGATACCCATTCAGAATGGTTTAATGTGTAAATTGATATACATTTGCTATAAAAGCTAGAATGAGTATCATTACCACACATATTATTTGAAACATATTTGACAAAAGATGAAAATTAAAATACGCACACACATGGTGATGGCGTGATAGTGACACACGATGGTGCCGTGATGATGCACGTGGTAGGGTGCAATGGTCGGTGCTCGCTGGTGGCATGGTGGTGGAGTAGTGGCGGAGTGATGACGGAATGGTGGCGCGCTAATGGGGTGGTGGGGGGCGAGAGGTGGTGACAGGGTGACAACATTGTGGTGGCTGAAGGTGAGAGAGGTGGTGGGGTGATGACTTAGTAGTTGTGGGTTGATGCTACGATATGGTGTTGTGGTGGCACGTTATGATATGTCAAAACTTATAAATTGATTTTTATACAATTCAAACAAACACAATAAATATGTATCATTTTTTTATATTTATTATTTGATCCGGCCAACCAAATAACCCTTACAAAACTCGAAAAAGTTAATATTTGATAAAAATGTTTATTAGAACATAAACTTGGACACCAAGTGGGCGTGACGGACCCGTTATCGAGCGTGACCAGAAATCACGAGGCCTCTAACCGAGCATGTCCGAATCCTTCCGAGACAGGATATTCTCACTTAAATTCCCTCATCCCACCCACCGCACGACACGTGGCAGAAAATAGTGGGATAAGGGAATTTAGAGTGAGAGGAACCAAACCCAATCCTTCCTGTCACGTTTTTCCTTTTGCTTTCGTTCCCTGTATATTTTTGAAATTTCAAATTTCCGTTTAGCCTGCTGGGTCAAAATTTTCTAGAAATTAAATTCCATCTAGAACAGTGACTTTTCTTTCTGGTTTCTTAAAATTTCCATGTAGGCAGCTGTCTTCTAGAATGGAACAAGTTAGGTTCTAGAATCTTAATACTACCTTTCACTTGCTTCAGAAGAAAAAAGAAAATTTCATTTCACTTAATACGTCAGCTTGCCTAGCTGTCACACAGGCAAAACAATCATGAATTTGTATGATAATTTTTCTTCTTCTTCAAGATATTAGATGAGGGAAAGGATTCGGTGACGCGAGTGAGGGGACGCGGGTGACGCCACCAATGGGTGGCTGACACCTGTCCCAAATTTGTAAAATTTTTTTGTTTTTACAGTAGGACACGTGTCAGCCACACATTGGTGGCGTCACCCCCGTCCCCCCTCCCTCGCGTCACTGAATCCCGTTCTATCAGATGAGGTCTGCCGCTCCCAAGATACGATGATTTCGCGCCTACATAACATGAATAATTAACTTATTTGTCTTAATTTAAAAAATTCATGAGCATTGTATATGTTATGTAGAATTCTAATTAGCAACTTTCAGTAAAAGTAGCATATTCTCATCTGTTTCTATAGATTTTCTGATTCACTAATTAGTATTATCTACTTGCACTGAAATTATAGAGTACATTATATTATTAGTCTAGTATGCTTGTTATATCTTATTTTATGAATTCAACTCGCCGAATGTAAATTATTTGATATATGGATTATCATGAGTATCAGTTTCTACAATTACTTATTTTGTCATTAGTGCATTATAGTTTATTAGTCACTTACAGGGTAAATTTCTTAAAACTATTATGAAAATTTAGACAATCTTTTGCAACTTATGTAAAACAATATTGAACAAATAAAGTTGTTGATAAGCCTACTTTAGCATATGTAAGTCTCCTTAAGACCAAATAGTGTTCATTTCGCATTTTGTGTTTTTTTCATTATGATATAATGATATAAGCAAATGCTTGATTTTGTATCTTTAACTTATCCATATAGATAATATAAAATATAGGACTAGAGGTTTGCTTATAACGGTTATAATTGAACCTGTTCATACTTTTACCTTTTCGAGAAAGAAATTTACTTGTTTCTGAATCTCTTGAAGGTGTGATGGTTTGTGTCTCGAAATGATCGATTATATTCGTCCTACACTTTGAGTGGTAAATTTGCTTTTCTGCTATGTATCGGCTAAATTATATGTCACTGTGAAAGATTCCCATTTTTTCAGAAGCTGTTTGCAAACAATGGAATATGTGTTGGTTGAATCGATGGACAACCAGTGGAGCTAATCCAAATGTGGTTATTCAATATGCCGTTTTTTTAGTGTAAACTATTAAGCCAGGCTTTAAATCTCGTACTAAGAGGATGAGGTCTCCTCACTCCCTCCTTCTTCACCTCTTCCCCACCGCTCGCCACGTGTCTTTCACCCATCCTCATATACTCTTTGCTGATCACTCCTTATTTAGCTTCACCAATCTTTTCCTACTGACACGTAGCAGACGGTGAGAAAAGTTGAAGAATAAAGAGGTGAGGTGATCTTATCCCCGTACTAAAACTGTTTTTTGCTTCATAACCTGCGAATTTATCTGTTCTATATGTTCCAGACCAACAATTTCAAACATGCTTTTCTTCTGGCCTGGCTGTTTGGAATCGGACTGTTAGTTATGGGATGAGATCTCCTCACTGCGCGGTCCAGGACGCGATACGTGGCAGCAGTAGAGGGTGGTGAGGCTGGATGAGGGTTACCCTCACCCAGCCTCACCACACTCCCTTTTTGCCACGTGTCGCGCGGTCACGCACGCGGTGAGGGAGGTGCGGTGAGGGGATCCTATCCCGTTAGTTATGCTCCATCCGCCACTTCGATCATTCTCCTACCTTTCTATCATGCTCCAATAAGAATCATGAGGCAATTCCATTTCTTTCCAGATTGATACTAGCTTAACATTGTCAAATTTTAGGACTGAGATCTGCTGTATGTTCTACTCTTTCATCGTTGTTGATCCGCTGACACATGTTTCTTACTCATCCGCACGCTCTTCTTTTAGCCATCTTTTGTCTAACTTCACAAGCCCTTCTGCTGTCACGCGTCATGCGGTCATTCTGTGGACATACCTTACTGAATGAGTGGATTTGATTTCCAAATTTTATGTTATAACTTTTATACTGATGTAGTGTGATTATATTGACAACTTTTAAATTATGAAAACACGAAAACACATTTTACGCCATGTAATATATCTATATGCCTAATATAAAACATTGCTTTGCTAATCTAAATCAATTCTTTTTTATATATAAAAAAAGTTACTACTCCCAAGTAAAAATATATAACATTGTTAGCCTATTTCTTCTAATGTTTGTGTTTTACTGGTTGAATGTTCAATTTCACGTCTGAAAGAGGGATTTGATTTAGGTCAGATAGTAAATGTCATTTATTATTATTATCAGTAATCAAGGTTTGAATATTTTGTCTCCTCCTTTATGTTAAAAAAGTGAAAATCTCATTGTAGTAACCAGAGTAAAAAAAAGCAGAAGCAAAAGTAAAACAAAAACTAATTAGCTATTAAAAAAACCAAGTAAACCAACTTGGTTTTTTGGACCATTAATCAGTTTTATTGGTTTTGTGTGATTAGGTCGGTTTTACAACTATAGTTATGACGGCTCCAGGCTCCAGTATATAAATAGGCCGGATATATATATATATATATATATATATATATATATATATATATTTGGGTTGACTGTAGTCTCAGCCGTACCCTAAATCCCTACTTTCATTTCCTTTCGTTTCTTTTCCGAGTTTCGGTTACTTTTTACAACATCCGTCTATCAGATTGTTAGACAAATCTTCCAGGAAGCCCTAACCATGTACGGGCAAGAAAGCGATGGATCCGGCCAGCATCACGTTGGCGGAGGCGGTTACGGCGGGTCCGGTGGCGGCAGTCGAGGATATGGAGGCTCCGGTGGCGGAACTGGAGGATATGGCTGTGGAAATGGCTACGGTGGGGGAAGCGGCGGCGGCCGATACAGTGGAGGTGGCGGCGGAGGCAGAGGCTACGGGGGTAATTTACATGGTTTCTTAACTTTTATTATATCCTGGAGCGTTGTTGTGTCTGCTGATTAATGTTGGTGGTGCTTTTGCACTCTGTACTTTCTGGTTTATTCAGGTGGTGGTGGTCATCAAGGAGGAGAGCGAGGCGGCCGAGGAGGCGGCGGCAGAGGAGGAGGCCGTGGTGGCAGTGACCGAGAGGGTGACTGGCGTTGCCCTAATACAGGGTGATCTACTTGTATCTGTGGCTTTCTAGTTTTTCTTTCGAGTAATATTCTGATTTTATGAATGATATTGCTTAGTGTGTGTGTATATGAACAATCTTGGACCTTATTATTGGCGAGCAATTCGAAAGACATGGGAGGGACTAAATCTGACCCGAAAACAGTAGGAAAGTATTCAGTGTGTTGCATAGAAAACGCATTAGACCTGATCTTTTTTTTTTTTTTTATATATATACTTTCAAAACGGAGAGAAATTAAGAAACAAATACCAGCTTTAGGGCATATGTTGTAATTTTATTACATTACTCTCATTTCCCTTCGTCTGTTCCTTGTTTTCCTTTGTTTCTTTCAGTTATTAATTTTTGCCAGCAATGCAGTACAGTCCTCTTTGTTTCCTTGATACATGAGCATAATGGGTAGATGCTAACTTGTTCTTTTTTTCTTCATTCCGTTACTTTGGTTTTAACCTCGCTGCCTGTTTGTCACATCAATTGCCTTAAGTTTCATTTATCATAATAGATCACAG
Source organism: Eustoma russellianum (assembly GCA_036186865.1). Taxonomy (NCBI): domain Eukaryota; kingdom Viridiplantae; phylum Streptophyta; class Magnoliopsida; order Gentianales; family Gentianaceae; genus Eustoma; species Eustoma russellianum. The sequence goes on along the minus strand of AP025048.1, from coordinate 2,416,563 downwards.
AGATTCAGTCTAAGTTTTTAACTCTTAACCGGTTTTCTTTTTCCTCGACAAGTCCAGTGATCGCTTGATTTCCTTCTTATTCTTGGGGGTGTTGTTTGGCCTGTGAGGTTACAATTGCATAGAATGTGAAAATTCATTGCGTGAGACTCATTTCTAAATGCATTTTGATGCAGCTGTGGGAATTTGAACTTTGCACGAAGAGACAAATGTAACAAATGCGGTGCTCTTCCTTCTGGTGGCTCTGGTGATCGTAGTGATCGCAGCGGTGGCAGCTATAATAGGGCTGGAAATGAAGGAGGATATGGAAGTAACAGAGGAGGAAGAGGTGATGATTACAATGGTGGAAGAAGTGGGGGTGGTTATGGTAATAATAGAGGAGGAAGCACTGATGGCTACAATGGTGAACATGGCGGTGATGGTTATGGTCAAGGAAGAGATGATGGTGGATACAATCAGCGTCCTCCAGTTGCTTCTTCTTATGGAGGACATGATGGTGATTCTGCTGCACGTGGGCATGCTTATGGTGGGAGCTCAAATTATGCACCTGATGCTGTTCCTCCACCTGCAAGCTATACTGGTGGTCCTGCTTCAAACCCTCCCCCATATGGCGCTCCTCACAGTTATGGTGGTGATGATGCTCGTGGTGCTCGTGGTGGTGGTCCTGGTGGTTATGGAAGTGGGCCACGAAATAATTTCAGCAGTTCTGGTGGAGACCAGACTGATGCTCCGTCTAAAATGAAGCAGTGTGATGAACAGTGTGGGGACACATGTGATAACTCAAGAATTTATATATCAAACTTGCCTCCAGATGTGACTATTGATGAACTTCAAGAACTCTTTGGAAGCATTGGACTAGTAAGATGCTAATTTCCTTATTGCTTCTTTTTATGATGTTAAGATTGATTTATTGGAAGTTACAGTGTGCACAATTTGATGAAAACTAGCTGTTGGCATGTTATTGGATATGATAAAATTTATGTTAAGTAACTTGTATACTTCTATAAATGCCGGAATCATATGGTAGTTATGTGTTGGCTAATGCAGCTTCTGTTAATTCACATAGCAACAGAGAAATTTTTGTTATAGTGTAGGCTATTTATTTGTTTATATATTTATTTATCCCTTTTCTGACAAAGTGAGAAATAAATTATTGTTAGAAGAGGATATCTGCAAGTTTGAGGTACTACTATTATATTAAAAACGAGTAAGAAACTTGATCCTCATCTTTTCTGTCTCAAGGTTGCAAAGGTCAAACAAAAGAGAGGCTACAAGGACCAATGGCCTTGGAGTATAAAACTATACACAGATGAACAAGGAAACAACAAAGGAGATGCTGTTTTGTCCTATGAAGATCCATCTGCTGCACATTCTGCAGGGGGCTTTTTCAATAGTAATGCTCGGCCTGTTTATTACATATCTTTTTCTTTTTTCTTTTATATTTTGCAGGGGAGGGGGTGATTGGGCCTGTTGGTTATTCTCTATCCTTATTTTAGAGACAATTGACATATCCCTTTTATTCCTGTTTGTGCATATTTTGTCAGATCATGACTTGCGAGGCTATAAAATTAATGTAGCGATGGCTGAAAAGTCAGCACCAAAGGCTACTCAGCAATATGGGTAATTTTTGTATCTGAAAAGTTTGGTTTGTGTGTGTGTGTTTGTGTGTGTGTGTTTATGTCTGTGTGTATCTGCGTATATATGTATATGTGTATCAGTGTATATAAATGTGTGTGCGCGCGTCTCTGTGTCGGTGTGTCTGTGTGAAAGGTTTGAATTCTGCTTTTATTCTTTAGCCACTCTTGTCTCCATCAGTTCCTACATCTCGTTTAATCGGCCTCTGAAGTTCCATTTCCTTGTATCTTTTATTTTTCCATGTCTTATATTCCCTCATGTTTTCATTTATTTGCTGTCTAAGTGGGGGTTATTTTGTATCACGTGTTTGTGTGACTTTTCTGTTTGGGTCATTGCTTTTTGTTACTGTAATCAATGCTGCTGTGGTATTTTTAGTTCTTTTCAGTCTCATAATTTTTAACAAGTTGTGCTTGACCTAATTGATGAAAGTATTAGCTATTCTGCTGATTCATTTCGTTTAGGGGTTTGATACCCAGACTTGTCTTATTTTTTGTACCTTGATATCTTTGTCGCGTGTTTCTGGACATCCTAATATGTGCCTGCTGGATTGTGCATCACGTTTCTGGGTGGGCCTCGTTGCTTTATCTTACCATATTTTTTATTCTTGTTATGATGGTACTTCTATTTTAAGCTTGTGTCTCTTAAGGGAACTAAGCCAAACCAGATCATTACCTTGCAGTCATGGAGGCAGAGGTGGCTATGGTGGTGGACGCAGAGATAATTTTAGAGATGGAGGTTCTGGTCCTGATAGAAATTATCATGGAGGGAACCGTTCACGTCCATATTGAGCTTCTCTCGAGCATATATGTAGTAGAAATTTTCATGGGAGGGGTTTGTTTTATGTTCGTGGATTTATCCCTTAACTGGGGATCGAAGGTAGGTCGTTATGCTGTCTTCTCATGTTAATTTGTACTGGCTGGTGGGTTCGTTTAAGCTGCAGTGATTGTATTTGTGTGAATGTTCTTATAGAGGCAACTGGATATTCTCCAAATTGCTGCTATGATGGTAGGTTGAATTGTCAGGTGAGTGTTGCTAATTTTCATAGTAGCTCGAGCACTATTTTTGTCTTATGCATTGCAGTGCATTTACTTGGTAGCAGTTAGCATCCGAGTCTTCTGACACTTTTCTTGGCTTTCGGAAATGTAAAAGATTACGAGCTTATTTATGAGGATTGCGAGCTTCGGAACAAGGCAATTCCGGCTGCCATTTCGCTACAATGTGAAACATGTAATTTTACCTCCTTTGTGGGTCCATCTACACCTAGCAAATGAAGTCACAAGACGACCCTCGCTTTTCATTGAACAATATTTTCCCTGAAAGAAAACCTGAATGGAGTCGATGGCAGTTTCCAATTTCTGAAGATCTTTTGAAATTTGTAATCATGAAATTTCTGGAGGTCTTGTCCAGTCTGTATTCATCGTGAGAGTTGAGTATTGTTGAGATGATCCTTGGTAGGTGCACAGGACTATAAAAGCGAATATTTGGCGAGGCAGATGTTACTATATGGTCTTTTTATTTCGACTAAGGTAGTGCATGAGATCAATATTCGTCGGCAACATGCTCAGCTCTATAACATTGTCTATTTGGTCTCTGATCTCTCTTGTGAGGGGTGAGAAATCGTATTTGCTGGGAGCTTGGTTGAGGAACTCCCGCGGGATCCTTGGTTTGCCTCTTGTTGCCTTTGTTTTGTGTCTTTTGGTTTTATGCGGCGCGTTCGGTGTCCCACTACATGGCTGTCAGATCAGCATAGGGTGTTGAAGTCAAATGGTCAGTCATCATTCTTTTGCTCATTTTAGTCGACAAATTAACATGGACTGGCATGAAGAATTGTAGGAGTTGATCATTTTCTTGATCCAAATTATCTTTAGTCGCATAAAAATTGAAAATTTATGAAATTGACTTTTATCTAAAATTTGTTGATTTAGCAAGTTTGTTACTGTAAATAGGGTTAGATCCTAGAACCATGAAGAATGGCTCACTGATAAGCATCCAACAGAGATTGTGAAATCGGGTTAAAAGTAACCTGCAAAGAGATTGTGAGGTCGGTTGAATGCGCTTAACCTTTTCATATTGTATGCGCTTAACCTTCTCATTTTGTGTACTAAAAAACAGATCTAAAAGTCAAATTAACAACGATTTAATGACTAAAATAAATATTTGAAAAAAGAAATTATAAAATTTAGATAAAAATTATAATTTCAAAAACTTAATTTATTTGTGCAATAACATAAAAACATTTGTATAGAAAACCTGATTAACTCATAATTTCTAGTGTTGCACTATTAGCCATTATTTGTTTTCAACAAATATGAGAAGGTTAAGCGCATACAATATGGTCCAAAATTTATCCCAGGAGGTGCAGGCTACACTTATAAATAATAGTACTAACAGAGATATTGAGCAACCAGTAATACATACGGAGATACGATCTGAAAGGAGAAAAATAGAGGTAAAGGTCATTGATAAAGAGAAGCCAAAGTTGAACAGCTGCTCATTTCGGCTGAAGATGGACGGCCACAGTTGGAAAATTGCATGTCCGGAATGACTACACAAGAGGCTACAGACAAGTCTGAGATTAAGGTATATAAACAAAGAAAACTGCTAAAAGTAAATGCAAGAGTAAGATAAGAAGATAACGAAAGAAAACAATGCTGTTTGAACATTAAAATAGATGAAAACAGAAGAGTTTGATGCCCACAGCGTGACAATGGCACATAGAATGCTTGAACGTAATGTAAGTTGGATTATCCTAATGCTAAAAGGTTATCACACAGTTGACACCTTTCGAATTCCAGCCCATTGTTTCCCGTGTCTGTATTTTTTTAATGTATTGAGCGTAGAAGCACGTTATGAAGATTTAGGTATCTCCATACTGGCCTATTCTTATCCCAGAAAAGCATAGCTCAGTAAAAGCTCAAAAATCAGGGACCTAGGCTCCATATGAGATTGAAAAGTTCGTGTCGCTGCTCAAAATCGGGGTCTAAAAGGAAGCATGCACTGGAGCTTTTCAGCTTGAAAATTTCAAAACCAACACCTACCTATATGGCCCTGCAGCATCATGAGGACCATTAGGTATTCCTCCAGCACCATACTGAAGGCTACCATCCGTACCACCATGAACCTACATGTAATGAAAGGACACACTTGAAATCAAGCACTGGAGCGAAAAACAAGAGCATCTTTGTATGGGGGACACTTCAGTAGAACCTCTCAATTAACAATGGTATAGCAAAAGATGTGTGCCACATGCGTGCTACATTGAAAAAGACAGACATAGTGTTGAGTTTGTAACTTTGTAACCACAAGAGTAATTTTCAGTAGCAACAGTCGAAAAGGTCAGGAAACAGAACAAGGTGAGTAGCAGATGAACCGATGGTACAATACAGCAGCAGCAAAGCAGCCCAAACTAGCACTAGTCAGCGAAGGAAAATGAAATATGTCTGGAAGTGCTAAAACACAAACTAATAAAAAGACATGATTCAATATGAATTCCAGAAGATAAGAACAACGCGTGCAACAAATCAGTTCAAATTCAGCTCTTGGACTGATGACTAGAAATAGACAAAGCATAGATAAGATGAGAAGTAATGTGGAACGGTCACAAATCTCACATAGAAGCAAGAGCCTTGTGTATCTTAAACTAGAACGTGGCCAACTACCAATGATTAATTTACAGTGGCGCTATGACAGTTGTCCTTAATTTTGATCTTCATTTTTAACAGTAACAGAAAAAGGTTTGAGACTTTTGTGTAGATTTACTAAGAGCTTACATCCAAGGGGCAAAATATTTAATCATTACAAGAGGTCAGAGTGTCAAATTTCTCCAGCTCGTCAAATTTTACTTTCTCTCGATGAACTTGAGCTCCAGTAAATGACATGGCTGAAATATAAATATCATCTAAAATATCCAATAAAGTCCAGTTCTGAAGAATGGTAGAAAGAAAGCTTGCTACCATATACCAAAACAAACTAAGCTTGGGCATGATCATCAATATCACCTATTTTGATTTGAGTTAAAAAAAGAGGCTCACGTAAGATGATCTCAATAGCATTTGAAGCAGATTCAGTGATGAAACAAAACATAGAACAAAAAGCGAGGGCAAACCTGTGGGACGTGGTAGTTATTCACGTACATAGTGCCAGCATATCCAGCTTCAGGGTTAGGATAAGCCACAGAATAGCCAGGGCCTAGAAAGATATTTGCTCATAGAGCGATTAGTATCAACATTCGATAACCAGCTTGGAAAACATGTCAAAGCCTTATAAAAAGTCATACACAGAGAAAATCAGACACCTAACATTATGATTACCTGGTGCAACAGCAGCTGCAGCAGCTGCCCTTGCTCGCTTCTCTGCATTTGCAAGCTCTGCACGAAGCTTTTCAATTTCACGAGCCATTTCAACTCTATGTTTCTCCATTATCTCACTCTGCTCATTGTTAATCGCTTGCATCTTTTCTTCATACTGAATAGCAGCCCTGTTAGTCCAATAACAGTAATTGATGAGAATAAAAACACTAACAATTGAAGAGCATAATAAAAACACTAGCAATTGAAGAGCATAATTTATTCTTTGCAAATTAAATGTGAGCAAAATTCACAACCAAATCGCATGGAAATACAATTGCAGTATGTATCACACCTTCCTCTCTTCATCTCCTTTTGCATGAGCTCAAGTTCAGCTTCGATTGAGGGCATTTCCTTAAGCTCCGCCCGAAGCAGCACGAGCTCTTCGTTAATCTCTTGCAACTTAGAGCTCATCTCTTTCCGGTCAGCGGTCATTTTCTGAATATCGGACTTCACATGAGCGAGTTCGGAAGCAAGTTCACCGTTCGAACGGAGCTCCGCCTCCGTCTGAAGCGATCTCTCGTACACCTCACCAACTAAAGCATCGGTCTCGGCCTTGGCGTTGGCGGCGGTTGAGGAGAGATGGCGGATTTCCTGATCGGCGGCAGAAAGCTCCCGCTTGATCTCCACATGAGCGGCGGCTAATCTCTGGTTGTCGTGGAGGAGGGCTTGTATCTCGCGTTGTTGGGCCTCAAAAAGCGCGACTTGACGGGACCGAACTGGATGGTCCTGAAGAAGGCGAGGATCATCAACGACGGAGGTACGAGCACGAGCACGAGGTGGCGACCTTGAATAAGGATGGTTCCGTCCGGCCATTGCCAGCTTTACTCCGTCGCAGGAGAAGAAGAGGGCTTTTTTCTATTTCAAGCGTTGTTTAGGTTTCTTTTGGTAGCTATATGATATTTGTGGTCTATTATGTAAAACGAAATATGGTTAGGGGCCAATCTGGTATATAAATTATTTATGGGGTTCGAGTTTGCTATTATTTTTTCTTATAAATAAAAAGGGCTAGACAGTGGCCTAAATGGTCTAAATTCTTAATTCGTTGAAACAAAAATGACAAGTTTTTTCCTTTTTTGAAATAAAATTACAAGTTTAAGGAATCAATCAAAATGGGATCCGTTCGCTCGGGTGCTACCGTGACCGACCTCACCTAATCTTACGTCTTTTCTGTTAGTTTACCAGTCAATCAACATCACTATTTTTTACTGACACGTGTCAAACGATCTATATGTCATTGTTTCTCTGACAGTTAGCGAATCCAACAAATATTTTGTGAATATCAAAAAAGCTTTGCTCTGGATAATGGAGCTCCGTTGATGTATAAACATGGTCTCTTTTAGGGGTGAACGAATCGAGTCGAAGATATACATGAAATTACATCTAATTGCATAACACTACTAGCGTTAACTGTATTACGGTTATCACTTGTCTGGAAACTAATTTATCAGTTACCGTATTTCGAAGATTATTATATTGTAATTACGGCTACCAAATATATACAAGGAATCACATCTGATTTAATAACATTACTAGCATTAACCATATTACGATTGTCACTTGTTTGGAAACCAACTTATTAATCATCATATTTCTAAGATTGTTATAATGTAACAATGGCTGCCAAAGATATACATAGAACATAAACGTAAACTTACGGTAATTATTGGATCTTGGGTAAATAACTTTTCGATGTTGGATTGTGTCGCCTGAGATTATGAGGAGCCTACAATATTATAACCCGTGCTTAAGTCGTCTCTTGTGTTATCAGAGAACGTTTCTTGTGCCATTCTCTTAATACCAGAAAAATATCTCTAAGTCCTAAAAAATGATGTTTACTTTGCAATTTAGCTCTCCTCTGTAAAATAAGGAGCAATTCACCCTATAAAAATTATGGAACTGTTGTTGATGTACATTTCCGGCTTCCCAATCTAATGTTGCATCCTCATTAGCTGCTGGAGCCCTCACTTGGGCTTGTGAATGAAGTGAAGGCATCAGGGTGTTTGGAACTTTGGGCTAAATTAGAAGTTTGGGCTTCGTGAGCAACTACCTACCTTACCCGTTCCAAACTGGGATGTGGGCCGAGTGTTTTGTTTCGGAGAGAATGGCCGTCTAGTCATTCATTCACAAGTAAAATATATAAATTAATATTAAGCGGTTCAAATCAAATAACGAGCACCAGTGGTCTAGTGGTAGAATAGTACCCTGCCACGGTACAGACCCGGGTTCGATTCCCGGCTGGTGCATTATTTTCTTTTGGAGACCCAAAAGCAAGCATGCGTCATTCAGATTCTCTGCTCCATTTTTCAAAATCCCATATTCTCCAACACGCTACTACCAATAAATTTTACACATCCACGGACGAATATTCAATATCTAGAGTTTTTATTAGATAAGATTAGTAAATTATAACACATCTTAAACAAAACATTCTACTTATTTTATAAATATATGTTACAGTTCCATACATATATATTCTCCAACACGCTACTACCAATAAATTTTACATATCCACGGACGAATATTCAGTATCTAGAGCTTTTATTAGATAAGATTAGTAAAACTATAAGATATGTTAAACAAAACAATCTACTTATTTTATAAATATATGTTACAGTTCTATACATGTATATCATCTCCCCGATTTATATATGTCTTGTTGATTTTCCGCCTAAAATATGTTCATCAATATGACTTATGCTACCTCTTCGACCATTAAAAGAAGTATACGTAATTGCAGTTCAGACATCGATGGAAGTGAAATCAATGAGATAGGCACCAACACAGCACAGGCGAATACCCCGTGAATGAAAAATAAAATCAGGCACACTAAATCACGTCATTCTAACCATGAATATAATAGTATACATCACAAAATCGAAAACGAAAACAAGAAATTTTATAAATCTTAGTACACAGAGGACAATATGTAGCTAAATTCACTATGAAAATAGAATCTTGATTATTGTTCGTTGAAGGGATTTGAAATTTTTAAATTGAAACGCTCATATAATCTTAGTTATTTCTTCATGTAACTTTTATTATATCTATCATAAGTCTACTACAATATTCATATTCAAGGACTCATATGCTATCGCTTGATTCTATGTACTTTAGAGTATAAATCAACTGTAGTTTTTCAAGACAGGGTCTTTGATGATAGCTTGAACTAGATTGACGTTGAATTTGTGTACATAATATTCAAAAATCAAAAACATTTGGAGTATTGGAGTTTGTTATTCGAAAAAATACTCCGATGATTAAGTCAGTTGTGGGTGATTTCATATGTCTAATGAAACAGGAAATTTAGAAAAGTTGTCTATTTGTTTATGTAGTAGTAATTATGGAGAATATTTCCAAACATGCCCTTTATTGGTATTCTCATTCCTGTTTGTCTTGGTTTGTACATGTTGAATTGCCAAATGTTGCCAAATAAACTATCCACCTTGACACATACAGGGTATGTTCGTTCATTTGTACATGTTGAATTGCCAAATGTTGCCAAATAAACTATCCACCTGACACATACTGGGCAAGTGTCGCTGAACGAACGTCAAGTGTCAATGTGTCAGAGTAGAGTCATCTACATAGCGAATATAGTTTTGAATAAGTTCTCTTCGCCAAGCTTCGTCGATCTATTCCGTTATGCACTAGCGAATCAGTGCCGAATTGGTACAACTTTGCCATAATTCTCATGTTTGAGTTCATGTAGTTTCAGGATAAGCCAACTATATTTGTGTTGATGGTAACTAACTCTGTGTCATCTCGACATCCAAAATGTCATGCTTCTTTATAAGATTAGTCGGTTCAAGTTCTGAGCATACTGATCTGTTTACATTTGTTACGGTATATCCGTGTTGATTTCGACTTTTCTTTTAATTTCTACTACTTCTGAAATGATAAAAAATTCTATCTAGTTTGCCATCAACGCCCAACAAATTGTGTCGAATGAGATCGAAATTGAAAAAGGTAGGAGCGAATTTTGATAAATCCTTATTTAAAAGGAGTCATTGAAATGACGAATAATACCTTTTTTTTTCCCAGATCATAGGTGACGATATTAAAACTTACGAGGTATAGATTTCCAAAAGCCTTAAAAATCCTCATACCAGGTATCAACATAAAAGAAGGGAGAAAAAAAAGGTCAAATAAAGAGGAGATAGGTCTCCTGATTCACTTTTTCTCACCGCATATGTCATCGTACGACACGTGACAGCAAGAGGGGATGGTGAGGCTAAATGAGGGTCACCCGCATCTAGTCTTACCATCCTATCCTATTGCCACGTGTCGCACGGCCATAAATAGAGTGAGCAAATGTGGGATAAGGAGATCTCATCCCAATAAAGAGAGCGTACGCATGGAGCAGTTGATGGAGTGGAGATGCGTGCTTGAGGAAATAGAAGCACTGAGACCGGGGGGATTGGGGGTCCAAAAGGCCTCAAATTCAGGGCCTCAATATTTGCTTGATCCGGGTCTTCTGGTAGGGCGTACTGTCATACGTTTTGGCAGCACATTTTGCTAGAGATGTCGGGATGTGACCAATTGGGCCCCACCCCTATCACCCTCTACATCGAAATTGAGTATGCTTGGGTGCAAAAATTTTGATATCCCGATTCCGGGGGTATGCTAGGAGGTGTTTGGTTGGTGTTTCTTCGTTAAAGGTACGAGTTTGGAGGAATCTAAACTCATAAACGTTGTTTGTTTGAGAAAATAGAGTGTATGAGTTTCAGATTGATATCTGAGTATTTGGTAATCGATATCGTTTTTGATATAATAGCTTCCTTGTGTATTAATATGGAGAAATGGGGTGTATGAGTTTCGAACCGGTCAACGTCGGCCCACGTCACCGCCGTCGTCCGCCGACCGTCGTCCGGTCACTATTCCGGTCGGTCAAATTTTTTCGGCCAATTTTCCGGCCGCCACCTTCGATGCCTATTTCAATTCCGATACGTTCCAAACACCATCAATGTCAATCATACACATGCCCACTTCAATACCAAACAACTATGACTTTTACATCCAAACTCATATACTCTCAAACTCATACACTGTCATACCCATTCCGATTCTGATTCCGATATCTAAGTACAAACCAAATGTCACCTACATTTCACATAGTATATAAATTAGATACACATCTGTTTATTAGATAGAATGAAGCAAGTACTGATGCATACAAAGAGTTTATGTCGTAACCTGTTCTAACTTAAACCAGAACTGATAGCAAGATATAAACCTTTATAATGTGGCTATCAAAACTTGTATTAGTATTGTTTAGATGCAATCAACTTAAAACCAAGTAAGCTATATTCTGAAAATACGGAATTGAGTATATTATACGATATGTTTTTTTTGATTGGATTCAATATTCTCAAAGTTAATAAATTTGTGACTATATGAGCCAACATTCAATGTTTTTGTTTTTATGCGCACCAAGTCTAATTGCATCAGTTCAGAAAACGATGATATGGACCCTATGTTTGAGGTACTAGATTGAACCTATGCTGAATATTACTCGTGGATTCGTCCAGTAAACTAGAAATGACTATTGAATAGAACATTATGCGGGAATCCGAAAAAGACTGTCGGATAGAACATTAATAGTATATAATAATACAACAACAACAATTATACCTAATATATTCCAACAGATCAAATATTATTAGTATATGTAAATCATAAATGCCTATTAAATAGAACATTAGATGGATAATATTGCCGTACTCATGTATTGGGTACCTGTCAATAGTATGAAGTATGAACCAAAAGAAGGAAAAACTATATGCATAAAATTTGGTACAACTATCCCCTAATGCCTTGATTAGGTCATCGTTCTATAAACTCAGTTGGAACCCGAACGGTAATAGTTTAGTATGAAAGGCCAAAAGAAAGTAGAATACAAAATTAGAGCTAAATTTTATAATGATAAGGATAAATTATATTAAGTATCTATGTAGTTACCACAGCATCATGGGGCATGAGAAATTTTACAACTAAGCACACTCTACTATAGCTTTTAAGATCATAGTTCATTAGTAAAATCTAAGGTATCTGAAATGTAATGTCTTTCTAATATATTGAATAGAGTTTGATCTTCTTTGCATTTTGGATGTCTGTTTGAATACAAGTGGAGCAAAGTTGAGCTATACCGAAGAATGGATTCGTATATTTTATAAATGAAGTATATTTCTCGATTTGTCTCTGAATTATAAAAAAAATGGGTACAATTTGGACACAATTCATTTAAGATAACTTTAAGATCCAGAACTTGACTCTTAACTCAATTAATCTACGTTAAATAAATTCAACTTTTGCAAAAGTATTACCATAAAAACGTTTGTAGTACGAATTTCTTGGTACTCCCTTCTCGAGGCGTGTGTACCTCGCACGTGCTCTAGTCTTGGTCCGAGGGACAACCACTGATATTTGTCGTAGAGTTGTTAAAAACCTTTGACTATGGAAGCAAGGTGAAATCATGTATTAAATATTAATGCCAAAATGAGATATGCAATTGCAACAACGAGCTAATTATATTTTATTTTGCAATAAAATATTTATTATTATTTTATAAAATATTCAAACCTAATTTTATTATAAATTTTATCTATCTTTTTCTCTCTTTCTATTTCTCCTTCTCCTTACATTCGTACATAAGAAAAGAGAAGAAATAAAGAAAACGAAAGAAGAAGAGAGAGATATGAGGATGGGAAAGCAAGGAAAGAGGAATAAGAAGGGAGTACGGTGTATGAATAGAGGAAGAGGAATACAGTAAAAAGTAGATAGATGTGCAACTTACAATTACAGTTCAACCGTAGATAACTTTTGTTTTTATGAGCATACCATAAAAGTTTTAAATGAAATTTATAATAAGATTATGTTTAAATCTTGTATAAAAAACTGATAAAAGTTTCGTTGAAAAATCAATCTATTCCTTGGAGTTTCAACCTCTAAATACTATGCAATCCCTCTCGGGATTGCCTCAGAATTGTCGCCTCATATGACACATCCACTAGAATGCCTTCATCTTCCACGTGGTTAGCATCTCCTCACCTTAAATCCTTCATCTCACGTGTCACCGTGCGACACGTGGCAGCAGAGATGAGTGGTAATGCTAGATGAGAGTCATCTAACTTCACCACCTATCTCTTCTGCCACGTGTCGCATGGTGACGCGTGGGGTGAAGAGAAAGTGAGTGAGGTGATCTCATTCCGTTTCATGTAAAGTTTTACGAAATATATAAATATAAAATATGCTTAACAAACAGTTTTCTAAAGTTCTTTTTTTTAGAATAACAGTTTTCTAAAGTTAATTTATATAAGTAATCTGCAAATATCTAAATCTAAGTTAATAACAATATTCTAATTCTCATACTATAAATCATCGGTATTTGTGTTGCTAAACATTTTGGTGTTTTTTTATTGGGTAATGCCTTTGCAGACGGCATTTATAACATATGATATATGTATAATTGACCTCTTACATCTTTTTATCATTTATTATTTAAAATGTAAGTTTAAATAAAGAAATATTACGTATACCTCATGATTGTCTTCCTATTAAAATATTAACTTTATTTTTATCTTCTCTTTTTAATAAATGATATCTGTTTTTTTGGCCAACTTAACATGCTTATATTTAAAAACATGCAAAACATCGATAATATTCAAAAAATTCTAAAAAGAACAAATATTGATAAGGAGGTACTTTTTCATAATTGGATAGTGTAGATTATCATATATTAAAATAATAACATTTTAGGACAAAGAATTAGTTATATCTATTTGGTTCTGTTCATGGATACGCCTATTTAAAATTATATAAGAATAATTGTTGTATTTGTAAATGCTAACTTCAAATGCATTTAACATAGTATATGCATTCGTAATCTTTTTATTGTATCTCCTCAATTGTTCATAGGAGCATTTTTGTACCGCAAAAAGTTATTGGGAGATAAACTTCGAATACCTGTTAATTTGTAAGGGGTGTTTTGGCGGCTGGGGTTGGAGATAGTTCATATTCCAGTTAGTTCGGTGATTATTATTATAGTAAGTTTGTGTATCAAGATGTCATTATGAGATCTTATTTCGGCTCGATACGTCGACCTACGAGACTCACTTTAGGGATGGTTTTCGAGGAAGGAAAAGAGAATGAATTATAATCAATAAGTCATGTATATATATATATATATATATATATATATATATACATACATACCGGAATCAATTACCATATATGAAATGGTTAAGGGCATTGGATATTGATATAGTAAGCTAAAGCATATAAAATATATTTGGTTATTAATGATAAGGTGCAGGATTTTTGCGAGTGATATCGACAGTTCATGAAATTCTTTACTCATCATGTGACTCCAAATGCAATTTCAAAAAGGCTATTCCAAAAACGGACTTAAATTCTATATATGGTTCCTCTAAAAAAGAAAAGGAAAAAATTTAATATCTGTACTTAATTTTGGAGTAAAAGATGAAATCTCTCATTCCGGAGACCTCCACCGCCCTAGCCCCAAGAATCATGTGTGAAAGATGTAAATTAGAAATCCAACGACCTCTTAAGTTAGGTAAGGTATTATGCAGTTACCCATACAACGTGTTTCTACACACCAGACCTTTGGAAATTGCAGTTAATTTTCGTTTCTAATCACTTTTGGTATATTAGATTTTCATTTTTTTTTAATTTTAGAAAATTAGATTTTCATTTAGATGTGCTATTTATATTTTTTGGAAAACATGATCTTTATTGAATACTCAAAACAAATGTACATATGGTTTCTCAGTAATATGAGCTAGCTAACCACTTCTATACTATCATTTCTAGATATATGTACATAATGTAACAACCCAACTCGCATCAATATATCATCGCGAACAACTGCTGGTGGTGACATGTGAGAAGCGGCGTCATGCACTACTTGATTCCGCCAATACCAAATACTATACATTCCCTGTCGAAATATGTACCGCCACTCAAGTGTGCATGTGGGGTTTTGCCATGCCGCTTGCAAATTCCTAAAAATCCAATCACGTGGTAAAGACACCTCGAAGAATGGTAACACGCTATCCGCACGAATAAGATATCTCCAAACCCGTGTCGCCCAAAAACAGTCACGAAGTGCATGCAGAGTATCCTCCGCCGAACAACCACACATAGGGCATTTAGCATCGGCAGCTAAGTGTCTCGAGCACAGAAAAGATAATATAGGAAGACCGTTATGGCATATTTGCCAAAGAAATGTATTAAGTCGTGTAGGACCCTTCAGAGACCAAATGTATCGCCACCCATTAGAAGATGTCGCAGGACCGGACACAAGGCTTTGGTATGCATTCGCTACTGAAAACTTTCCCGAAGCCGAACCTCTCCAACGGAAGCCTTCGCCTACAGGATCAACAAGGGTATTTGCCGTCTCGAGACCCGCTCTTAAAAGTGAGATCGTGCTGCGAATATGACGCCATAAGGAGGAGCAATTGCTTAGCGGCCGTTCATGTAGAATGTGTCCATACTTAGAATTCAGCACCTGCACCCATAAGATATCCGGTCGCGTTAAAAGTTGCCATCCCAGCTTTGCCAACATTGCCAGATTCATATCACGAAGCCTCTTAATTCCCAATCCACCATCAAGCTTTGGTTGACATATAACATCCCAAGGACACCAATGCAGACAGTGGTTACCTCCTATTTCCCCCCACAAGAAACTCCTTGATAACTTTTCAATTTCATCTAGCAGGCATCGTGGTAGACGAACGGTTTGCATAGCATACATGGGCATTAATGATATAACACTTTGCACTAGTATAGACCTGGCCACAAAAGATAGTGTTTTGGCTCGCCAGGCGCTCAGCCGAGTCCGCACTTTGTCCACAATAAATCCATATGTACGCTTTCCTACTCGGCCATTGATAAGGGGCATCCCAAGATAGGATCCGAAATCTGAAGTGCAACGGAATCCATGATTAGTAAATAAGTTTGGATGGATACAAGTACTTGGGATTTCGTTAGGCTAACGCTCTGCCCCGAAACTAGGCAAAAATCATCTAAAATTCTCTTCATTGTCACGGCATTTTTTTCAGAAGCAACCCCAAACAATAGCAAGTCGTCAGCAAAGAAGAGATGAGATATTTTAGGCCCATTCCGAGATGTACGGACGGGTGTCCACTCACCATCAGCCATCGCCCGGTTAATCATCTGACTCAGAACCTCCATGCATAATAAGAATAGATACGGTGCAAGCGGATCCCCTTGTTGGATACCTCTTTGTGGTTGGAACGCTTCTAGACACTGACCATTCCAAATAATCAACAAGGTCGCCGATGAAATACTAAACATAATCAACTTTGCCATGTCATGACTAAATCCCACCTGTAGTAATAGTCGATGAAGAAACGGCCACTGTACCTTATCATAAGCTTTTTCAAGGTCAATCTTCAGAGCCATGTAGCCTTTCCGCCCCTGCTTCATTCGCATGGAATGCATTAATTCCTGGGCTATGATGATATTATCAGACGCTTGGCGCCCAAGAATGAAGGCACACTGTGATGTGGAGATTAGCTTGTTGATCACGCCTTTTAGTCTATTCGCAATGACCTTATATATCACCTTAGTCACAACATTTGAAAGTGCTATCGGCCGGAATTGAGATGCAGTTTCCGGGGAGGTAACTTTCGGAATCAACAAGATAAGAGTTTCATTTAGTTGCACTGGATACTTACTCGTTCGGAATGCTGATTGGACAAACTCTATCACGGTCGGGCCGACAATACTCCAATTTTTTTGATAGAAAATCGGAGGAAGTCCATCCGGGCCAGGTGCCTTGTATGCACCCATTTGGAAGATGGCGTTTTCAATCTCGTTTGCAGTCAATGGCCGGTTTAACATACATTTATCATTATCAGTTAAGGATGGAAGCATATTATCAAAGTCAGCAGGTCCGTGCGCATTGCATACTGAGAAGAGGCCTTTGTAATGATTATAAATATGCTATTTATTGGTCCTCTTAATATTTGTGCTAGTTCTAAACGATTAGTAATATAAACCAGATAAAAGATATTACGATTATTCATCCTTAATATAAAATATAACACCCGTAGTGTACGAAACACCTTAATGTAGAGGCAATCTATAAAGAAAATAATAAATATTTAATAGGTTATTAATTTCAGAATATGGAAAACAATTTAAATAAAAGATATTAAAAGTGATAACACAAGAAATTGACGCCTACGGTCTTACACTGTTGCATTGCTTCGACATAGTCGGCAAATGTAAAAGATTTTGGCGATGAGTCTGCATGTACTTATAATTCGTAATGTATCCATAGTAGGAGGAGGGGCTTCGAACAACTGGTAATGTTGTTGCGTATGTTCGAGCTGCGGAAACAACCTCTTAGATAAAAAACACAAAAAAGTATAGGATAAGACTGCATATATTAGATCGCGAAACGGTCTAACCTTTTCCCAAACCTTATACAAACGTAGAAGTCTAATACACTAAGAAGGTACTCTATCGTGAGTAGACGGCCTTACGGGAAATACAAACAGAAGAGGTTAAAAAGTTAGCTTAAAAGTGAGCGACCACTGAGATAATCTATAGTATATATTTTATATGTTATTCTCATCTACCAAATTAATAAATAAATACCTCAGATATCAGGATCCAACTCCATCTTGAGAAATTCGATTGATTTATTCTTTTGACCAAGTAGAGAATGACGCGATCTAAATTCAGAAGCGATCGTGATTTGACCATGTGTTATTTTTGTCAAACTAATAGGAATTAAATTAATTAAAGTGTCGTTGTAGCTTTACATTATGATAAACTTTTTTACACTTAGAGAAGATGATTTAATAGTTAAATTAGTAGGCTGATTTTATTTTATTTCTTAGGAAACGTCATGCTAAGGTCATCTTGTTAGTTGGTAATCTTTTTTAATTGTCCAAGTGCTCGGGAATTGAAATTTATATATGTATGTGTCCTTACTACAAAGATCTCCTATGGTAGACTGAAAGTGTAGAATCATGGGAAAATACACTTAAGTTATATTGATTTACTTAGCAAGTCATAAGAAAATGCCTGTTCCTTTTCAAAATTTCTTTTTCTAATTTTTGATGATGTAAGATAAATTATCAAAAAAATAAATAAAAATATAATACTTATTTTAATCATGTTTTTAATACTATGTAATATGTTTTCAAAAATAAATTCAATAGTTTATGCAAAGTTTATATTTTTTTCGAGCGAAACAAATATGTAGAATTGAAAAAATATATTGAAGATCGTGCAGAGTTTTAAATGGAAAAAAAAAACAAAATCAGCTCTATGAAAATCTACAACTGGATAAAAAAAATCCTTAAACGATGCAAGAAGTTTAAAAAAAGAAAGAAAAGAAAAGATGGAAGAACTGCTAGCTTAGAGGATTTTTTTTTAATTTTAAAAAAACTAAATAGCACGTGATCTTTTTTATTAGAAGGCTTATATCAAATTAGTGGTTGATTTAACTTTAGGTCAAATGCACATATATATGAGTTTAAAAAAAATAAAAATAAAGATGAGGAAGCGAAAAAGAAAATGTCGATTAAGGTTGCTGGGACTTGGATATTTTGTAATAGGGTGTAATTGTTACATAATTTCTACTGATAGTGTAAGGGAACTTTTAAATTTATAAAGAAGGTTTGGAGTCCTTATAGATAATTTCGGAACTTCCTATATCAACAGGATAATATTAAAAAAATCTCATAAACCAACTATGTTTTGCTGTTCAATTAGATCATACAATGTATGATAACTCATAATAAATTTAATATTCGTGTTATAATCTCATCAAACATGATAAAAGATAAAATACATGTAAGTTAAGAGATCTCAATTCTTTTTTTACCTGAACACTTACCAAGCGAGCGCGCATCAATTTTCAGGGAGTTGTGGACGCACTGGCTAGCGAAATACTATTTGGCTGGCTTATACGCACTTAATACGTATATATTCGTTATTTGTGTAATTATGTTTAAAAAAGCAATATTTTTTTTATATTTAGTTGTTGTTGCCGTCTTTTTTAATTTTCCCAGAAAATGCTAAGACGAGAATAGAGACATTCTCGTAAATAATTTTATAAGCAAAAATGCACTAAATAAAACATATGTGTAATATATACATAGGACTCACATATACTATATACAATTCCACATCCAAATATATGCTATTTATAAACTATATCTATTTAGAGGTTGTATATAGGGAGAGCAACTTCAGAAGAGAATCATGACCCTGCTAACGTTTACGCACCAGAGTCCATATCCTATCTCAAAAATATCTCTGTGAAATGCTTCTTCAACAACTAGATATATACACCTGTCTGCCTTAACCACCCCCTCACCCACCGCCACGGTCTACCTTAGCCCACCCCCTCCCAGCCGCATCCCCGCTGTCTGCCTCCGCCCCATGTCCATGAATGAGGTGAAGGTGGAGGTGGAGTGGGGTAGGGCGGCAGAGTTGGAAGAAGGTGGAAAGGAGGTAAATGGGGGAGGGAGAAGACGTGGTAGAGGATGGATATGGAGGGCATGGAGGAGGGGGAGTAGGAAGACTGGGTTGGGGGGGGGGTTTGCTGAGTTTAGATCTGGTTTTGTAAGAATAAAAAGTGTTGGAGACAATCAATCCTGTACCAAGACGCAGTCGTACAATGTGTGCATATGAAACATCAAAATAAAATAAATCAAACCTGGGGCGAGTCGAGGACTCTGTCCTTAAGACGTATTGCTCCGGTATACTGTGCCCAACCGGTATGAGCAATCGTCTCCCAGGATACAACGGGTACCTGTTCAGTTGAACGGCACTGCTGAACTTGAACTCCTTCGAATGCTAGAGTGTCCCGACTTCTCCGAGATGCAAGACTCACGTGCTACGAATGCAGAATGCTTATGAAATGCTTAGAGCCAATGTGTGTGTGTGTAAAATGAATGCACCCTTTGCCTTCTTTATATAGGGGAGTCGGTTGGAGAACAAGGTACCGTGACCGTTGGATCAAAACCGAAGTTTGATTTAGACCGTTAGATTAAAACCTCCTATCTAGATTAGGAAGGTTTAATCTCAGCCTTTAGATCGACGAATAGATTAGCAGGTTTAAATCTGGAGCGTTAGATGGAAACCATATTCGGTTAAGCGATTAAGACAGTTTAAATCTCGGCCGTTAGATCAAAGCTGCCTCCCCACCACCGTTAGATCAAAACAAGTTGATCTTATTTAAACAGGAGGATAGTGTTAGTTTCAGATTTGAAACATAACCACTCAAACTGAAGAGATTCTGCATGCTGTTCAACATCGATCGATCGATGTATACATCGATCGATCGATGTATCGATCGATGTATGTCAGAATCGTTCCTCACCTTTCTGTCCAACTTCGATCGATACATCGATCGATCGAAGCCAACGTCGATCGATCGAAGTGATCGACTGATGTGAGACAGAAACATCGAAGCTCTCTGATCAACTTCGATCGATGACAATGATCGATCGAAGTGACATCGATCAATCGATGTCATCGATCGATGTCCGTCAGAAGCTCTTTTACACCACATGGACACATCCAACGTGACATTCCTCCATAAGGGTGACACGTCACCCATCCACAACATTTTCCATCCACTTTGAGCATTAATTTCACATTCACACAACATCGTAATTGAGTGATTCCACATCCTAAAATTAACTACTCGCCACGTAGATAATTAAAGATTCATTAGTTTTCGATTATCATTATCGGAAACTCATTAAGCTCAAAGTACGTTGCTCAACCAAGTTTTGCAACATTCATTAACGGGCCAAAGCCCAAATCTTCCAACCTCCAACGATGGGCCAAAGCCCAAACCTTAAATTCTCCAACAATAAGTTTATGACTGAAATTTCATCCGGACCCTTAGTAGCATGTCTCATGGCGCGAAAGTCAAAGTGTCTAATGCTCGCTATGTCAGAGTTTGGACTGTTCATGCAGCCACACAAGGAGTTTACTGCAAGCAGTGGAGCTCCAATACCATGCGCTTACGTGGAAAGAGAGTCGAAAATCTTTCTAAGGATAAGAATCGAACTTTCGCCACCCTTTCGAGCTTTCGCCACCAGAAACATTGGGCCATGTCTTGAGGACCTGGTTTGTAAGAAGGATACATGTGTGGTTGTAGTTGCTTAGGAGACATTTGAGAGATGAATGTTGGAAGAGGATATAGACTCTTAGGCTCATGAAACACCTTATAAAGTCTTCCCTCAATGTTTTTTGTTTAAGAAAAAAGAGAGATGATCTGTACTCGTGATATATATATATATATTGTATCCACAACTATAATTTTTAAATCAAAATTTATGCATTGTGCTGAGTCAAATTTAAATTTATAAGATATATTTGAATCAAAATTTATGAATTAATGGTTTACAAGTGATACTCTATTTTTCAAAGGAAATTCGTAGGCCTAACCAGATCAGCCGTCCAACAAAATGACGCCGTCTTTGTCTAAAACAGTCACGCCTATATTTTTTTCTCCCATTTTCGATTTCTCTGTAGAACCAATGGCAATGACTTAATTTTTATTTGTTTATTTATTTTTGGAGATAACAGCCAATTTCATTAAGCACAAGAAGAATATGATAAAGCAGCAAGAAAATAAAAAATAAAATTCTGCCGACGAGCGACGTACTGCTGTGTTGGTAATAATGATTAAGTTTGGAAGAATAACAAAATGGGTACATTGCAAATCACGTTACCACTAGCATGCCTTGAAAACTTGAAAAGCAGATCTACTAATATCAATATACTATCAATTTAATGAGTGCCTTTGGAAGATTTTATGCCTGTGAACTTGTTTTGCCGACTCTGGATTAATAATTCAATAAGTCTTCTTGCTTTTCCTCTTTTTTTTTTCTCTCGTTTATGTTGAAATTAAATGGATAATAATCAATGATAGTGCGAAACCAAATTCGTTTCTTTTGGTAGTTTTACATTTTCAAGATAAAAAAATACTACTACAACAACATTACCCCATGCTTTATTAGCTCTCACCTATGACGGGGTATGAAGAGATCGGATGTACACAACTATACTCATGAGGTTGTTTCCCAATGATTCATAATGAAAATGGTATTAAACTATGTCGATCAACTTCTATTTCACAAGATAAAGAAATACTAAAGTGTGAAAATACTCCAACCACTTTACTAGGTAGATCATTGTACGACCTACATATTTTGATGTTAATAATTTCATTCTTGTATTGTGAATTAGCAGTTGATCGATACAGATTGACGTAATTTTTATTGTGGATTATTGGAAAACAACCTATGTGTGTTTATAACACATGAATATGATTGCGTACATTCGACCCTCCATACCGCGCCATAGGCGGGAGCTTCTAAGGTAATATGGTCATGCTGTAGTAGTTGTTGTAGTTGTTGTTGTTTATATGTATTATAATAATGCTTTAATTTGTTTTATTCTTCAGGTGTGTGTGGGGGGGGGGGGGGTGTTGGGAGAGTTTAAGAAAATCTGTCGTTGACCTTCTGAATTTTGACGAAAAAAAGTTTACACCCATCTTTTGATTGGGGAAAGAAGAAATCATTAATTTGACAATTGTGGGATGAAAGAAAAGTGACATTGGTGGTGAAGCACAGATTGAGCACTTAATTAAAGAAATTTTGTACAGAGTCGGCAACTTATTAGCACTTCTAATGATACACTGCTTACCATAAAAGGGTAAAGAGAATATAGGATTAAAAAAATATGGCTTCTCCATAGACACAATATGTCATGCTCCATTTCCATTTCAACAAATTTATATATTTCCATAATTATTAGTAGTTAGTATATGTCCACTTAAAAAGAAGGGTGTTTCTGAAATCACTATTTAATCAACTCGACTCCGTTAGTAACGGAAGTTCCATTCCTTTTTTTTTTGTTTAAATGTTGTAATCTAACAATCAACCATTCATCTTAAACAATTGATGTATAAGTAGTTTATTTGAATTGCGGTTTCCCTTTCATTAACCTTATTCGCGAATTCCGCACCAGTGAAATTAAATACAGTATAATATGAAACACACAATCACAATCACAATCACAATCACACTCAGTAATATCCTAACGAAAGTAAAAACTGTCGTTATGTCTGGAAGAGGTGAGAGACAGTTAAACAATGCCTGAATTATAATAAATTCAGTGTAAAATAGTTTCACTTCATAAATCGACCATAATCATGGAAGTTTTACATGAGATTGGTGGCTACATTAATAAGCAAACATAAATAAAACTTCGCTTAATTTCGTATGGATTTGATAATCCTTTACAAATATAATACATAAATAAATACATAAAATAATTGAGAGGTTTCTTTGGATATGATTAAATGTTGGATCTGGTGAACTAAATAAATAAATGATGATAAGTAGGCTTACGAATTTGATTTGAAATTGTGTGTTTTTCTTAATATAATTTTCCCGTTGACTCAGTCTTCAGTGGGGTTCACATGGTATGTAATGGTGAGACCAGACTCCTCACTCAAATTTCTTAATCTCGCTTCCCGTCACACGACACGTGGAAACAGAAGGAGTGATGAGACTAGATTTGGATGATTCTCATCTAGCTTCACCATCCTCCTCTACTGTCATGTGTCGTACGGTAGGGAGTGGAGTGAGAGAATCTGGAGTGAGGAGATCCAAATCTACAGAGTTGCTACCGTTTAAACTTTAAACACGTTCTTATGTTCTTTGAATAAGACGAAAGCTACACGGCAATGTCACGTATCTCCCTCCACCGATAGCCGTTTCTAATGAGATAGCACGCAGGGCATACGATATAGAATGTACAATTGGTTGTAACGTAGTTTATGACACGCATAATGTAGTTGAATGAGATGTGCATAGATGTTCTTGTAAACATTGTTTCCTATTTAATAAAGCGATCCTTTCTCCAGGAAAAAAAAAAGACGAAAGCTTCCACATAAATTTGCTTGCTTCTCTCCCTCCCCCAGCCCATAGGATTTAGGTGAATTCTCAAAGGAGTACAAAAATATCTGGATTTATGTTTTGTTTCGATTATTCTTAAAGTAAATACCTGGTCACATGGAGTAGAAATTTTCTAAATTATATTGCATAAATTGAAGAAAGAGGATCCCCAAGAAGTCAAAAATCGCCTTGAACAAACACCCCGTTCTCAGCCAAAGTTGTTAGTATTTGATTCAAACACTCATGGTTGACGATTTGGGATGTGATATTTTACAGTTTGACGCAATTTTCATTATATGTCATCAGGAAACAACATCTGTAGTGTATATGTATAGTTACGTGTATCCGACCCTCCAAATCCTGCTATAGACGGAAGTCTCAATGTGATAATGTTTTTTTTGTTGTTATGATAGTTGTTCCTCAATTTTCTTATGATTCTTTTGGTTTGTTGTTACGTTATCCACTTATGGTAGTTGTTCATTCATATTTCTTAATGTGATCCATGCATTGTTGCGTAAGAAAAGGGTCAAATATTTATCTTCTCCTAATATATTTATTGCACTATCTTAAGCGTGTCCAATTTTCTATGTTCACTACATTTATTCATTTAATTGGTCTTTGGTTTTATTTTGGTAAAATTCCACCATTTTAGAAGTTATGTCCCTGATTAAATTAATAGTTGAAAAACTTGTAAACTAATTTTGATAAGGTATTGCGTTAACATAACAATAGAGAAACTGAAATACAAACAAAGTTAATACTCATACAACCTTCTCTTGTTTCCCTCTTTGATTAATTTCATATCCATTTCTCAAAATTGATTACCTAAAATTAAATTATAGGTAGTTACATCAGAGTTCAGATCTGAGAAGGTTAAATGTGAGGCAAAATACGAGTACTCCAATCACGCATCTCCATGTGTACAAAAGCATTTTTTTTTAAAAAAAAGAGCAGCATCTCCTTCTTTAGAAAGCTATTTTTGTACGCGTGGAGACGCGTAATTGGAAGTCTCATATTTTACTTCATCTTTAACCTCCTCAGATCTGAACCGGTTACATCATGTTTTGGTGTGTGAAAGTGTGTTATTCCTTTAATATTTTTGTCCACTTGCTTCAACTTTCCTGATTTTTCTATTCATTATTTAATGCCATAAGCACCAATCAGTTACTGTTACCATATAATTATGCCTTTTGAAATATTATTGGATTATGATAGTAAATTAAACAAGAAAAATTCAATCAAATACAATAAGTATTATAAGCTATATAAGTTAATTTTCTACTCCAGCTTGGTGGTGATTCCGATGCATGCTCTAAACAAAAGGGCGATGAGTATGCATATAATGTTTAGGTTGTATGTAGAGATATACAAATATATACTCCATTTTTACTATAGTTCTTTTTTTATTTACAATACGTCATTTTTCTCAACCCCTAATGATGTTCTTTTAATTATTTTTAGTGTAAACCATAGTTAAAAGATAAGATGTAACGAAATCATTCTTCGGTCTTACTTAGGTACAAAAGAATTACTCGTCAGACAGAAAAATCTACAAAATATTTTGTAAAATCTATATGATGTTCAGGTTGTGTGTTCCATTATTTTAATATAACTGTCGAATATTTACCAATTTATCCCGTAGTTTAGATGCCTAATTTTTTTTTAGGAGGAAAATGGATCTTTTATTGCAATTGAAAGCTTCAAAAATTACAATTTGTTCAGCAAACTACCGAACTAGAGGGAAATACAGGTTTAGATGCCTAATTGGGAACACCGTAAATGTATTAAAACTTGTTCCATGGAATGTTAATTAATTATAGTTTGGAATCTCAATATTAGATTATTAATCCTTACATCTTGTCAACTTGGTCTAGATGAACAAAATATTTTTTCCCCTTCCAGATATGTAGAGAGCAATTATTATTGGTAAAAACTTATAAAAAATAGAAATCAGTAACATAAAATTTCTGTGCGAATAATAAGAAAAATAACCTTCATTGATAATCTAAATAGTTCCTCTCAACAAATAAGATATTTTAAAATATTCTGTGTATCTGTTAGCTTAATCATTGTAATGCATTTATAAATATAATATAATTTGTTCAAAAAAACAAGATAATTCAATTTTGTTTATTTATATAAAATAGGTAATTTTTTGTCATATGATATTTGGGCTTCTGCTGAAATGGCCCAATTAGTCTTTCCATTGCTGCAGTGACATTTAAAAAACATATAAAATAAAATAAGACAAAAGCAGCAAGGAAATACCGAAATAACAGCCAAAAAAAAGGTGGTGAACAAATAAAAAAAACAATAAAGAAAGCAAAAGCGGCGGGGAAAGGGCAAGCAATTCATCCGACTTCTTCCTGAGCTCGCTGACATGGCAGCCTCACCTATTTTCTTTTTTCTTCCTATAGAATAGGGTATAGTTTTTGTTATTCAATAAATAGTAATTTATATTATTAGACATGTGGCGTAATAAATATATAAATCAGTCAATTCATTATTGATATTTGAATAACTATTTAAGTTTATCAAATAGTTACAATAAAATTTACGATAGTAGTGATAGTCGGCTGCATGAGGTTAATAGAAAACTTTGCACAATTTTTAACTCCTACAATGATGAAATCTAAGAAAAGAAAAGAAAAGGAAAACATAGAATATACATTAGGTGCTTATAAATAAAGATCTACCTACTAAAGTAAAATCCGTCCTCCCACAAAACCAACCCTCCCACATCTTTTACTTGGTCCACTGCTATTTTCTTCGTGAATTTCCCTCATATTTTCTCCCCTCTCCCCCCTTATAAATACCACTTAATCTTCTCCATATTTTCTCACAATCTAAACTTCAAATGCGAAGAAACACAAGAAACCCTTTTTCTAAAATAGGTTTTTTCTGTAACATTGAAGCTCAAAGGATTAAACAGCACTGGAGGATCTGTAAAGCTCAGGAGGGATAGCGCCATGTATGATGATCATGATGATGGTGGTGGAAGCATGGAAACATGTGTGGTGGTCTTTTTTTTTTCTCACATCATCTGTTGGCGCTATCTATCCTGAGTTTTCTGGGTCCCTCATGCTATATATTGAGGTGCAGAAGAAGTCAATTATGCCATTTCATGCATATCTTGCTGCCTTAATGGTAGGTCATGTATTTTTACTTAATCTCGAAACGTTGTAGTGTATTTTTTCCCTTCAGATTTCAAGCGAAGATTAAGGATCTTGTCACCTGAACTTCATGCTAACTAGTAATATAATCATAGGAGCTATAAACTTTGTTTCTTCCGCTGTTTAGACGATATGATCAGCTTCTCATTTCATGTTCTTTACTATTTTCTGGTTTTATTTTTTTACTACAAAATCTTTCTGCTAACAGATCTTTGTAATACCTTGATGCAGAAGTATTCTGAATACTCAAACTCTTGGCTTCCTAAGGCATCATCATCCGTGAACACCCCCACCCCCCCTCCCCCCCAAAAAAAAAAAAAATCCTTTTTTTACAATTCTATCTTTCTAGATCATTGATATAGTGAGCTTCAAGCCCTATGCCATCCTTGATGGCAAAAAAGGTTGTGTCCCAACCCCAAGGCCCCCACACCTTGGTCCGACGAATCAGCTGGGAGGATGCAAATCATATACTCAGTGACCTACTAAGAGGGAGATACAGTGTCCACAAACCAACAAGGAGACCACCATCAAGACCCCATTGAAGTGTGAGTATGTTGCTCCCACACTGCAGTATGCAGAAATCTAACCTTACACTTTGATAGCAAATCTGTCCTTCCAAAAACAACTCACATATGACGCAGCCCTATGTCATCCTTGTTTTTAACGTCGTATGCTCTGACCCCTGGTTTTTCCCCCCTTTCTATCACTAGTAATGACGTCTTTTATTTGCCCTGACCCTCGTTTCTTGTATGCAACGTCTTTTTTGACTCTTTATCTTCTTATACAAATAGATCAATTAGGAAAGGTTTTGATAATCTTCTCAGTTAGTGAGGTTTTAGATCACCTTAACTTGAAACGGAAAACCTGCAGTCTCACATATACACACGCGCATTAAAGTAAATGACTAACTATTATTACATCCACCACCTGTAAATATTTCTATCCAAAACATTGTCATCACTTCCTCGAACGGTTAAGAAGTTCCATGGTTCTAATGGTGGAATTATATAAAATTACTCTATATGTAAAGTACACACTTAAGTTTGAGCTGCTGATCTCCAAGCTTTTTTATGCTAGTTATTTTCTCCTGCCAAAGTTAAAGGGTTAATAAATGTTCTGCACTTGATATGCAACACATGGACCAGAAAGTCAATAATTATGTACTGGTAGCTTACTCTTTACTACTATTGAACAACTTGCCACCTATTTCTGTGAAGAAAAGGAAAATAAAATGAAGAGCTACTTAATTATTATGTCCGTTATCTTGGATTGCACATGGTAGAGTTGCTTCAAATATACTCTTGAAAATTCTTCATTCCAAAGAGGTTCATTTATCACATTCGTCTCTCTCACTTACTTTACCTGGGAGTTTGTGTATATGCTTGTGACTTTTTCTACTTTCTTGGTGAGAATTTCAGAAGAAAATGAGTCAAAGTGTGGTGTAAAGTTTTTGCAGATGAATTTAGAAGTTTGTATGAAAGAGAGGAATAAATGCATTCTTCAGACTAATCGAGTACTCTCCAGAAGCCTTTATGAGTTATGGGCTAGGGTTTTTATGCTCTTCACTTAAATTTTCTGCAGCCTTTTCAATTATGGGCATCAGTAAATCAACTAACTACGGATGTTGACTCTTCCCTTCAGCTCCAACTCAAAACAACCCCCCCCCCCCGACACAGCCACCTCTCTCTCCTCAACGGATGAAGGCACGCAAAATAAAAACTTTTCTTTTAATGGGGTTTTCATTTGCTGCCAATAGTTACTCCATAACTCAATATAGAGCCGGAACTGTCACTGGAAGTAGATTCTCTATCTCTTGGGACAGAGGTATTGTCTGTCTACTAGATACGGATGATGATGTTGAGTTAGTCCATAACTAAAAATATTTTACTTTTGCATAACCAATTTTGTCCTGGCCTCAATAAATTCCGGTCTCTTCTGGGATCTTTCGGATTAGAAAACGTAAATTTCTATTTAGGTTTAACTGATTGTTCCTCAGTTTGAAGTCTCTTGGTAATCACTTCTTCCGATCTTCTCTCTGTTACTCAACGTGTCTTGTTCGTGTAGTAGATTGTTACTCAATTGCCACATTTATATGTTACTAGATATTATTTTTGTTGACTTTTTATCATATTATAATTATAATATATATAAAGTCAACTAAAACAATATTTTTTAACAAAAATAAAATAAAATAACTAATATATATATATTTATATATATATATATATATGTGTGTGTGTGTGTGTGAATTTACTAACAAATTTAAAATTGAACAGACAAATTTGTTAGGTAAATGTTTTTGAGGCAAAGGGGCATTTTTATTTAAACCCAATCCTCCGAAATGGCATCAAGTACTTGTTGTGGAATAGAGTCATTCCAAACAGTCCTAGCAAAAGAAGAAGACATACTCAACCGCGCTAACATGAGGGCGGCCATATAATTATCTTGACGCTTAATAAATGAAAAACTAACATCATCAAAACAACAAGAAAGAAGAATCGTATATTTCAACCACAGTAAAAACTATCGCTAAAATATTAGAAGGTTGAGAATTATAGAGAGTTTGCTAATATCATCAAAACAAGTAGCCAAATTTGTTAGCTAAATGTTGGAAACAGACAAAACCTACACTGGTTTTGATCTGTAGTACATATATATGATTTCACACAGCGATATGTGTTATTGCCCTTCGATGTTCTTTTTGGTGAATTGTCAATTTTAAAGAAATAAGACGTGACATGATGTCGACTAAATGATGATTATACAGATTAATTATTTAACCATTCCACCAATACATGACTTCTAGTTATAAGAAGATTGGATACACCAAGGGGAAGTCAGGGGGGCTGTGAAAATTCATTTCCTCTTTAATAAAGGAACTAGACCCGTTAATTTTGTCTAACTTTTCTCCTCATTCCTTCGGTAAAGAAGAACAAAATATATATATCAGTATCCCTATTATGTTACAAACCATTTTTATTTAAATTCAAAAATTGGAACGGAAGAAAACCTCAGTTAGGAGGAGTGGGAGCCCAGGCTTGTTAAAAAAGAGTAAGGTGCATGTGTATAGTCATTCTCTGTTACGGGTGGATCATTGCGTTTGTCCATTTTGAGCTTTTTGATTTCTCTGCAGGCCCCCATTCCGACATAAGCATTACTTCTTATGAAATCAATCCCCGAGGTAATAAACATTCTAACTTTTAAACCTTTGACATTTCATGTATGGAACACATGGAGGGTTTTTATTTTGTTTATCTTTGAAAAAATGTGGCAGTGTCATGTTCTTTTTTTTTTTTTGGGGGGGGGGGGGGGCGGTGTGTGTGTGTTTAAAAAGGAGATCCTTTATTAACCAACTTGGTAAACCGATTTACAAAATGCACCTACTAACGGTAACCATAGAAATTGACTAGCTTGTTCACATTCACCAAGCAACCTAGCTAGCCTCCATCCTCCTCCCTTATATATATATATATATATATATATATATATATATATATATATATAAAACAATCATAACCAGTATATTCCAACGAAG
This sequence comes from Eustoma russellianum, assembly GCA_036186865.1. Taxonomy (NCBI): domain Eukaryota; kingdom Viridiplantae; phylum Streptophyta; class Magnoliopsida; order Gentianales; family Gentianaceae; genus Eustoma; species Eustoma russellianum. Next base: position 2,385,890 of record AP025048.1, on the reverse strand, counting down.
GCGAAAGCTATCGTTATGGTCTGAGAATGATGAAAGGCAGACAATCAATACATTTATCTTAAGAGATAGAGAGTTTGCTTCCAGTGAAGCCCCGACACTATATGTATCTGCATAGATGATACAATAATAGAATTATGGCGTGCTAGTGTGATAGTGAAGGAATTTAATAAACACAAATTGAAAGTTTAAAATATTAAAATAGTCATAACCGTGTATATGCACAAATAATGAAAGACAACGGTAAACACAAATAGTGCAAATTCAATTAACCTAAAGTGTAGAGAGTATTTAAGCCCCTAAATATACTCTAAATTGCCACTATATCCTGTCTAAACTTCTTTAACCTTAATCCTCTGACTCCATGAACTCCTGTCCTAGACCATGTCTTCAGAGATAGTGCAAATCTAGTAGTCATGTCTAATCCGCTCATCCGAAATCAGTTTGGGCTTTGCCTTTACTCCTCTTGTACAATGAAGCTTTCAACTACTCTGACCAACACCGTTGTACATCTCTTTCTCCCTCATAAATTTTGCTATTATATCAACGTTTGGCTTTCTAGTCTAAGTTGATTAGTGATCATAAAGTTTTTGAAAGGCGAAACATAAGACCAAATTATTTAGACGATTAATTAAACGCAGGAGTAAGAAAATCAAGATGTAAAGACGGTGAATATTTATGTACTATCATTTTTTGGTGTTTCTTAGAGAGAAACAAAAATGGAGATGTGAAACGAGTTATGAGCAACAAGCGAGACTGCCAAAGATAGTGGACTTGACTTTGAGAATATGGTTAAAGTTGGATTATCTTTTAATTGGCTCCTTCTGATGTTGGATTAGCGAGGATTGTCATTAACCAGATGCTCGAAGAAAGCCGGCTATCCAACAAATCTCAATGATGAAGCCGAATCTTCACCAAGGATCAAAGATGACCTCAAATAAACGTCGTCAGTTAACTTGAAGAGTTGTTAACTGGTTTGAAGATTGCAGCTGTAATAGCTTCTTGAATGTCCTGCACAATGAAGCAAAGATCAGAGGTCCCGGAAGATGACCCCGGGTAAAACCCTCCGACGCTCAAGTCAGTTTGAGCCATTTCTCACGGAGAATGTAATTTAGTGTATGGAGTTGGAAAATTCTCACAGGTCTTAGCCGAAGAGAAAGTTCAGTGTATTAGCTCCAGGTTGTATGAGGAATAGATTTTGGATTCGGATCCCTTTTCAGGTATGCATTGGCTTGCTTTTATCAGCTGTTTCCCGCCCTTGGCCTTTGATAGCAGATGGGATGTTTGCTTGGGGCAGAAAGCCTAGGACGCTGTAGGTCCGCTGATGTGAATGGTAGACCGGTTGATGTGACTAATAGGTCTGCTGGAGTGACCTTGGCGTGTACAGGCTGAATAGCCAGCTGTAGTCACTATATTCGAATTGCACTTCTGTCTGATGGTTCCTCGATGTAACGTTGTGTTTGATTCCTTCGCTGAAGTGTCCAATCAAGCCTCGCCGAAGTGCGAGATCAAGTCTTGCTGAAGTGCAACGTTGAATATAGCTGAAGTGGTCTGAGGTGTAGCACTTGAGCTGAAACTGATGTTGGGGTTCGGTGCCGAGGTGCAGTCCTTGGCTTATTCTTTGATAGCAAAAAGGATGCCATGGGGCTCAGCCGAAGTGTAATCACGGCTGAACATCAATACTTGGGTGCTGAACTGTAAGAGTTATATCGTTGACTGTTGTTGACTAACAGACGATTAATTCTGGTTTATCACTCAAGCTCTTTACTTTTCCACCATTTGCTAAATTTCAGACAAATCAGATCCAGTCAAATCCATTCTAAAAAATAATGACTAGATACTTTTAGACAATTTGTCATTAGAAAAAGAAAAATAATAATGTGAGACTTTAAGATAAGTGAACTTCTCTGTTTTCTTGTCTTTATGTAATTTTTTTATAGAGTGCTTAGTGTGAAACCTAAGTGTGTAACTAAGATCGCATCGAGAAGAAGCTGTGTTTGTAAATACACAGATTAATGTGAACATAATTAAGCTTCTGTGCTATTCAAGCAAAGTACAGGAAGTACACATCAACCTGTATTAATCTCGTTCTCCTACTAATCAAGGTAGCTAGCTTGGCTTTTAAAGGCCATTTGAGATGCTCTTAGCTTTTTTTCTTCGTAATGACATAATTTGGATTATATACTAAACCCTTTTATAATTTTGTTTGGAGACGTAAATTATGTATAGACATCTCAAATGGCCTTTATGTTTTATGTACACAGTATTACGGTGTATAAACACAAAACTGCTATATATTTTCTATAATTATGATACATTGAAATACGATATCTGAAAAGTCAATTAAACTTAGCCAACTAAAAAAAAACATCGAAAAGTCGAATTAACAAATACATTAAGAGACTTACAAAAAAAAAAAACAAATACATTAAGAGCAAACTGCAAAAAAAAAAAAAACATTTTAATACACCACGCTAAAAGTACGGTGTAAAAAATGAAACATCAATATATCATTTCTAAAATAATGCTAAACTGAAATATGAGACGCTTAAAAAGTCAATTAAATTTAGTTCACTAAAACCCTTAAAAAATCCAGTCAAATAAATAGCAAACTGAGTAAAAACTGTGCTAAAAGACAAAAATAACAACGTCCTCTGGGTAATTTCGCCCCACTCCTATATACAGTTGAGCGTAATTCACCCCCATTTTTAGGTAGCAGGAAAACATGTCTACGATGTAGTACTTATTGCTGAAGCAAAGATATTTAGATTGGGAATAAGTGGTCCAAGAAAACCATACAGTAGTGGGCTTATTTTAAATATAAGGTGTCCTTAGGCCTGCAAATCAGCAAAGATGGCGGCTGGTTTGCCGCTGCATAGTCTTAAATCTTCTGTTTATTATGGATAGGTGGGGTGACATTTGAGAGCTCCAACTAATTCAAATGGTTCCCTCTTTCTTGAAGGTTGATTTCCATCCTCATGAACCCCATTATCCCACTTGTAAGTTTTTTACATGATTTACCTCAAACAATATAGTCCAGTGTTCTGGTAATTGAATGGTGGGAGGGAGAGCTGCCAAACACTTTGAACTGGTTCTTATATGTGATTTAACTGGTTTTGCTTAGCAGTTTGTACACATTAACTGTTGAGGCTCAATTCCAACGCAACCCTCCTTTTTTACTGGGATGCTGGGATAACTAAAAAAGGATAAACATAGAAGAGGAGGACAGAGGATGCTTGGATGGCTCATTTGCAAAATATTTTACTAGTAAGATAATCAACTCAATAGGCTATGAATCAAGTATAAGAAAAAATTTAATAATCCATACAACAAAATGTGAAATATAATCATTTGTTATGTTCATCAACAGGAAGGTAGGTCTAATGGAGGTCTCCCTACTGACTGCAAAAATCCAGGGCCATTCTCAACCAGGAAACTCATACCCAACCCCCAAGTGAGATGAGCATCAATGTGGCAATGCATCAGCCAAACTCCTGCAATGCCGAGCGCATAAGATCACGCTGCAGAGTAAAAGATAACAGGAAAAGGTGTAACTGAAAACATGTATCAGCACATACCTGGATTGTCTGCCACAAAACGGAAGGCTACCCACCCACCAACAGGAACGTCGACGGTGTTCCTTTCAGGTGGATCAATGAGATTAAAATTAAGTGTGTCTGTGATTGGGTTGAAGTTTCCAAATCCATGTCCGACTACATAAAATTGGTAACCATGAAGATGAATAGGATGGTCCTCAGTAGAGACAATACCTGTATCTTGCAACACAACTTGGACCCCAGAACCGAATTTCAACTTGTACAGCTTAGTCCCAAAAGTGGGCTGCCAGAGTGCTCGTGGGACATTGCCCGTGTAGTCAAATGGCACGGGTGGAGTACGAGGGAAGTCAGTGGTGTAAACACCAGGTATTTTTTGGTAACTGGCTTGAAGCAAGGAGGACCTAGTTGGTAGAACAAATGAAACATTGTTCATGCTTGAAGCAAAACGAGTGTTATTAGGTCCTTGGCATGTAGGACCTGGAATGCAATTTACTAATCCTAATCCCACCGTCATAAGTAAACTCTCATCAATAGTAGTTGGAACATTGTTATTTGATGAAGAAAGGCTCCTAAATTGGCTTGTAAATGCTGTCACTGTCGCGGTATCATTATTAGCAGGTAATATAGGAAGGATAGGCCTAATAGAGGATCCACTATGTGCCGCACAAGGAATGGAACCATACTCCAAGATTGCAGTAGCAGTTGTATTGTCAAAAGGCACACCCTGAGCAGAGGCATAAGCCCTTATTGCCATATAATATCGGGCTGGAGGCTTGTCAGCAGTGAGGAGGACGTTGGTTGTCTGTCCGGGTCCAAGCATGAGGACACTGGTTGAGAATGGCTTGTGATAAGCAGCATCAGCTCCAACGACAGTGAGCATATGGTCCGCTACAGAGAAGAAGAGTTGTTGATTGAGTGCTGCATTGATGATTCTCAAAAGAACTGTCTCCCCAGAGTTCACATAGAATTTGGTTGTATCTGCAGGTCAAGTGTTCGATATTATCCTTCTGCAACTACAAAAGAAACTATCTTTCTCTTTCTCTAGATAAATTATTAATGTTTTTTAGTCATTAATTTATACCCCTCCATCCATAAATTATTATCATCGATGACTTAAGCTATATGGAAAAAAAAGTCTGTTATTACAATATTTTTGAAACGAAGAAATTGCTATCATTGACCCTAACAAGAAAAGTAGGCAAATTTTCAAACAAATACGGATGAAACCAAAAGAAAAGGGAAGCGAACCAAGGTTGGAGCATCTGTAGAGATCACCAGGTTGGCCATTGATGGTGAAAGCATCGGAAACATTTGGAGCGGCGCCGGTGAATAATGCCCGCCGCATCACGTTAAGAATGTCGTCATTCCACCATTCCCCTGTTCATCTCGCAAGTGCAAGAATAATCGTAAATTTCATAGAACAATCAACTAAATCATGGATTTTTAATTTTAATATAAATTTACCAAGAAGAATGGGGATATCTTTGTGTGGCTTCTGGAAAGGGTAGGGAACGCCCAATTTAGGATAAATAACAAGAGCGCCGTAGACGGTGGCTCTGATCCAACGGCTATGAGCGTGCCACCATAAAGTTCCCGCCTGATTTTGAATAGTATATCGGTAAGTGTAGGTAGATCCAGGTCGAATGGGACACTGAGTAACGTACTCGGGGCCATCTGCCCATTGTGTTCCCTTCTGACGAATTCCATGCCTGCATGCATCACCATTCTAATCCTTAATTCCACCAAATGTCTAAGATGGTACAATGAAATCAATCAGCGAATCCCAATGATTGAATCCGATGCTCATAATTTCTGAAGTAAAAGGCAAATACTCACGACCCCACCGCCGCACCCTCATAATACAAATTAGGAGTTTAGCGGCCTTTTAGGTTGATAAGGTATTGTCAGGAACCACACAATTGCAACTTGACTAGTAACCCTTTAACTCAATTATGCATGATCTGCTACTGGTCTAGACAGCAGTGAAGCAACCACACTGTGTGTCTCTTGATTTGAACATGTATCTTTTTAGAGCAATGTCCCAACCCTAATACCAACTAAACTATGTCATGTGGACCCGATACTCATATTTGATCTTTCGTTATTGAAACAAGCATGGAAGATTACAGCCGACGTCGTTTTAAATATATTTGACTTAGCTTTTATTTTAAACTATATTCAAGTCAACTAAGAGAAAGTATTATATCTAACACTCATGTTTGTGAGACTTCTAACAGTATAAATATGGGTCGTTTGGCTAATTTTACTACATCATAAGTTCGTAACTATAGAATGTTATGTAATAATCACTGTTTAAACATAAGTTTGCAAGCTTCATGAATTGAGAAATATCGTATAGCTTATACATATGTTTGGCAAGCGAACAAATAACGAGAGCAAGAGTATATCGTCTGATTTTTCAGTTGCTTTTCTTGCTGAATCCTAAACATACGTGCAGCTATATAGTCAAGGTTAGGCCGCCAAGCATATCAGCCGCATCCCACTAAATGATAATATTATTTCTCTCGCCTAAGTTTTCTTTGTGTATGCTAAAAAAAGGATTTTGTGTGTGTGTGTGTTCCCCCAATTTTCTCTTCTCAAGTTTTATTCCTATAATCATTGCCTCCCTCTTTTGGACAAACATCTCTAAATTAGGTACAGCGGACTGGAATTTGATTCTCACCATCCTTTCTACTAGAGAAAAGTAGACTATAAATTTACTTCTTTTTCAAATTTTTTTATTAGATTAAAGAATCTTGAATGCCGTTTTGGTAGGTACATTCCCCCCCCCCCCCAAAAAAAAAAAAAAAAAAAACAAGCAGTAAACTTCTTTAAAGAAAACGTAACATTCCAAGGCATCCTTGTCTTCCCATTCAAATATAAAGGATATTGATCTCCCCCAGTAAATTTCCACACCATCTATCAATGTGAATTTTAGAATGTTCAAAGAGTAACTATATACATTGGTAAGAGATACACGTATAACATATGGTACTTTAGTATGAAGCACAATCTACGCCCCACGATCACTACTCAATAAATGTGAAGGAAAATTTAATATACTACGCAAAAAATCAACTGCGTCTCGTTGTTAACGGCTACTTAGTTAATAAAATTAAACTAATTACACTTCGGCTTCTTAGATAGTCGTACAAACTCGTATCCTATTTCTCCTAACGCCGTTGAGTAATGATCAACTAACAGAAGGAGGAATAATCGGCCATTGATCAAATTTACCTTAATGCTGTAAGTGTCTTAGGATTTATACATGGATTTGATTGTGCAGGCATCTACTTTGAGAATACAACTGAAAATCATTTGGTCGTTTCGATGTATTAGACTTCTGCGTTTGCGTAGGGTCTAGAAAGGAATTGAATCGCTTCGCGGTCTGATGTAGGCAGACTTACCTATATTTTGTGTATGAGAGTGTTTAGACGGCTCGAACCCATAACTTCAAAGTCACAAAACAATAACCTTACCCGTTACGGAAAACCATTAGAAGAAGAATAATTACCAGTGAATGGTGACGTTGTAAAGAGCTCGGTTGATGACTTTGATGACCAAAGAATCTCCATCTCTTGCTTCCAGAGTTGGCCCCGGAAATTGCCCATTTACCGTAAGCACCGTGTGCGTTTTGCACAGCCTCTTCAGTGGTGTCCCTTGTACCTGTTGCACTTTCTATTATCATAATCCTTAATGCATGCTCACTTTAATGTATAAGGAAAAGAAACCTAACAAACATTCCTAGTTGTGTAACTAATCTATGGCCATCCAACCGTTCAATCAATTATGGTCTCCTGATCCAGTGGCTTAAAGGGCCTAAGCGTAATTGCATACTTATACGTGGGATTGAAAATTAAAAGGTAAAAAGGAAAGGCAGAAATAGTAAGTGATAGTAGGAGATGTATAGACATACAACAAATTCATGGTAATGAGTCTCCCCAACTGCAAAGCAACCCAAGAAAACCAAGCCAACAATGAAGATGCTCACGAATTGAAAGATGATCCTTTTGTTTATTTTTTCCATCGTCTTCTAACAAAATTCTAAGATTGCTAAAACGTGATGTATATATAGTTGCTGAGAATAGGTAAGAACTTAGCTGCAAAAAAGGAAAAGGTAGATTAAAAAAAAAAACTAACAAATCAGATCGGGATATAGAGTGAGTGAAGAGGCTTTGATGGAAGAACAAAAAATTTCCTGTTCAACCTCAAAGCTGAAATTTGGTGACCGACCGGTTCTGTCAAACTTTAAATTTGTGATACTTTTGCAGTTAGTCTTACTGAATCGATAAAATCCGTGCTATTAAGTTAGGCATGTAAAAGTGGACACAAATTTATATAAAAACCTGTAAGAATGTTGATTGGATAATAAAATAAAACTTGGATTAGATGGGTGAGACGATACTCTGAATTATATGAATTTTCATGTGACCGAACGTTTGATGAGTGAGACCGAATGTTCGGTGATGAACTCTAAGTGGAGTTTCTGAGTTCAGTGCATTTATGAAGTTTCTGTCGTGTTACTAAACGCTTCACCGAACGTTTGGTAAAAAGGTTAGGTAAGCCGTTTACGGAATGTTCGGTCTAGAGTTTGGTGACGAGTTCTGAGTTGAAACGTTTAAAAATTTCGAACCTAGCATTTGATAAAGTTGATCCAACGTTAGGTGTCTTCAGACAACATAATTTTTCTCCTGCCTTTTGATAAAATGATGCAACTTTTGCAACTTGTGACACATTCTTTCAATCTTGAAACTTTTACAACTTTTGCAGCTTGGTTTTCGAGTCGTTATCAAACAAAGCTAATATTATCTGTCTTCGTACTACATATGTGGTCTTTTTATTCTTAACAAATTTGCATATAGTTTTTATATGTGATCGATTCATGTATCTAAGACAAGATCATGACAATGCTAATACTATTAAAAGAATAAAGAAGATGACTAAAAGCATATGATACATGTTTTTGTTCATGTTATGTGAAAAAAATCATATGCATGTGATGTGTTTAATTATATGAAATAATCTGCCTTGGTGTCTTAACAAAGGAGTTATGTGAAACCATGTTATGAGGTTTTTAGATGGTTTTGTCATTTTAATCGAGATTTCTTGTTAAAAGGAAAGTTGCTTAGATGTTGAAATGAGAAGCATGTTACTTGATTATAATATGGATAACATTTTATGATAAACAAAAAAAATTTAAGAGTTAAAGATTTGATAGTTTTCTTTCATGTGTTTCCTTTTGTTTGGCTACCATATTTTGCCTAAATTTCCAACAATATTCATATACCATCAAGCCACAGAAGCCTTCAGCCGTTAATGCATTTTTAGGTTTTTCCAACCTAATTTAGGCATCGTCTGCTATATACCTTATCCGTTTTAAAATTTTTTTTAATTAATTATTATATTAAGTTGAAAATTCATAATTAAAACCGAAGGAAAAAGGTTCTGTGTTTGGTTAGTGCCACGGATGGTGCAATTTACAGTACTGTTATCAACAATGAAATTTTGATCTTCGTTGAAGACCGTCAATACAACATTATGATAAATCCTTATCTAACCCTTATCTCTCCTTGTGTGTGAGGTAAATTTGAAATTGAAAAGAGAAAGTTATATCACCTAGTCTCACAATACCCTGCCTACTGCGGCTGCCTAATCAACAGATATGAATATAAATACCAGAGCAGATGTAATTAAGAGAGTTAAGTCAAACTTTAAACCAAAAGTTACAACGTTAAATTAATATTAGTACCTTGACTTCGTCGAAAATTTAATTTTGCCTAAGGATTCTCATGCGTTATTATAGCATTTATATTAAAGTAATGATAAAAGTATGTAGTCCCTTCATTTTAAAAATATTGGTATAGTCAATTTTTTAAAATAATGCATAAATTATTTGGATACTTTACCAATAATAAAAATATTTTTGGAACAAAAGAGTACAATAACAATGATAATAAATTAAGCAAGTCCAATTCATTCGGGAGGGCAAATGAAAGATCCTGTTATAGAAATTATATTAAGAAGAAAAAAAAAAAAAAAAGACAACTAGAATGCAAGTCTTCTATTATTCAATACTGATGCAGAGTTTGCAACAAGTAACATGATTCTGATTTAGAAATTCAGCACTTAATTCTTTAGCTATTACAAGATGAAACACATACAAGTAAACCAGGATAAAAAATTCAGGGAAGCAAGAATCTACAACAAGAAACATGCTTAAACATTTATTCCACTAAAATCTTGCACAGGAAATGAAAATCGAAATCTTGATAGAGCTTGTGGATACATAAGCATTGTCAGCATGGAGGCAGATCAGCTGGAGGAGGCTCAATGGATTGTGATTTTCCAATTCCATTCTCAACTATGAATGCCATACCCAAACCCCATGCAAGATGGGCATCTATGTGACAATGCATTAACCAAACTCCTGGATTATCCGCCTCGAACCGGATCACAGCCCACCCTCCAACAGGCACTCCAACCGTGTTGCGAACCGGCGGATCAACCAAGTTAAACTTCGCAGTATCAGTTTGTGGATTGAAGTTCCCAAATCCTTCTGCAACAATAAAGAAATGGTATCCATGAAGATGGATGGGATGGTTCTCTGCTGACACTATGGATGTATCTTGGAACACTATTTGCACTTTGGAACCAAACTTAATTTTGTATAATTTGGTCCCAAATGCAGGTTGCCAGAGCGATCGTGACACGTTGCCCGTGTAATCAAACTTAAGTGGTGGAACCGGAGGGAAATCTGTGGTGTATATGCCAGGAATGTTTTGGTAATAAGCTTGAAGCAGAGATGATGTATTAGGGAGAACAAAAGACACATTGTTGGTGCTGGCTGCGAATCGTGTGTTGTTTGGTCCCTGACAATTAGGTCCAGGGGTGCAGTTCACCAAGCCTAGTCCTACAGTGAAGAACAAGTTCTCATCAACCTGAGTTGGGACTTTGGCAATAGAAGGTATGCCTCTTAATTGGCCAGTGAACGCCGACACAGTGGCCGTGTCATTGTAGGCTGGGAATTGTGGCAACATAGGCTTAGAGGATGACCCTTTGTTGTAATTCACGTATTCAAGAATGGCCGTTGTGGTGGTATTGTCAAATGGGACATTCTGAGCGCTGTTATAGGCGCGTGCAGCAATATAGTATCGGCCCGGAGCCTGATTAGCAGTGAGGAGTACATTGGTGGTCTGGCCAGGTCCTAAGGTGATGACTCTGGTGGTGAAGGGCTTGCTGTAAGCAGCATCCACACCTACTACTGTGAGCTGATGGTTGGCAACCGAGAAGAAAAGTTGTTGATTGAGTGCAGCATTGATGACCCTTAGGAGAACTGTGTCTCCAGGGTTCACAGAGATCTTAAAAGTATCTGTATCCAAAAATTGCCAATTAAATCGCGTAACCGATAAAGATTGAATACAGTGATTGATAGTTACTCATTTGTTAGTACAAACCTTGGCTGGAGCATGGATATAAGTCACCAGGTTGACCATTGATGGTATATGCATCAGAGATATTGGGACCTGCCCCTGTGGATAAGGCCTGATTGTAGACACTCATAATATCTCTGTTCCACCACTCTCCTGTTTATTATACAAAATTTTGGTATCATCAAATGATTTATTTTGCACATAAGTTAGATATTTAGACACGAAATGTAAGAAACGTCTCTTCCCTATTGATTATCAAGTCTACTAACGGAAGGGTGGCTGAAAATTTACCAAGGATAATGGAGGCGTCTAACTTTGGATTGGGGAAAGGAAACTGGGATCCCATTTTAGGATAGATGATGATGGCGCCATAGACGGTAGCTCGAAGCCATTTGCTGTGAGCATGCCACCACAATGTACCCTCCTGATTCTCAATGGTGTATCGATAGGTATAAGTGTTTCCTGGTTGAATTGGACATTGTGTAACATATTCTGGACCATCTGCCCATGGCGTTCGCATCTGCCGAATCCCATGCCTGTTTCCAACAAAGAAAATTAAGAAGTTAGTTTCCTATGATTCATTCCAGCATAACTCTATGAATTTATCTACTAATTCTTGATAACAGATGGCTAAGTTGACTGTTTCTTCCCCTGCACTTCTAGTTTTTGCTGCTTGTTTCATGCATGATGGCACTGCTAAAATGGAAAATCAGGAGAATTAAGATGTCAAGTTTAAGAAAGATACCAGTGGATGGTGACATTGTAACGAGCTTTATTTATGACTCTAATGACAAGGCTGTCTCCATTTCGCACAGTTATAGACGGCCCTGGGAATTGCCCATTTACTGTAAGCACATTGTGGGTGTTGCACAGCCTTGTCACTGGCATTTCATGAACCTGTCAACAATTTACACATACAGAGTAAGTAAATACCTTCTTATAAAATTCTCATTTCCCACATTTTGATGGACCATCAGATTTTAAAACCGTTTAAGGTGGTTCCCAATGCACCAGGCTTTTGTGTAGGATCTGAGGAGAGATCGGATCGCTTTGCGATCTGATGTATGCAGTCTTACCTCACACTTTTTGTACAAGAGGCTGTTTCCGCGACTCGAACCCGTCAGCAACCTTATCAGTTGTTCCAAGGTCCCATTTTAAAACCGTTTAGGATGGACCATTATTTGTTTGAATAACGGTCTATCACACATCCCACAAGTGAAATGTGTAATTTTCCAACTTCTAGTGTATCTTATGGCAAAAAATAAATAAATAAATAAATAAGAAACAAATAGCATGCAATAACATACAACAAATTCATGGTACACTGTTTCTGCAGCCACCGAGGAAGCTGTCGCAGCTAACAAAACAGTAAAAAAGCCTAGGAAAAAGGCGTCAAAGAATGGCATTGCAGGAGCAATCTTATTACACTCCAATTTCCTCTATGATTTAAGGTTGTACAAATCTAATGCTTGAATTGAGAATTGTGATGCGAGATTTATTTATAGAGTTGTCAAGGGGAGCAGGGGAAGTCACAAGCACTAAGATTTGCAAAAACAGAAAATGTCAATGGTGAAATTCAAGGTTAGGTTCAGGAGTCAACTGAGAGGATAGAAAATGTTTAGGTCGTTTGTAAATTTAGTCCATACATTCACATTAAGGATTTGGTTCACAACCACCTTTTAATTTTCTGTCACTATTGCATTTTGACCATACTTGGAATTGGTTCTGAATTGTGTACATTTCCTCTATTTTTGTTAGTGATACTATGTATTTAGTTATCAGTTTATCACGTATCGTGTTTCCATTTTCAATGGAGTCAATGAAACACTTTTTATTATTATTTTAGAATATGATGGAATAAAGCAAAATGATTCACTAAATTGGATGCGCTTCTTATATTGTGAAGTAGCAGTTGATCGAGACAGTTTGATGCAATTTTCATTATGAGTCATCGAAAAACAAACTCTGTGTGTTTATAACACATATGTATGGTTATGTACATCCGACTCTCTATATCCTTCATAGGCAAGAGTTTCTAAGATAATAGGATAATGTTGTTGTTGTATATCACTTATGGTATTTTCTTTTAGGCTTATGCGTTACTACTATTTTAGGCAACTAACAATCTTTTACCAATAATTGGTCAATGGAACATTGTTGAATAGCGATTATAATATCTCTAGAGATGTTATTCAAATAGAACAATTTTTATATACTTATTGTCATTAATGACTATAAGCATATAAAATAATAACATGTATCTAGATCATTTACTCTATGATACTCTAGACTGATGCAGTTAAATTGCATCCCTTGTTTTTGTAAAGTAGACCAAGGACCCAGGTATAATTCTTCATTTCCTAATAAGCAAGATTTCGTCCCATTAAAGAAACCAATTATTACTTACAATGGATAAACAAATCATACAACCATGAGGCTGATAAATATATATGATAAAAATCTTATACTGCCACATACATTTTTCCAATAAAATTCTGGCACCACATAAAAAAGCATCTGCGATATAAGTCGGCATAACATGTTATTATATGAGCACATGGCTTTGTTCATGTGCATGCACGAGATCTCTAATCGACTAATGCTCGCAAATAAATCTACTACGTCTCATTGCTGACTTTTCTCTTGCATGATCTTTGTCCTGAATTCATTAATCTGGCATGTAGAAGATAGAATTGTCTGCGACAAAAACCAAAACTACAACTAATTGCAGAAAAACACAAAGATAAAGTTAATTTTGTCAAGGTTAGTTGAGGACTAGACTTTAAAGACCACCAGCTCTAGATTTCCATTTTATTACCTTATCATCTAGATACCGAAACTAGGCCCTTTGCGTGTGTTTGTTAACTTAAAAAGAATTCACTTGAACACCAGGTCATGCAATATCCAAGTCTCAAAAGTCTAAAGAGGGTTCTAAAAGAAGGGGAAAAAAGAAGGGGGGGGGGGGGGGGGGGGGGAGTCCAGGAGGAAAAGTAAGGCTTTGGGTATATTTCTTTTATCTAGAAGTCTTGTACGTGTTGCTCACATGATCATAGCAAGTGAAAATAGATCAGAATATAAGACATATAATACACGCGGTTTGCAATAGAAAGGTTAGAAATTTGCAAGGATTACAACATCGATTTATGTATTCCATAAAGTTTTATATAAATTAGCTCATTAAGACACATTTTTCGATTTGTGTATTACACATTCTTAGGGATACAAGAGTTAGAAACGTTCGGGATTGGAGATTCAACATGTAAGTGTTAATGAAGCAATGGTTGAAAAGATGAAACCATGCAAATCTTGTTTACGGAGTTTTATTGACAATATAAAGTGAGGTGGTTGGCCGACGAAAGAATAGGGCGTGTGGAATTTTTCTTCTCTTTGAGTGAGTCAACAAAGATCTCACCTTTCACTTCAGTAGACTTAGCTCCAAAGGTAATCAAATTTCACAGTGTTATCTTCAGGTCGAAATTCTAGAATGTTGGGCCGGTCGAAGTAAAACAACATACGCTCTTTTTCAAACCACGTGTGATGTATGTGTATGCACAATATACAAGTACATACATACATACATACATACATATATATATATATAACTCATTGGCATAGTCTGGCATTGGTAACTCCTGAACTTTGACCCTGGATTATAAAATCAAACCCCATGAATTGAACCCCTTAACCTTGGAATATAGTAGAAATACTAAAACCTGAAATATTCACATCCAAGAAGTTATGCGTCGATCTCTCGTAGAATCCCAAACATTAAATATCATGTCACGATATAAATAATGACAATATTTCAAACTTATCCAGGCTGTATTTTGATAGAATTGTAGTAAGGATTACTTTGGTAGCGAATATGGGAAGATTAGAAATTCTTAATTTTGGAATAAAACTAGCGATAAACATGTGGTGTCTAAGGTTTATCTCGTAATTGTAGCTTTCATATTTCATGTAAAAATCGTTTGTTGATATTAAAAAAATTCACAACTTATTTAGTAAAAACCTACCCAAAATGTGTCCATGTAAAATGACGCGTAATTTATAAGTTAGTCAACGAACTTACTTGTTCTCCCAATTCACCATCATATGTTTTCCTTTTCCTAATTATTCTGGAAAGTGAACATTAAATACAACAGCAAAAAGCATACAGTATATTCTAACGATATCAAAAGTTATCGCTAGGATCTGAGAATGGTAAGAAGCAGACCAACCATCTTTATTTTTTTAAATTTTTTTTGGTGGACATTGATGATAAGAAAATGTTAAAATTTGTTGTTACCTTTACAATATGTTATCAACAGAAAACAACCCCCCCCCCCCCCCTAAACATCCCCCAGCTGCAGCTCCAATATATGTATGCAAAGCAAATATATGCAACTACTTTCTGTCCTTGGATCTAAAATTGTCGGATATCGCTTTTATACAACTCCGTTTTTAGTTTTAAATATAAACAAAGACAAAACACATACATAGATACAAATATTTATGTGTATATACATTATATACACACACACATGTGTTTGTATACGTGTGTGTATATGTGTGTGTATGCTTGTGTGTCGTTTGACAATTGCTTAATTCAGTCAAATCATGTACTACAAACATATCTAGCAGTTCGTAGGCCAACATGGTTCTGTCACAAATTTTAAAAAGGTCACCCATCAATGGATCCAGTACGCCGGATCCGGCTCATGGTTCAAAATATAAGACCTCGAGCCAAACCCTATTATAACCGGTCCTGGAGTCCTGGACAAGTTGGACCTGTGGACCCATGGTCCATGTTAATCACTAAGCAACATCTGCATGTTACAAGCCGTATCCGAGTCTTCCAGAAAGAATAGTCGACTGGCTTTTATATTTCTCACATTCTATCAGGTAAAAAGAAAAAAAGGAGCCACCATAACTCAACCCAGGGAAGATCAGGCCGAGCACCGCAAGAGTTGAGATGGATGACACAAACAGGTCTATATCGATAACATGTCAAGCATTTGGTACAGGAAATCAGCTCCAATTCTGGTCAAACTACCTTCTGCATTTGCAAGGCTGGCTTACCTGCCATCAAGCTGCATTGAACAACAATGCTCCTTTCTAAGGAACGGAAAGGGCAGAGAAAGGAGGTCATAAAGGAAGGAGGTTAGGTTGTCTACCATCAAGCTACCTTAGGAAAAAAAACAATTCACCTTATCAAGAGACCGCGACAAAGTAGGGGGTAAATTGCAGCTGCGTTAGGTAATATACACGTGATACACACCCAAGGGGAGGGGGTCACCCTAGGGAACCAATCCAATCAACATGTAACTTGACAAAGTTTTTCTCTTATTCTATCAGATGTTTCAATCTAAATGGGACGGTCTATCAGAGTGTTTTGGTTAAAAATTTTCCAAGCAGCAAAATAAGTGCACTACTCAATTGCACAAACCAATAAATACAAAGCTATTTACACTTTGGTACATACCGAAAAGCAAAACATATTCCCCTGTCTTGATAAAACGGAAGCTTGAGACAGTGAAATTACTTGGTTAACAATTTCTAGGACAGTAGGGTAGTGCATAGCCTTGTTCAGCTAACACTTTTTACTCAATGCATCGGAACTACTCCAAGATTGCAGTGCTTAAGCAATTCCTCACCCAGGTCTATTATTTGCAGATGACAAATAAATTTTCCAGCATATCTAAATCTTGACTAACCATTTCCTCACAAGCTCAGATGTTTCAACTGAACTAGGGAATGGGATCTTGCATTCCAAGACAGAAGGGCAGGCTGTGTGCTGCAGGCTCAACTCTATCCTCTTTTCCTCCCTTCTCGAAGAACTAATGGTCAAAAACTAGACTGTCTAACAAAATACTAGGAATCTTAAATACAAGGAAAAATACTAGGGATCCTTTAGATTCAACTTTCTCTAAAATGTGTTTCTTCAGCAAAGAGTTCACAAGTTCCCTACTACTGTGAACAAAATCTAGAACCCAAGCATTCAGAAACATGAAATAACTCAATCTATCGCACATACAATCAATGCATGCACATTGACACATGAAAGTGTCCAGTGTGTACTTCAAATTTAAGGAAATAGAAATCTACACAAATTGTCATGTATACTGCATTGTCGGTAGATTAACGTAATGCCGTACAATTGTGTGAAAATAGCCAGCTTTCATTAATTACCTCTGCAGAGCAGTTTCATTGAGCAATCACATTCTTTCCTTTCTCCCACACGAGCAGAAAGATGACACAAAATAAAATTTCGGGTTGTTGCTTAACTGATGATAAAGAACAATTAATAGACGAACAGATCATTCAAGGAAAGAATAAATCTCTCCAAATGAGATTTTAGAATCTTTTCTTATTTTTGTTTGACCACATATTAGATTGCTTATATCGTGTTTCCCCTTCTGACTTCACTACTCATACCACTAGAAATAGCAGCCAAACGATAAATGGGAAGATAAGGAAGATGCATGTCAAAATCTCACATCAAAA
The DNA here is from genome assembly GCA_036186865.1 of Eustoma russellianum. Taxonomy (NCBI): domain Eukaryota; kingdom Viridiplantae; phylum Streptophyta; class Magnoliopsida; order Gentianales; family Gentianaceae; genus Eustoma; species Eustoma russellianum. Next base: position 2,368,420 of record AP025048.1, on the reverse strand, counting down.
AGCAAGTCATAGAAATGTACAACTTAGTCTTCTGATAACTGCTCGAGTAGGCAAAATGATGCAAATAGATTAGAGCACATTTCAGCTCCATCGGCTGTCCTGTTTTGTTTCATTTCAAAATCCCCCCTCTTTTTTCTTAATTTAGGGAATCTGCCACAGGGGGGAAAATCAAGTGATCTTAAAGACTGCATATGTTCTTTGAGCCATCCCACTGTAGCAAGTAAACTAAATTACATGTTCTAAAGACACACTTCGGGATTTCCAGTATAATTCATCCAAAAATGATAACACTAAAAAAAAAAGGCAAATTAATAATTTAAATAATGACATCATGTGATATGCATTTCTGCATCAAAATCAACTCGTTACAGAACTAAAACGAAACCATACGTCTGTGTAATGAACAAAATATTCACCCTTTCATCTAAATCAACAAAATCAGACAGGCAGAAGAAAAAAATCAGCATGTGCAAATCCTCAGGCTAGAGACACTTACTCATGCCCTGCAATAACAATGATACATATTTCTCATCCTATGTTGAAAAAATGAATTCCTAAATCAAACTTGGGAAACAACAAGGGGAGCGGCAGCAGCGGCGGCTGAGGAAGCAGCGCTATTAACAAATGAGAACAGTCCCGAACCAGGTACTTCTTGATCATCAAGGAACAAATCCTCCGGATCTCTAAACGCGCCATGGACACAGACAATCCCCAATCCAATCAAAGTCGCTCTAATCAGCAACGATCCAACACTTGTGAGAAATACGACAAACACAGTCACCAGTACGAGAATCCCTAGGGTCTCGGTATTCGAAAACGTCCGGTTCAACACGACAAGTGGCTGATCTGCGGGGCGGAGTAGGTAGAGGAAGAGCCAAGCGGCGAAGAGGCATAGAAGAGCGAGGAGAGAGAAAGGATGAGAGAGAAGCGAGAAGGCGAGTACAGAAGCAAGTACAGTGAGGTAGTTAACGCGGAAGTAGGAGAGGTTTTTGCGGATACGTACGGAGGCATCGGAGAGAGAAACCGGACGAGTAAAAGCGGAGCGGTCGACGAGTTCGAGCCAGGGGCGGCGGCCAGCGAATGTGCGTCGGAGGGAATCGGAGAGGCGGGTGAGAAAGGCTCCGATAGAAGGGCCAGTGGAGGTGGTGGAAACTCGAGTAGTATGATCTTGGGGTTGGCCTATAGGGAGGGAGGAAGTAGACATGGTTTAGTGGATTGGATCTGTGTGGACTGTAAGAGATCAAAGAAGAATTTGTTTTGACCGAAGAAGAAAGAGAGGTGACGCCGTTTTCTTTTGAACAACTGAAATAATATGTCGGTGAATATGCAAGCTCAAAAGGATATACTCATAGGGAAATCGGAGCCGTTGGTGGAGCAAACGCCGGCGATGTGTTTGGGTCTTGGATCACATAACGGCTTCTATTGTATCAGAAATTTTATTCTAATCATAAATTAATTAATATCACAATAACATAATAACATATAAAATTTATTTATTACTAGGTTAAAACAACAGACCTATGTATAATTTCAAGACTCTTTCAAAATTTGTGCTTTTGTAAAGGGATCAAAGGGGCTAACATGATAATACAGCCTGGGACGCGGCCACCGACAATGTAGTTTTCTTTTTAAGTTTTTCATTTTCACAAATATTCTTCCTTTGGCTAAACGGTTAAACCTACGTATTTTTATGTGGATTTATTTGCTCACTTTCTCATTAAATTTCTTGAATCTACGTATCTTGATGTTGATTCAGTATATTAGACTAAACAGTTAAACGTTCATTGGAACGAGCAGGAAAGCGAGATACATAGTTGAAGCGAGCCTAAAAAGCGAGTGGAAGACTCCCACGTTCGCTCCAGGTGTTCCGCTCACTTGGAACGAGCAGAAAAAACGCCCCCTTTTCGGAATTTCTAATTCATTTTCTTTCTTCTCCGAACCCACCTTTAGCCCTTTCTTCAACTACTTTTACTACTATTACACATTTACGAATTACTGGATATTCCCGTAATTCTACCTATTACACTAGATGCTCAATCAAATTGGTTTGCAGGATTCTTTGATGCTGATGGTAACATTGGTATTGCTATGAATAATCTACTACCTCAACTAAGTATTCGAGTAACTAATAAACTTCTACAAGATGTAGAGTCTTTTAAGGTAGTATTTGGAGGAAATATCTACTTTGATAGTAGTCAAAATGGTTACTATCAATGGTCTGTA
>AP025048.1:2218029-2366187 GCA_036186865.1 Eustoma russellianum | reverse complement strand
ACTTGGTATGATTAAACTAATGAATTGTATTAATGGTCATATTCGACATTCAGCACGACTACTTCAACTACATCGTGTCTGTAAAGTACTGGATATCCCCGTAATTCTACCTATTACACTAGATGCTCAATCAAATTGGTTTGCAGGATTCTTTGATGCTGATGGTAACATTGGTATTGCTATGAATAATCTACTACCTCAACTAAGTATTCGAGTAACTAATAAACTTCTACAACTACGATACTTTAAAGTTTTTCTTTATTTTTCCTATTTTGTATTCACTCTTTTAAAAATAGTATTCTATTTTAACTTAAGTATAATTTAAAAATCAAATCATTTGGTTGATATTTTTATTCTATCGTTTTTTTATTTAAGATAAAATAGAGAAATAATGTAAGTATTAATTCAATAGGTAATATATAAAGTTTGACTACTAATACTTACTATTTTTTTTTTAAAAAAAAAAGAACAATCCAAAGTAAAAAAGATAACAATATTTATATTCGTCAATCCAAAATAGAAAGGATAACAGTAAGAGTTTAGTTTTACTTTCAACATGTTTACATATACTCGGCCTGTTGCAGTGTACCGTATGTTAAAATGCTGTAAATTAAACGCTGATGTTGGGACAGTTTTATTCTTTGTCTAATAGGAGACGATGACTCAATGTTCAAAAAGTATTTTGAAAATTGACTGAAGGTACTTCAGTACTTCACCATGAAAAATACTATTAATGATAATTAAATAAATCAAGAAAATAACAGGTGGAGATGGAGTTTGGAATTGCATTGCATTAAATTCCACATGAACTTCGGATCTGCTCCAACCTAGTGGGTAGGGCCGTAAACGAGCCGAACGAGCCGAACATTGCGTTGTTCAAGATCGGTTCATTTAACTTAACAAACGAGCCGAGCTTGTTTGTTTATTTAAACAAACATATTTAATTGTTCAAGCTTGGTTCGTTTAACTTACGAACAACATTAACGAGCCGAACACCTTAAACGAACAGTGCCACCTACCGAGTTCGAACAGAAAAAAGGTGTTCAAGTTCTGTTCATAAACCTTTTATCCGAGCCGAGATCGAGTTCGAGTTCGAACCAAACGAGCCAAACAACCGAATAGCTTGGTTCATTTACACCCCTACTAATGGGTAGTTGTATTCACTAATAATAGGAAAGGAACAATTGATTGAATTCAAGTGTTTATCTGAGTAAATTCTTGTGCATGGGATTATTTTTTACGACTTTGTTTTACTTACTTAAAGATTGGAGTTCTACTGAGTTGGACGGGTTTCTATTACTTTGTATGTCTCAAAAATTCGTTTCATTTCCAATAGAGTTAATGACACACACTTCCTTGACTTTGGAATATAAATGAAAAAAAGCAAAATGACTCACTAAATTGGCTGCAGTAGTTATATTGTGAAGTACCAGTTGATCGATATGGGTCATCCGGAAACAACATTTGTGTTTTTTTAATACATGAGTATGGTTGCATACGTCCGACCCTCTATACCCGACATAGACAGTAATCTCTAAGACAATGAGATATTGTTGTTGTTGTATGTCTCAAAAATGTTACTATCTTAGTTGTCTTTCTGTTATACTATGCTAAAAAGAAAATTAATAAATTATTTTTGGATCGGAGGGAGTATAACACTTGGTTTTCCTTTTCTACCATTTGTGTTCCCTTTCATTGGATGTCTTCTTCGAATCAGCCTCACTTTATTCGGTTTTACTCATGCAAATATCACTTTCTGATTGCAAAGCGTTTGTAATAGTCTTGAGTTCGGAACAGAAGTTGAAGCTCTGATTCATGAGCTTTAAATCCTGCAAATTAATCTTTGGTCTTTTATATCACTTCGTGCTTCTTGTTCTGTTCTTAGGCATTCATTTATAAACACTTGTTAATTGTAGCTAAAAGTATAAAGAAATTGTTCCAAACTAAGAATCAAATAAAGAGAAACTACTAGATGGTTGCTACATCATCGACCGTTTGATCATGTTTCCAAGGACATGTTTAATCAAGTAGAACGCCCACTCAAAAAATAAAAAATAAATAAAAAGACAGTAGAACGCCATCTCTAGGACAACGTTCTCATATTTCTGAATAGTTGCTTGTGCATAGATTCCAAAGATTTTCACTCAGATTTGGCATTTCTTCCTCTGTGTGATGATGATGGATGCCCAGAACCAGATGCGTTACAGGAAAGCTGGAAGGAGTTGCTTTATTAGAGAATCTGCAATGTATCTATACGCTGATTCACCCGGGTGAATGCAGTCAAAGAATAAGTACTGAGAAACATGGCCACACAATGGAGTGAGAGGATTACAGAACTGCCCTCCCTCCACTAATCCAGTGCCACAACACCCTTTTGTTACTTCCACAAATCCTGTCATGCAATAACACCTTAAGCACATTAGTACAACGATATTGACAAGTTATTTTTGAGAATGTACCTGAATTACCATATTTCGTGCGATTCTTGACCATATCCAACACTGGAGTATATATATCTTGATATCGTATTATGTTGCCAGTTAGGTTTGCCTGTATCTGTGGCAGCAAGTTCATCAGCTTCTGATTATATATCTCAGATTCTCTGTTGATATCTTCCAGACATGTCCTCAGAGGAGAAAACTTAGCAGTCAATACTAGTGGAAGACAACCAATTGGAGGAAGTCCGGACACGGCCAATTTCCTGCAACCGAGGTCATATAGTTCCTGGTTTTCGTTGATGGGCAAGCAAATATGAGTCACTTGTAATGTTACTTTACAAGAGTAACTCACACTTGATATCAAACATTTAGACAATTGTTACACTCAATATCTGTATGTTTTGAATCCCCAATATATATGTATATGTTGTCCAATATGATACAATTTATATCCATTTAATGGAATCAATCTTTGAGCTAATGGACCAATTCCTTTGCCATTAGTGACATCAGATGTATTGGGTATGGTGTATCACAGGCCTCGAACATAGGGATATGACATGTTATACAAAACATATGGATAAAAAAAGTGTTCCCGGTGTACTAGGCTTCTTCGTTTGCGCATGATCTGAAGAGGGGTCGAACCGCTTCCCGATCTGATGTATGCAGCTAGCGTTACCTTACGCTTTGTGCAAAAGGCTGTTTCCACGGCTCGAACCATGTTGAGTAGGTAAAACATATGAATAAGAAAGGGAAATCAAAATATATACCATGTGTTTAATGACCATTAGCTCAGTCGTTGATTCCGTTATATGGATATAGATGGTAACATATTAGACAACATATGTATCTATGTACCCAAAATAAGCGGATATTGCGTGTAACAGTCGTCAAACATTTAGAAATGAAGCGTAAATTACTAGTTATAATGCATTTCTATTCTCTTGCATTAATTGGCCATAAGCTTTTGTTAATTTAATGAGATAAGAGAAAAGAAGGCTAACCTTCAAGAAAGTTTGCATATTGTTAAGCAGAAAGTCTTGGTACTGGCTTATGTTCAATTGAAGGCTTCGTTTGCTTTTTGATAGATAAAAGCTTGACAAGAAGTCTACAGTTCCTGCATTGATACTAACTAAGGCTCCATTTATTATTCTTTGAGCTTGTTCTGCTCCAACAATCTTCTTGATCTTCTGTATGTAATCCAGCAAATAAGCAGGTTGCCTCAACATTGAAATCGCGTGGGATTCTGACGTAGTTTCCTCATCGAAACCTGACCCAGCAGACGCGAAACAAACCCCTGTGAGTAAGTCATGGTCTGAGAGATTTGGCTGCAAGAATGGAGGGAGTGTTTCCTTTAGACCTAATGCAGTTGCAAAAAGGTCAGGAACAAGTTTTCCGTCTGAATATCTTCCAGTTGGGGTACAACCAGGAAAATTTATGCCATATGGAGCATGGTTTCCTTTTGTTCCAGTCTTTATATAATTATTGTTGCCTGTATCAACTGTAGAATCACCAAAGAAGAACACGGCCGGGATTTTGGGTACATTTTGAGCATTGCATGACATGCATCCAATAGCATTTGTCCAGCATTGTAGTAAAATGATGCACAATAGGCTCAAAATTTCCATTTTTTCTGTTACATGCGATCAATGAGTTCTAAGCTTCCTGGAAATTTTGCATATGTAAGCTTGCAATTTGCTTTTCCTGAAATTAATCCGTAAAAAATATGTTTGAGACTGAAGTTTTTGTGAAAACTACTGCTTCCAAAAATGTTTCTTTGGTGCCTCGGTCGGTTTACTTTTACGAACTTTGATATTTAACTACATATTTAATAGCCATAGCCCACTGGTGTGTCATTACTGTTGCCTTTAATATCATATTTGCACCTTTGCAACTTAAGTTTGCAAGTTTCAACAATATAGAGGTAGATGTACGCAACCATACTTATGTGTTAGAAATAAATAGAGGTTGATTCCCAATGACCTATAATGAAAATTACGTCAAGCTGTGTCGATCAACTGATACTTCACCATATATTATGCGCAACTAATTCAGTGTATAATTGACTCCATTAGAAATGGAAATTAAGTTTGCAAGTTTCACAAGTGTTAAAAGCTTATTCAATCGAAGGGCTTTTATTCACAAAAATGAGATTTAACTGCAAGAGTTACGGAATCCCCACCTGACTGAAGTCTCCTTAATTTCATTTTAAGCTTTTTTACGGTGAGTGCTTAATTCCATAAATGTAAGCGGTCCAAATTTCACTACTATTTGTTAATGACGCAATCTAACTCTATTATCAAATATCTTATCATGGTACACATATATCAATAATTAACGTAGTTAAACTTTTTCTAATCAAAGTATCATGCATCTGGTAGGGTTTGCAAGACATTGTAGATCTATGCCCTTGATGTTCATATATGTGTTTGAATATGTTTCATTATATATATTTACACACACGCATATGTGTGTGTATGTGTATATATGTATATATACACACAAATGTATATAATTTGTATGTGTATATATGTACATTCATATATATGTATATATATATATATACATATACATGTGTGTGTATAGGCATACACACATACACATACATATAGATGTGTATGTGTGTGTATATTTCCTGCTTTATATATATTTCTATAGTTTTACTTTTACCTCCCTTTTCAATTTCCATAGAAAATACTATGTCATTGTCTGCCTGGAATCATGTCTTCAAGGATGGTTGTTCTTGAGTTATGTGATAAACTTATCTAAGTCCCATCTGGTAATACTTGAAGAAAGTAAATGCTAAACGAATACTCTTGGACCGACTTAACATGCACTGAACTATAGTCAAACGTGGTTCCCTGAACCCATAATGCCAACTAGTGGTTGTTTATAGTAGCAAAAGCATTTATCTAAAATTATTTGTGTTCTTGTAGTGTAATTTTTACAAACACCTCTCCGTCAGCTAAAAGGGCGAGTTCATTCTTGTAAAGTCCTGTTGGGATTTTTAGATTAACAGATATCGCCTTGTGATTTCCGGGACAACATGAAGTCAGGCCTTTGAAAGAATTTCCTTGACTACGTCTTAAAATGTTTCAGTAGGACAAAAAGTGGCCCTGCCTCTGATGTTCCAGTGCCACAACCACCTCTTTTTATCTCCACAAATTAAATCCTCTATTTTTAAGAGTAGGACAAGGTTTTGTTGCTGCATGACGGGGTGATTACGAGTGGGGGACTTAGACCAACTGGTAAGGTTGTTGTTTTGTTATTTTGAGGTCACGGGATCGAGCCGCAGAAACAGCTTATTGCACAAAGTATAGCGTAAGACTACATACATCAGATCACAAAATGATCCAGCCTCTCGGACCATGTGTAAACGTGAGAACTTAAGGCCATGTTTTAATTGGGATTTAAGTTACAGTAATTCAAAGTTATTTAGGAGATGACTACATGAAATGTTGCTTGAATTGGAAACCTGACATTAAATGTCGGAAAACTTTTACCATGGTCTTTTAAATGTTATACCTAACATTAAATGCCTTACATATTTTTTATGTTTAGCTATTAACAAACCAAGCTGAGCCGAGTACTAGGTTTTCGAATTCGGATTCGGATTCGTTTAGCTACACGAACTATTCGACTCGGTTTGTTTAGCTAAACGAGCTTTAAAATTGGTTCAAGTTCGGCTCGATAACATTATAACTGTTTGAACGAGCCGAATAGTCCGGAAACAGTTTGGCTAGTTCACCTAAACGAACCCAAATAGGTGTTTGAATTCAGCTCATTTAAGTAAAATTAACGAACTCGAACCGAATACGAATCGAATTAGTGAGTCATTTTGCTTTATTCCATCATATTTTAAAGTCAAGGAAGAGTGTATTCACATCACGAATGAACATAGTAAATTATGAAAATCTCAATTAAGAAGTCTCTGTGAAAAGTAGATTGTCCGAACACTGTCATTCTTATTAATATATTGTTCAATGCGATTTGTCTCATAGGTTGCTAATTGCCGAATTCTTATGTTAAATATGTTTTGTATGAGCTCATCAATTAGTTAAAAATCTTATGTTACATTTATCATAAGAATTAGTTCATTTCTTATCTTAGATCTAGTTTGTATGCCTAAATAGTTTAAAATTTAGTCATTAGACTCAATAGTTTAAGATCTAATCATTAGAGTTAAAAAGCCTATGGTTTATTTGTATATACACTAGCACACCATATTTTTATTATTGCGTTATCTATACAGGTACGTATAGAGCCGGAGGCCTCACTCAAAGCAAACTCTCTATCTTTTGAAATGTAGGTATTGTTTGTCTCCCCTCACATTCTTTAAACTCTAACGATAAATTTTGATGTCGTTAATATAGGGGTATGTGTTGTTGTAGTAATAAGAAAAAGAAAAAATCTTAATACAAGAACCGCCGCTCGGCATTGAACGATCTGGGTAAACACGGAAACAAAGGTTGAACCTCAACCAGAGCCACTGGGCAATGAACGATCTGGGTAAACACGGAATCAAAGGTTGAACCTCAACCATTAAGTGTCTCTGTCACACCTAGTCCTAAAGGTAGTGTAGGGAGGTAAATCAGGTACCCAACGGTCCGCTGGTAGGAGCTTAGTCATTTCCACAGTAGTCTGTATAAGGAGCAGGCCAAGAAGCTCCCATACTATACACTTAATGGAAAGGGACTTTCTTGTATTTAGCAAGAATTGAGTCTATAACCTCTCTTTTAAGAACCACGGTCTAGAAATAGTTGGGTTAGGTCCTCGGACATAAAAACACGGAAACAAAATAATTGGGAAGAAGACAAACCGGTGAATAACGACAAAAGCATGTGATGATCCTAACAGCGAACTCACGCCACTTCCAGATATCATTCATTCATTATATCGGTACCTTACCCATGCAAAATGGATCGTATTTCACGAGGAGCACTGATGGAAAATATCAATAGAAAATTTTTATATGTACGGGAGATAACGTGCATGTACGGCATGGCAGAATACGGTAGTGAACGGTGAACCATCTTTTATGAATAAAAGACGAAATGAAAAATCATTTCTAAGAGGATAGATATAGTTTGAATATTTTGTGAACTTCACGTCACGAGTTCAAACGGTATAAACATTCTCTTATATAAAAAATACAGGGTAAAATTGTGTATATCAGATCGCGAATCAATTCGATCCTTTACAGACCCTACACAAATACGGAAAAATAGTACATTAAAAACGCTCTTTATATCCTTTGCACCGGTCCTGCATGTTTTATTGTTATTATTTACATTGTAATAGAAATTCATGCAAAATATATATGAAAAACATACAAGGGTAGAATGTCCTGTGACGGAACTTTAGAAACGCTCATGACAGTTTGGATACTCTTCTCTATTTTTTTTTTCTTTTGTGTAAGTGGATTCTTGTTAGCAAATGTTAAACTCCAACCCCAAGGGTCCTCCACACCCCGCCTCGACGAATCAGCGGGAGGATATAATCAGATACTCAGCAGCTTATTAAGGAGGAGGCACAGAACACGCAGGCCCACACTAGGAGCCTACCCCCCAGACCCACATTGGAGTCTGAAGATAAGGCACCCACAACGCAGGCTGTAAGATTCGAACTTTGTACCTTGTTAACAAATATGTCCCTTCGGAACCAAATGAGCTATGCCCTGCGGGCTGGGTATGTGGATTCTACTTTTACATAGCGGGGGGAGATAACCTTCATATATTAATAGTAAGACTAGAAAACATGGTTCACGCCTCCAAAGCATAGTCCAGTTGGTACTCCAGTTGAGGATTGTCAACAAGAGGTCATGAGTTCGAATCCATGGACGCGTACAATGTGGGTGCTCCTCTGCTGCCAGGCCAAAGGCCTGGTTTGTGAAGGACACATTGTGTGGGTAAATGTATAAGATCTCACTCAATCTAGGAGGCCGCTAGACTCCTGATTTACATCTTTCATACAGTTTCTTTTCATACAGTTTCTTGGGACTGGAGCAGTGGAAGCTTTTTGGATTGGGGTTCAATCTTTTGTGCGAACCAGAAAACATGGCTCACAAGTCACAAGTATATATGCAAGCCTTTCTCTTCTAGTACCTTTTTTAAATTAAAATTTCATTTTCTAAAGCATGTGCGCGTGTAAAGTCAAGTGCAATGTGTATTGGGAGACAACTAGTCGTATAAGGAAGCAAGATTTTTATAAATAATCTTCTTTATAACACTAGAATGAATAGCAGCAGCATTTTACACTCTCAGTGATAGGCTATGTATGTGTAAACGATTATGTTTATGAATAAAGCTCCTTATTTCCTCAAAAAGTTAGATGTCCAACTGTTTAAACGGCAACATGAATGAAATTTCTATAATATAACCAACATAAATCCTAAATTGTACGTTTTTACGGTGGATCTATAGAAGAAATTCTTCGTTATTAGAAAAACTTTCGTGTAGATGCGTGATATACGTGAAAAACTGATGTATATCATGAAATTATGGCAATGATTGGTTTTCCATTAGATAATATATTTTCTGTAATAAATTATGTCTTTGTCTTTCATTATTTGTGCATATACACAATCATGATTATTTTAATATCGGAAGATTTCTATTTGTATTCATGAAATTCCTTCACAAACACAATAATAAATCATATCTCTATTGTTGTGTCATCTATGCATGTACGTATAGAGTCGTGAGTTTCATTCGAAACAAACTCTCTATCCAATGGGATGGAAGTATTGTTTGACTGCCTTTCACCTCCACAGGCCTAGAAAAAAGTATTGTTTGAATGTCTTTCACCTCCACAGGCCCAGCAGAAAGTATTGTTTGATTGTCTTTCACCTTCACATGCCTAGCAAAAGTAAGTATTGTTTCACTGACTTTCACCTTCCACATGCCCAGCGGTAACTTTTGATGCGTTGGAATATGTTGTTGATGTATATTGTAATTTGCGTCATTGCAAAAATGCTTATCCAACGAGTTTTAAACATTATTTCCATGTAACTTTTGAACTCTTTCGCTACCAATTTGAGAAATGGCGTGATACAAGCACCGTTTAAATTTTGAAGCTAATTTCATTACTTGAATAGGATATATTAATTGAAATTGTGGAACTATATCAAAAGGTAACGATTCGGTATTAAATACATGACATATTCGAAAACATAAAAAATGGTCTTATGCTCTCAGACGCTTCAGGCTGTTGATTAGACAAAACCCATCCTTGTGTGTAGACTTAACGAACTTGATTCCAACTTTTTCTACACATTTAACTCCGAATAGATAAGACCAAAACCAAGTGAAATGTCATTTAAACTAGAATATATCTACCATAATCTTGGTTTCTAACACAACAACAACATTATCCTATTGTCTTAAACGCTCTCGTTTATAGCAGAGTATGTGGATCAGATGAATTCAATCATACTCATGTGTAATTAGAAACGCACATAGGTTGTTTTTCGATGACCCACTATAAAACTTGCTTCAAACTGTGTCGGTCAATTACTATTTTAAAATATAAGAAGCGCAGCTAATTTAGTGAGGTATTTTAACACATCTATATATAACAGTTATTTAAGCGTGAAAATTGAAATGTACTTCAAAAATAGTAAAATACGATCAAAGTTGGAAACAAGGTCCAACATACAATTACCGATCTTATACAGATTACGATTCCACCATGCATGGGGCAAGCTAGCTACATGACAAGAAAAAGGTAAAGTAAGTGAACCAAATTAAAGACAATAATTGAGATGTTTAAGCAAGATCTGATGTCTATGTTGGATATTGAAGTCGGTTGCCTAACACACAGTTCATTCCAAAATGCATATTATATATAGGTTTAATATGTGTGTTTTAATATTTTGTCGATAAATTTTGTTGTCCTTAAAATATACAAATATGATTGTTTCTTTATGCGTATGTTTTAATAGAATTACGTAATTGCATATTTGGTCACTAACATGCACAATGGATCTCATGTCATTTCACTTGAACAGCTTACACTTCAATAGTTGTTGAAAATCTTCACCAAAAGGAATATTTGACAGCTCATAAAGCTTGTGGGTCCAGCAGATTCACAGGCAAACACGTGTATGGTGATTATTCCTAGTTGTCAATTCATTAATACTAATTTTAGGAAACCGCTCTTTTCCCTACGTTAAAAAAAAAAAACACAGTTTCCATTTCGCTACCTTGGGATTCCTTTGCTGGACATGCACTTAGATTCTCTCACTTCAGTGGTTACCTTAAGCGAATTCTCAACTGTACTGCATTATGAAATGTCAAGACTTTATCATATGCTGAGAGGATCGAGCTAATCAGAGGTGTCCTGCAGGGTATTCATGCCTTCTGCATGGGTATTTTGGTTATTCCCTCTTCGGTTTAGCTCCACATGGTTCGCATTGCTAGGAATTTTTTTTGGGGCATACGGGATCAACGGCAGAAAAGGGCGTTGGTCTCTTGGAAGACCATTTGTAAACCCAAAAATGAAGGTGGTTTGAATCTTTTTGACTTACATGCTTGGAATAATGCACTTCTGGTTAAGCACATGTGGAATATTCACATGAAAAAAGATTCATTATGGGTTCGTTGGATACATCATTTCTACCGATTGCCTTCTAATTTCTGGGAGGTGCAGGCCAAGGATTCGTTTTCGGTTTTCATCAAAAGGATTATACATATTAAGGATCTTCTTCTGATGCACTTTGGTGATCCCAGATTGTGCGAATTGAATTTGCTGACTTGGACTGAGGCAAATTCTTCCTTCTCTGCTTGTGCTTATGAGGTTTTTAGGTGCAAAGGCCGTAAGGTCCCTTGGGCCAGAATGGTCTGGGCGAATTACATTGTCCCCAAGCATGGATTTACTTTTTGGTTGGCTCTACATGGCAGACTTTCTACTAGAGAGAATTTGAAGTTCTCCTTAAATGAATTAAATTGCCCGCTCCTATGGAGACCCAAGACCACGTTTTGTTTGATTGTCCGACTTCGAGGGTTGTTTGGGGCCAGATTCGAACTTGGCTTGGCATTCAGGATGTTTTTTCCTCCTTAAAGGAATTGGTTTCCTGGTCATTAATTCATGCCAGGAAGAGAAGTGCTCGGACCAAATTTATTAAAGCCTCATTTGCTGCAACTATATACTACTTGTGGTTTGCTAGAAATCGCAAGTGTTTTGAGGATCAAAACATTAATGCTCAGGATGTGGTGCATAGAATTGTTACTCAAGTGTATAGATTTTTTGAAATTGAGTAGTCGTTAGTGATTGTATGTATTGCATCCTGGGTATGCCCGGTGAAACTGTAATTGATTGATCCTATTTTGATCATTGGTTAAATGAAATTTTTACATTTTAGCCAAAAAAAAAAAACACACACACACACTTTAATCCAGAAGTCTTTTCTGAGTTAGTCTCAAAAAGACTGGTGTGAATAAAATTAAATCTCTCCCCGACTTTTTAGATAAAAGACTTAAAATTTGAATGTTCATATGTCTGAATTCAAAACCGTTTTAATATAAAAAATTGAAAGTATAGTCCAAACATATATATTACGATTGTCAAAATTCACACGAATAACTTTGAATACAATTACTGGGAGTAAAAAAGAAACCGCTCTTTTGCCCATCATGGTAATGGGATGTTGGCGCATGTTTCAATTTTGTGTTAGGTGCAAAGCTACGAAGCTTCCTACCTCCTTACACTATTATTGATTATTAATCTTTCCTTATTACTAATCGTTATTTAGAAAAACAATAATTAATATATTCGTTCATGATGGAAAACACAAGGATCATTGATCCAACTAATTTACAATATTATAGCATTGTCCATAGAGTTGAGCTGGAATAACGTTGGTTAGTTGCATCTTTGTTCGGTCAGAATTTTCCAATCCAAATTGTAATTGTTATTTAATTACATGATATGTTTACCAAAAAGTCTATGTTAGACATAAACGTTATTTATTCTGTTCAATAGAATCTTTTTAAATGTTATTCTTCAGGTCATTTTAAATTTTGTAAAAAGACCTTTAAAGTCAAACATGATTAAACGCATAAACTTAGAAAACATTGACAGTCTCTGTCCACCTGTTAGGTTGCAAAATCACTAACGAACACAAATATGCTTCATAGTCTACTAAATACTATGTTTATGTTATGATATTGTTCTAATATAAAATTGATTAATGTAGTGTTAACCTGTTCCTATGGAAAAATAAAAAACTTTTTTGATATGCATTAGTGCTTTGTAGTTCTTTATAAAATTTCTCACAAATTCAATGTAAGTGCACCTGTCATTACCCTATTTTCTTTTTTTCTTTTTTCCTTTTCGTTGTCTTCTTCTTTTTTCCAAAGATAGAAAATACATTTCTTGTTATAACTATTTTAATATTAGAAACTTTTGATTTGTATTTACTATCTTCATTTACTAACACACTAGCATATCATATTATTATTATTGTAGTACATATAGAGTCGTGGTCTCACTGGAAGCAAACTCTATATATTTTGGGATGGATGTATTGTTGTCTGCCTCCCACCTCTCTAGTACTTAACAATAGTTTTTACTGTCTGGATATGTGTTGTTGTTGTATGAAATTGGGATAAGAAGAGACGATGAGAAACTCCAGACGCAATTAAAGGAAAAATAGCCTCATCTTCTTAAATACTACCAGTAATGTTGAAGTGTCAAAGTTTGGTTCATGATTAAATATTATTATCTTAATAGTCACTTAATTAACGAAATTAAAATAAATAAATGAATAATATTTTAATCGGATTGGCATTCATCTTTCATTTATTAATTTCCTAATTTTATTAATTAATATATCATTGTTACATAAGTTTAAATTTTCAAATAAGATGATAAATAAAGATAATAAAACATTGATTTAGTGCAAACAAAATTCTGACTCTGTTAATGTTAAGGATTGTGTAAATCCTCCCATAATTACATCATAAATACCGGATTATACACTTGCCAAGATTAGGGGATTGATTAGAGGAAATCAAGGAAATTGTAATTAACACATGATTTGTATACCATAGTTAGGTGTATCGGATTACTTTAAATACGTGTATGTATTCACAGCAAAATATATGAAAAACAGTTTTTGTCCAAATGTGCTTGGCTTAACATGGTATCAGAGCCGACACGATTCTCACGACGGTGAGATTTTTGGGCGTAGGCTCAGAAGAAATCTCATCATCGCCTTTATACCTTTCCCGGCCAATATTCCGGCCAACTTACACTCTACCCTTACCAGAATCAACCGGTTGCTGAAGGGACTCTCAGCCATCCAGGTTGTAAAAGTCTCTAGCCTGCTCAGACATAACCACGTCTTCATTGCCAGACCATTGATCCTCACTACCTGCACGTAAACAACCACCATGTCAGACATACCATCATCATCAGAAAATCCCAAAACCGAAGCCACCAACACACCCAACCCTGGGGATTTGGCCATTCAGGTGGCCCAAATACTCAGAGACAGTCTCAATCCGCAACCTCAAATCCATACAACCTTACCAGAAAATCTGAACATCGCTGTAAAATTAACAGGCAGCAATTATGCTCTATGGTCGCGGGTTATTTACAGAGCCATCCTGGGCAGAGGACGCAACTCCCACCTCACGGGGGTGCCTCCTCCACCAGCAAAGACGGATCCACAGTTTCCCCGGTGGGAACAAGATGACAATTCGGTGTTTACTTGGATTCTACAGAATGTAGATCCAAGTATGATAAATAACGTCTCTCGCTACCCAACTGCCAAGACCCTTTGGGATGGGCTGGCTTTAACTTATGGATCTGGAGGGGATTCCTTGCAGGTTTTTGATCTGCACAGGAAAGCAAATAACATCCGACAGGGAGACACCTCATTAGAAGCCTGTTGGAACAGTCTACAGGACATCTGGGTATCAATCGATACATTGGATGCTAACCCAATGAGATGTCCAGATGATATCAGCCTATACAACCAGAAGATGCAGGAATTTCGTCTCTATCAATTCTTAACTGCCATCAGTGACAAGTATGAAACCGAAAAAAAAGAACTGCTAAAACGAACTCCCTTACCCACTGTCGAAGCAGCTTTTTCCGAAATAAAACGGGCAGAAACAAGGTCTGGATTAACCAGACATGGCCCCTCAGAAACAGGTTCTTCACAGGGGATCGGACAAGGGCTGGTTATGAGACCAGCTCAAGGACGTGGCCGTGGCCGTGGAGATAAAGGAATGCAGCAAGGGCCGCAGCAACCACGGCAGGTATCAAAAATAGACAAAAGCCACTTGCTTTGTGAACATTGTGGTAAAAAGGGTCACCTTAAAGAAAGTTGCTTTCAAATCTTGGGGTACCCCGAATGGTGGGAGGGGAAGAAGGTAACCACCACCGCAGGCGGAAGAGTTGCAGCCAGCAAGACTCTTGAGGATGGAACAGGCACCAGCAATCCGGCGACCAGCGCTAATCACTGCTCCATCCCAGACAGCAGCAAGAACGCAGCAGACCAAGGAGGCGGAGGTAACGGGGATTTAGGGGCAAACCCTAATCCCCTTCCCCTTTTATCCCCTTTTATTTCCCCTTCAGTCCCTGAACAATTATCAGAACAGTCCCTAGTTTTCCTGTCTAACAACAGTATGGCCCTTACGGTTTCCCAGCTGCACACTTCTAACCCCATACTACCCGTTAATTCCAAAATCACCCCACATGACTCCCATATTTCCCAAACGGCCCCCGTTATCTCACCTAATTCCCAGATCAGTCCATCCGAACCACACAATTACCAGTCCGCCCCTCCAATGTCTTCCATATTACAATTTAGTCCCTCTACCATCAAAAACCCCATACACACCACCACATCACACGCAAATCATAGCCACTCTCCACCCAAGCACAATCGATGGATCTTCGATTGTGGCGCTACCGATTCTATGACCTTCGATATCCATGACTTCACCACTCACTCACCCCCTCATAAAACCCGTGTTGAAACCGCCAGTGGAGAAACTATACCTGTGTGTGGTGGAGGATCAATTCATATAACCCCAAACATTACACTTAAACATTGTCTTTTTGTTCCATCCCTCTCTACAAAATTGTTGTCCATCAGTCAACTCACTAAGGAATTGGATTGCGTTGTTCTTATGTATCCATCTTTTTGTGTGTTGCAGGACATTCATACTCGGGAGATCATTGGACGTGGTACTGAACATGATGGTCTCTATTACGTAGATGCGGTGGTACAACAGGGACGGTCTCATCTTGCCACCGGCACAGTCTCTCGCCAGCTGTGGTTGTGGCACCGTCGGTTGGGCCATCCATCATTTGGTTATCTTCAAAAACTTTTTCCTACTTTGTTTACTGATCTTTCGAGTCCTTTATCTTGTGACATTTGCCTCCGGGCCAAACAAACACGAGCGACATATCGCTCCAATAATACTCGTGCAGATCATGTTTTTTCTATCATTCATTCTGATGTATGGGGACCTTCCCCACACCCCACACCATTGGGTTTCCGTTATTTTGTCATTTTCGTTGATGATCATTCTAGAATGACATGGCTTTATATCTTAAAACATAAATCTGAAGTTGCAAGCAAATTTGTTGAATTCTACAATATGGTCAAAACTCAATATCATTCGACCATCCAAATTTTACGATCTGATAATGGTGGGGAGTATGTTGACGGGGCACTCAAAAGTTTTTTTTCTGATCATGGGATTCTCCATCAAACTACCTGTCCCGATACTCCAGAACAAAATGGAGTTGCGGAACGAAAAAACCGCACTCTTCTTGAAATGACCCGAGCTATGATATTGGAGTCATCTGTCCCTCGGGTTTTTTGGCCGGAGGCTGTGTCCACAGCCACATACCTTACCAATCGTCTACCCACCTCCATTCTCAATTACAAAACACCATTGGAAACACTTTCCCAGCACATTCAAATACCATCCATCCTTACACTACCCCCCAAAGTGTTTGGGTGCACTGTTTTTATTCACATTCCTAAAACTCACCGGAATAAACTTGACCCATGTGCTGATAAATGCGCCTTTGTCGGTTACTCACCCACACAAAAGGGCTATCGCTGCTATAACCCCCGTACTCAACGCATCCATACCACCATGAACTGTATCTTTGTCGAGACCGAATATTTCTTTGCCACCCAATCTCGATCTCAGGGGGAGATGGCAAGTGATTGTGATGACTCTCTCGATTGGTTGTCTAACCTAAACTGGCCACTGACTGAGCAGGCACGGCAAATAGATGGCTCTGATTGTACTACAGCTCCCTGCGATAATACGACCATCACGGAAGTACCCACCAAGGAGACTCCTCAGGTGAATGCCCCACAACAGGTAATTGATGATACATATTTACCCGTTAATCCTGTTTCTAGTGAAAATACTGATACTGATCAAGTCTTACCATATAATTCCTTTGAAACGGTAACTGATTCTTTTGACATCAATCCAGACCAATTAGAGATGGACCATACTAATGTTATGACAGGAGAACAGGGACGCGTCCTACCACCAAGAAAGACTAGAGGCATTCCACCTGAAAGGTACTCCCCGACAAAAACTGCGAAGGCCTCTAAATATCCAATACATATCCCAGAGGATAATTTGAGTAGGGAAGCCAAAGTTTTTTTGTCAAGCATCTGCTCAGAGAAGATTCCCCGGAATGTAGAAGAAGCATGTGCCAGACCTGAGTGGAAGGAAGCAATGCTGGTCGAGATGAATGCACTTAAGAAGAACAACACTTGGAAAAAATGTGCGCTACCAGCTGGAAAACGGCCCGTAGGATGCAGATGGATTTTCACCATTAAGTACAGAGCCGACGGGAGCATTGAGAGACATAAAGCAAGACTAGTGGCCAAGGGTTATACTCAGACTTATGGAGTGGACTACTGTGAGACATTCTCACCAGTTGCAAGGATTGATACCATAAGAGTATTATTTTCTGTTGCTGCTACAAAGAACTGGCCGTTACAACAATTTGATGTTAAAAATGCCTTTTTGCATGGTGACTTAAAAGAGGAGGTTTACATGGAACCGCCCCCAGGCTTCACTAAAGAGTTTGGACCTGGCCAGGTATGCAAGTTAGAAAAGGCACTGTATGGCCTCAAACAGTCTCCACGAGCATGGTTTGGCCGATTTACGACCGTTATGAAAAAGGATGGGTATCGACAAAGTAATGCAGATCATACGTTGTTCATCAAAAAACAGGGAAGTTTAGTTACTTGTCTTATTATATATGTCGATGATATGATTATTACAGGAAATGACACTAATGAAATTTTACGTCTCAGGAAACACTTGTTCACTCAGTTCGAGATGAAGGATCTGGGCAGACTTAAGTATTTTCTGGGCATCGAAGTATTGCGTTCACAAGCAGGCATCTACATCTGTCAACGGAAGTACATCCTTGACCTACTGGCAGAAGTTGGACTGCTCGATGCTAAGCCGGCTGATACTCCAATGATTCAGAATCACAGGCTAGGATTTGAACAAGGTGCCCCTGCAGCAGATCGGGAACAATACCAACGGCTGGTGGGTAAACTGATCTATCTGTCCCACACTAGACCTGACATTGCATACGCAGTTGGTGTCGTCAGTCAGTTCATGCACAGTCCACAGAAACACCACTTTGATGCTGTTATCAGAATTATGAAGTACTTGAAGGGGACTCCAGGCGTTGGTTTGTTATTCAGGAATAATGGTCACCTAAATGTTGAGGCTTATACTGATGCTGATTGGGCTGGAAGTCAAGTCGATCGTCGTTCCACTTCAGGCTACTTTACCCTAGTTGGAGGCAATGTTGTTACCTGGAGGAGTAAAAAACAAAAGGTAGTGGCATTATCCAGTGCAGAAGCAGAATTCAGAGGCATAGTGAAAGGAGTCACAGAGGTTCTTTGGGTCCGAAAACTTCTCGGTGAACTTGGATTCCAAATGATTGGTCCTACAAACTTAAAGTGCGACAATAAAGCTTCCATCAGTATTTCAGAAAACCCAGTCCAGCATGATCGCACGAAGCACGTGGAGATCGACAGACACTTCATTAAAGAGAAAATTGACGAAGGAGTTATTACACTTCCGCACGTACGCTCTGAAGATCAACTTGCAGACATCTTGACCAAGGCTGTAAATGGGCGAATTTTCGAGTGTGTGTTACGCAAGTTGAACATTGGCAATCCCACTGCTCAACTTGAGGGGGAGTGTTAAGGATTGTGTAAATCCTCCCATAATTACATCATAAATACCGGATTATACACTTGCCAAGATTAGGGGATTGATTAGAGGAAATCAAGGAAATTGTAATTAACACATGATTTGTATACCATAGTTAGGTGTATCGGATTACTTTAAATACGTGTATGTATTCACAGCAAAATATATGAAAAACAGTTTTTGTCCAAATGTGCTTGGCTTAACAGTTAAAACTTGTCGGTAAATATTTCAGCATATCAAAAGTATATACGCACACACATGCCGCTTTAGTTATATATACTGATTCTATTAAAATGTGATTAGTATGCTTCAAAACTAGTCTAAAATTTATGCTACATTTTCCAATCAGTTTTGATGTTTTTGGTGTATATTATATCGTTTACTTTATATGTAAACAAGTAGTCTTTTTAATATATTAATGTTTATTGCAAATATGAAAAAGGGTACATTAACTAATCCAGTTTATATTTAAAGTAGTTACTTCAAATGATTTGTCCGCGAGTATGCTTCAGAAAAATGACTTATTTATGTGTTTAAATATTAAAGTTTATTTCAAATATGAAAAAGGTACATGTAACCCGACGTCCCGAGTTCGAGTCTGTGTGGAGACAATCCTTGTTGAAATATTACAAGGGTTGCCTCTAGGCTGGCTGAGTCTCGAGTGTCTTCTCCTTTTGCAGGGCTGCCGGTGGAGCACATCTTTCGATTTACATCCCACCTGGCTAAGGGACCTCTGGTACAGATAGGGAAGAACTCACTCCCTCATCAAAGGGTACATGTAACTAGTCCAGTTTATATTTTAAGTAAGTTGCTGATTCAAATGATCTGTCCTCCACAATTAATGCTTCAGAAAAATGACTTACTAATGTGTTATATTTTAAGTAAGTTGGTGCTTCAAATGATTTGTCCTCGAGAATGCTTCAGAAAAATGGCTTATTTATGTGTTAAAATAATATTTGTTCTCGTTATGACCCAGAATTTGCTAGTTGTCCGGGATCCGTACAGCCTGCCATTTGCCAAAATCTTTTCATTGCAATGAAATATGTATTGGCTATTTCATTATATGTTTTACTCATTATTCTCTGCTCTTTCTTTGTTCAACTGCGTTATATATATTGTGTGTTTATATTTATGTTTTTTTGTCTGTTTGTGTGAACCTTTTAATTATTATTATTCTTTATATTTGTGTTTACATGTATTAAAAGATTTGAACCAAAAAAAAAAGAAAAGTATAAGACAATAAGCAAAAATATGTATAAAATACATTCAGGATTATTATACTGTGACAACATACAAAACATAGAGAGTTGCACTGAATGGGGAGGGAGAAAAGGGTTAGGATTCCATCACCGCAAACCTTTCATCCCACGCGTCGCCGTACGATACGTGGCAGCAGAGGTGGATGGTGAGGCTAGATGAGAGTCACCCGCATTTAGCCTCACACTCACCCCTGATGCCACGTGTCGCGTGGTGACGCATAAGGTGAGAGGAATGTGGGGCATGAAATCTCATCCCAAAAGAAAACTGCTACAAGCAAAGCTATGAGAGGCTAAATATGTAATTTCACACCCCTAGTGGATAGCTTTACGTTAGTTACAACTTAAAATTATACTCCAAACAGGTAAGCCGATATTCCAATATAAATAAAGTCCACGCCCTGTTCAAATGGCTTCCACTTTTACCAAGAGCTCCCATAAGAGAGAGAGAGAGAAACTCTAGAGCCATGGGCAACAGTTTAAGGTGTTTCTTGGCTTGCGTTCTTCCCTGTGGGGCTCTCGACGTGATCCGCGTCGTCCATTTGAACGGAAATCTAGATGAAATCACTCGTCCAATCACAGCAGGGGAAGTCCTCAAGAATAATCCGAATCATGTTTTAAGTAAACCTTGCTCTCAAGGCATGGCCCGAAAGATTTTGATCCTCTCGCCGGAATCGGAGCTCAAAAGGGGCAGCATATATTTCTTGATTCCGGCGTCTTCTTTGACGGAAAAGAAGAAGACGGACAAGGTACTAATTAAGAAGTCTTCTAAGAAGAGCAAGAAATATAGCAGCAGGGAAGAATCAGATTCCCGGCGAGATACGCCGGAGAGTTCGCATGAGAAGAAGTCGTCCCAGCGGGATCGCCGGAAACAACGGACGGTTGAATTGTGGAAACCCCATTTGGATATCATATCTGAAGATCAATGATTTTCTTTTTTTTCCTTTCTTTTTTGAATTTTATTTGCCTTTTATTTTCTCTTCCCTTAATGGGGATGATTGTTTTTGTGTACAAATTTGCACCCCCTTTTTTTCAGTTTATTTCCGGCTGCATGTAATTAAGCAGATTCGGGAATAGTTATGAGATCATCATCTGATTTCTGCGACGATATCACGATACTGCCCTTGTCCACTCGGGTTTTTTCCTTTTAAAATGGAACTTTTTGCTCCGACAATGCAAACCATCTAAATATATCAGCCAGAAATTTTATCATACTCATTGATTAACTAGTGATACAATAAAATAATGACAAATAAGTTTTATCTACATGCAAACAAGGTGGTGATTGGTCAAAAAAAGAGACCCATAAATTTTCTATATATTTCATTGGTCAATGACTAACTAATCATACTTGCTCATTGAATATAGTAAAATTTGTGTATATCAGCATGCCGAGTTTAAAAAAAAAAAAAGTCGATTTCCTTTTGTCTTGAGGTTTAGATTACGGATACTATTGTATTGTTCCTTTTTCTTTGTAGACTAAAATCATATCAGGATCCGAGTATATCAGAGATTTAGTATTTTCTTATCATATAAATTATAATTCTTGAAAAACCAAATAAAAAATATTCTTATAAATGGAAATAAAGAAAATATATGAACCACTTAAAAGTCTTATGATACATCTCCTAGTCTCCAGGATATATCCTAATAGTTCAGGTAGGGGGTTTCGAAATGAACGTCATGTTCGAATCTTGCCGAAGGCAAGAATGTTTGAACTCCCTCCAAGCTAACTGCATAGTGTGAGAGCACTATTGTCCTGTGCAATGACCTGATAGGCTGACAGACCAGTCCGTCGGTTGTTCCTTCGGTGCTAATAGGCTCATTGTGATGTCTCTGTGCTATGACAAACTTCTACTAGTAGGCTCTGAAAATCTGATTTACATCCCTATACAAAACTGGAATGACAGGGGCGTTGGGTTCAATTTTTTTTTATGATACATCTCCTTACAAAGAAAAAGTCTCTGTTTTGGTTTTGAAGACAGGAGGCAACTGCCACGGACCATGGCGATTGGCGGGTGATATTCTCCATTCGAGCCCTTAGGCTGTGAGCGGAAAGGGGAGGGTCCACGTGCATTGTTTTAAATGCACATTAAAAAAAAAAATTTGTGTTATAAGTTATTGCGTTTGCTCTTGTGTTTGCACAGGATTTGGAAAGGAGTTGGATTGCTTCGCAATGTAATGTGTGTAGACTTATCCTACACTTTGTGCAAGAAGTTGATTCTGCGACTCGAACTCGTGACCTCAAAATCAAAAAACATCAATTTTATCAGTTGTTTCAAGATCTGTCCTCTGTTTTAAATGTACACTGTGTGTTGTATAACCAAAAAGAAAAAAGAAAAATAGGTTAAATCTCGAGAGCCCAATGCTTCCTTAATAGAGCTTTTTAGGTAATAAAAACCAAGAGACGTGTATTTTAGTCAACAGGCTTTTTGGAGTTTGCGTGTATTTACTAAGGCTTTAAATTTAAATCATTAATAAGATCCGTCCTACAGTGTAAGACATTCAGATTTGCATTGCTAAGTATGCTAACATATATTTCTATACTAAGGTATGACCATAAGGACATGTTTTTTGTATAATAAAAAACTTGTAAAAAGGATAGATTATGGATTAAAAACAGGATTTCAAGTGAACGTGTTTATCACTATTTGACTTTTTTGAATGGTTTGTACTTTATAGTTTGTATCATTAGTTGATTACATGCATACAAGGATGATATTTTTATATCCAAATTTACATTTTAATAGTGATGACAGCGGACTTCCGAAGATAAAAGAGGAAATAATTGTAATATGATTATTTATGAAGGATTTTTTTTTTAACTTATAGCAACTCTATAAATTTATTGAAGACTCTGACTATAGGATGAAGAACACACCTATCAACTTACTTTTCATTTTCAACATCTTCAACAATTTGCTACAGGCTGCATCGTTGAACAATCGACAGTTGTAAGGTAACGTGCCATCCCATTATCAACGTACATATATGTATGTATTTAATCAATTTATATGTTAAATTAACATCAATATATGTACATGAAAGGTGGAAAACAGCCATTGCTTCGAATGTTTGCTCAACCATTAATGATTAGTTCGTCTTTGATTTTTCTTTTTTAGCATATAGCTTATAAACAAAGCAGCATTGGTTTTCTCAGACTAGTTAGAGACATCAATATTTTAAAGGCAGGCGTTCGTTTCTCTTGAAGAGTTTTTATGTTGCTAGCTATATAAGAAAATGAAATAGTAATTTATTTTATTAAAAAACAAAGGCAAAATAGAAGTTAGAATACTGTTTTCTCCGGACCATGTAACACAAGTTTCCATCTTGCAGAAAGAATTTCTAAAGAATATGAGCGGTGAAGCCTCGATTGCCCACCTTCTCTCTTGGCCGTTACTCATTCAATCTTATTATTTGATGTTGTCACGTGTTATCAGATCATACGTCACTATCTTTTTATGAGAAATCCGGACCTCTGCCTTAGTAGGCATTGATGTGCTATGAATTATTGAAATATCATCATAATCGTTTCATTTTCATTCCCCATATTGATTGATGATATAAATGGAGTACCTCATGACTTTGAAAGCTTTGTGACAGCAATCGTTAACCAAATCAAATGATTATGCTGGAGACTTGACGTGTAGCTGGGCCTCTCCAAACGGAAATGTAAAACTTTCTGTGATATTATTATTTTGTGTTGTGTAAGTATACAATATGAAAGAAGACTTTATTACAATATGTATCAATATACTGAAGGATGTTTATAAATGTTGTAAATGTCTTTGTAGTTAAAACATGTATCCATATACTATTGATTTGGTAGTTAAATGTTGATACTACGCTGTTGATTTGGCTGTCAACTCATTCTAAAATGATCATTTTGGGTAACAAATGATGGTTAACAATTCATCGCCAATTATTCAAAATAGTTATTTGTACAACAAATAAACAATAGACATTATTCAAAATAGTTATTTGCAATGCCGGTGATTTCCAATCGCATATAATTAAGTGGTATATCTGATTTAACCGATTTGATGATCCTGAACAATTTTTTTTATAAAAAAATTAGCACATTATTACTTTCATCTTTTATTCTTAAATAAAACTCATCGTGCACATCGGATCAAGATTCCGGGTTTTGGTAAGTAAATTATGGTATATAATAAATGGAAGCAAGCTGGCAGCTCATCCCCTTCAGACATATTCGCCACCAGCCGGAGCTCAGAGGCCACATGGATTCCCTGTTTTCCTCCATCTCCCATTGGACTAGGTCGCCCCCCCCTGATTATGGTACGAAACACACAACCACACACAAATAGAGGGCTTAAAATATTACTCATCGAATAATGTTTTCCAAAAGGATAGAAGTAACTTGTATTTATTTAGTAACCAATTAAAAATGATTGAGTACCTCTGTCAAGTCATTATGGTCCGTAAGGAGTGGGAGTGGGTAGCTATGTCATTTTTCAAAATGAAATGTCTTCCTTGTCCTTTCAGTTTCCTCTCAATATGCAACATAACAGATGGAATCATTGATAGAATTGGTCCACTACGCTTACGTGATGTGAGGTTCATATACACATAACTCATCTATTTTTCTCTAAATCAACCAATGTATAGACAGTTATCAATACTCCATGATAACATGGGTTTAAATAAATGCACTTACACTAACCCATCCTCAATGACAGACCTAAAACCGTGCATGAACATCCACATCTACTCTTGTACCTGGTTAATGGGACTTGGCTTTGGACAAACAAATTACTTTGACTTTGCATTACAGTTGCATGAAAATCATAATGCTTACCTTTCACGGGTTCAATTATTGTCTCAATTCTTTGTTCTTAAAGCACCAGTTTCTTCTCTATAAATTTAGGTAGAGATTGCATTTTGAAAGAAAATGATATGTGTTTTAAGTCTTAACCTAACAGCCAGCGTCTGGTTGCTTAAACAAGTTGAGTATTGGATTTCGACCTCTTGAAGCAAGAAAAGAGACAGCACCACCAAGTGTATCCAGCAATAGACCTTCAACAGGGTGATTGTAAACGGCCCCGTGACACAAGGAAAGATCAGCCTATGGTGTTGGGAGACATGCTTGTAAAGTAATGTTGCTCTTGTGCGTGTAAGGACACGCAGAATAATGTCACGTGTCCAATACCAGCATGGCAATAACAAGTAGCATAAGCCAAACAGCAATGGAGGGTTGTACCTCGATTCCAGATGAATTCATATTTGCATCTGCAATGATACCAGAAATAGACTGCTTATTTGAAGTCACCAGTTCCGTTTTTGTTTTCTTTCAAAATGCAATCTCTGTATCTATGTTTGTGTATCAGTCGGTTTAATCAAGAAAGAAGACGAACTATTCCAAAGATTCCATTTATGCTCCCTCAATCCAATATGATTATACACTACAAAAGAAAACCAGTTACTATATACAAGTAAGAAGTAATTTGTCTAATTATATTACAATGTATCAAGGCCACTTCTCAGTTAAAATCCCAAGAAAGTCAGTGGCACAAAATGAATTGGACTAACAATTGGTGCAGTACGTGCAGATGTGAAAGACTCTAATAGCTTCCGCATCTGCTCTTCCTTGCTTCTATTCCATTGTGTGATGTTTCCTTTGCAAGTCACTGTGGCAGATCCTTCTACATATTTAGGCCAGAATTGAGAAGTTAAACCAACAGAATGGATAAGAGGGATTTCTGTCAATAACATGAAATCCCGATTCGACTTGATATCATGAATGTTTTCACGGGTTTCATACACAGGCCTACAAATTGATTCTTCTCAGGTGCAATGACTCCTCAGGATCCTTTAGCCCCCATAGTCGAGTTTGTTGCTGTACCACCAAAACAGAAGCTTCTCCTTTGAAGTGCGACGAAGCAAGTATTTCTCCTAGTGATCCAAACTCTTCATGCTGAGAGAACTTTTTCAGTTGACAAATGATGGGTGAATCACCATGACGCCTTCCAACCATGATAAGGTCGTATGCATTACCCAGAGACCTAATACTACTGACCACATCCACCCCGCTTGTCATCACCTCCTCTTGGTATTTGATTCTATCATTAGTCTGCATTTTGAGTTTAAGGTCATCCAAAATTTCAGCATCAAGCATCTTGCTTCTTTCGGTACCATTTACAATTTCAACTGTTCCTAGAGCCATGAATCTTTTAATAGTGAGCGTTACGTCAGTATTGTCTACCATTCGCCTTCCAAATGCAAGTGCTTCTCGATCATCTGCACCACCAAAGAAAAGCACTGCCGTTCGATATGGAGAAGTTTCTGACACTATTTTTTGCCGTTTCTTCCTGTTTTCGCCATAGATTAGTATTCCCACAGAGCAAGGAGCCTTCTCAAGTACGTTCTTACACAAATGCCTATACGCATAGGATGAATCCACATTTTCAGAAAACTCCCATTGCTTGAGAAATGGCAATAATATAAGAATTGTTCTTTTCTCCAATGCCAGGAAACAAACATCATTATCCATAGTAGCAAAAGGAGATATACCCTTAAAAGCATTGACTGTAACAAGTTCTTCGTTTTTCTGTTCCAACTTTTTGAACGCATTGAATATACGCTCAGACTGGCTGGCGTTCAGAGACAGTTCTTCATGTGGCCTGTGAGCTACAAGTAAAGAGGAGGCTCTGCCCATGAGCTTAACAAGGTGAAGGACTACCAAATTGATTGGACTGTCTTTTGTGGGATTGGAGACTTGAAGGAGACTGATGACTGCACGTGCATTTTCTTGGTTATGTATGCAAACAAGCATGCGCAGTTCATCCTTTTTCCTGCTATGAAGGATAGTCCTCCTCTTATAAGCAATATACCTTTTTGAAGGATCATACATTACTTTGACAATGGGTGAGATGACTATGGTAATAACCAGCATTGAAATAACCATTATGGCATAGCATTCTTCAGATACAATCTGCACAAAGCAGCAACCTAACTGAATTCTAAGGGGTTAGAGAAAAGAAGCAGCTAGATAATTATATTAAGTAACACTTGACAAAAGATAAAGTTAGAAAGCTGCGCAGGGGAATTAAAACACTAAACATTTAAAGAGAATTCAACTAACATAACTTACTTTGGCTCTATGGAAATCGTTCAAGAAAATAAGTTCAACAATTCCTTTAGAATTCATGATGAGACCAAGAGAGAAAGCGTCTCGAAAAGGCATCCTGCAGAACAGAAGCGGCACTGTGGTGCCAATAAGCTTGCCCAGGAAAGCAACTAAAACAACTAACTGCAATAGCCCAACATTCTTCAATTTCTGAATAGAGAAAATATCAACATGTAATCCGCAAATAAGAAAAAAGAATGGCATGAGCAGTACGGAGACAAAGCAATCAAGTCTTTCAACTATCGCAGCACCTAGAGGCGGTCCATCTGGTATCACCAACCCAAGAGCCACACAACCCAGAAGGGCACCGAAACCCATCAGCTCCCCTGTGAATCCACATGCCAAAAGCAGAACAAGGACAGAAAAGATATAAATCTCCTTCACAGGCTTTCCTTCTGGTGTCTGTCTGATAACCCACAGAGCAGCAGGACGAACTCCAAAGACTATAAAAATGGAAAAGAGGATCCCTGAGAAAATAGATCCAAAGACTACTCTTAGTGGTTTGGATTTGGCCATCTCTGTGACAAACATCATGCTTGTAATAAACCAAAGGTAGACATCACTGATAATTGAAGAATAAGAAGCTAATCGTCCAATTTCTGAATTTAGGATCTTGAGCTCGTCAAGGAAGAAAGTAATAACAGGAAATGCGGTCATAGATTGCATCAGCACGATATGAGGAAGTGCCTTCGAGATACTGAGGTCCAAGGATGAAAATTCCTTGAGTAGAAAGGCAACCAAACTTGCAAGTGCATAGGGGATAAAGAAACCTAAGGTTCCTACTGCTAGAGCCTTTCTACCAGATCTTATAACCATGGTCGGATCCACCTTCACTCCCACCACAAAACTGAAGAACATCATCCCAAAAACCGATAATGTATCAAGTACAGCTCTGCCTCTAATTGGGAAAACTTTCTCCAAGAACGTCCCATTTAAGCCAAGTACCGAAGGACCTAAAAATACACCGCCCTGTTCAACATTAAACAACAAACGTTCAATCACCAGAACATTATGTGTATAACAAAAACATTCAGATTTCAAGGAATCATCATTTTTAGATAAACCTTGAATTATTACATGAATATCACCAGTACATTGTCCAATACGAA
Source organism: Eustoma russellianum (assembly GCA_036186865.1). Classification (NCBI taxonomy): domain Eukaryota; kingdom Viridiplantae; phylum Streptophyta; class Magnoliopsida; order Gentianales; family Gentianaceae; genus Eustoma; species Eustoma russellianum. Next base: position 2,338,005 of record AP025048.1, on the reverse strand, counting down.
CACAGACATATGACTAATCAATTAATACCAACTTAGCAGCATAAGGCGGCCAATAACTACTAAATTGGCAGGGAATGAACTGGAGAAATTGATCAACACAACCATATGATGGATAGAAACTACAAATTGATGGTGAAATGAATCTGGAAGCCAGTAGAAAAGCCACTTTACAACCCGAGAAATCGCATCCCTAAGGTTTTGGAACGTTTGTAACTAATGTAAACATAAAACCACATAAATCTACATAACATGAGAGCCCCGAAACCCCAGGCCTCAGAACTTGGGCTTGGTGATGCCTGTAGGCCTACCAATATCATCTACTCCCACCGTCTCAAAAATATTGTCAAAGACTTTTTCAGCGTAATGTTCAAAAATATTCTCATACTTTCAACATAATGTTTAAAAAATCAATTTTGATAATATTTCTGGGAGGGATTGTCAACTTTCCAGACTTGTTATTTGCTTAAAACGGTTAACCTAAGCTTGAAACTCGTATTTATATATTAGTCCATTCTTTCCATTAGCACAGATTATTACAAAAATGCTATATAAAAATTTATGCGATATCAAAACATAAAGCATACAATGCCAAATCAATAAAGCATAGAATACGTGGAAAGCAATTGATGCTTACAAGGATTTGAGAAACGATCAAGGGTTGGCCAAGAGGCTTGAGAATGAACTGAAAAAAGCCTGTAATAATGGAAAGAAAGGAAAGCTGCAACAAAAACAGAGGAACAGAATAATTAAGGGGATCGTCGCTGAACAAAACGCCTCTTGAGTTGATGCGATGAACGAATTGACAGAGGTAACCAAAACCTCCAGGATCGCCGTTCATTGTTCAACCGATATCAAGAAGCTCTACGACGACATGGAGGTATCTGGAGAATTTTGATACGAAAAGGAAAGGCATGGAAATGGGGAGGTGGAGAATGGATAAGAAAGAAGATTATTACAGCCTGCATTTTGGGGAAGAAATGGAATTGGCGAGATGGGTGGAGGAGCACCATAGTTGGGATTTATTTCATCTCAACGTGAAATGAAATAATTATGTGTTAAAGTAATTAATGTCATATAATTATGTTCCATTAGAATATTCTTATTTAATTAGCAACAAAATTACAGGATATACTACTAAACCATAAGATTTTTTTTCTAAGTATTCAGCTTATTTGATGCATGAGAATTTGAGAAATGCTTATCAAGACTGTCATATATTAAACGGCATGATATGTGGTATAACTTATACCTAATAATTTTTCTGTTTTTATATTTCTTCTTTTTCTTTTTCTCTTGTTCATGTCCTCGTGTTTTTTTCTTTTTTTTTTTTTTGGTGGGGGGGGGGGGGGGGGAGGAGGGGTTTTGACAGTAGAAAGATTTAAACTCGAATATTGGAACATAAAATGTTCAGGTTTCAGTGATTGTGAAATTTTTCTTCATCATTTCTGTTGTTGTGTCTTCTCTCTTGGGATTTAACTTGAAGGAAGTTATGTTACTTGGTTAAAGCAACCTCCACTTACACAAAATATGTAAAATAATACCGTGTTACACAAAGTGTAAAATAAGACTGCATATATCAGATCGCAAAGCGATCCATCACTTTCTAAGACTCTGCACAAATACAAGAATTTAATGCATCGGAAACACCAATTATCAATATTTAGTTCTGGAAATTTTCCTTATATCCAAGGTGGTCGTCTGTTGCAGCTTTAACTCCTGTACAACAATGTAAGTTGTTCCTTCCACAGACTTGACAAATGCAATCCCCCCCCCCCCCCCCCGATCTAGTAGGTTAAAAAGGATAATGCTGCCTAAAATTTAAAAGGAATGACCATTGATTGGATTATCTTCCTGTGGATTATCTTCCTGATATAGATTGACCAGATACGGAATCCGATTGTGTTCAAGAAGCACAACAAGAAAGCAGCCTCTTAATGCTATCAAAAGATGCCAAGCATAGACAGACCCAGATTCCCTATACAATAGGGCTCAGGAATGAATGTGAGAAACCATGCAAAAACATCCTTTGGCTGATGGGAAAGCACATTTAAAGTTGGTCCCTTTTTGGGGATGGGATCTCCTCACCGCGCGGTGAGTTACCGCGCGGCCCAGGACGCGACACGTGGCAGCAGTAGAGGGTGGTGAGGCTGGATGAGGGTCACCTTCACCCAGCCTCACCACCCCCCCTTTTTGCCACGTGTCGCGCGGTCACGCACGCGGTGAGGGAGGTGCGGTGAGGGGATCCTATCCCCCCTTTTTGGTGTAATGGGGGTAACACCCAGCCCTATCCTTTGAACAAGTCAGCAAGAATATGGGATTCTACAGCAGCTTACAGTTACATATCAACATGTACTCAATGCAAAAATGATCACAAAATCTGAATCCCTGCACAATCTGCATTAAGATAACAAATGAAATCTAATCTTAGAGGGCCTGCTACTTAGAAAGCAAAACCGGTCATTTCATCTGAACTTCATGCCAACTTGAATCGGATCAGTAGCATCAGTGCAGAATGACAAAATTCTCTTCTCTAAGAATGTTATAGCAGCCAAGGATACTAGTGACGTCCTCTTAATGCCATCGATTAAAGCCAGTTAAATGTTCACTTGTAAACTCCCACGAGAAACCACTCCATTATCCTTAGATTTATGCTTTCGCTCATATTACGAAAATGAGCACCACTTTCTCAAACAAATACAACAACAACAACATTACTCCATTGGCTTAAAAGCTCCCGACTATGGCGGGGTATGGAGGGTCTGATGTACGCAACCATACTCATGTGTTAGAAACACATAGAGGTTGTTTCTCGATGACTCATAATGAAAATTGCGTGTCAATCAACTGCTACTTCATAATATAAGAAGCGCAACCAATTTAAAGAGTCATTTTGTTTTATTCCATCATATTCCAAAGTCAAAGAAGGGTGTTTTCTTAACTCCATTGGAAATGGAAAGGCACTTTCTCAAACAAATTAAATGCATGGCTTAAATACATTCCCAGGCTCATATTGCCGAAATGAATCTTGAAAGTCGTCTGATGAGTTGCATCCATTATGCAAATATATGTAAAATTGAGTGAACATTCTATACAAGAAATGAGAAGCACAAAAGCTTTCTTGATCCTTTTTCAAAATTAAGCAATTCATACACCAAGACACATGTTTTTCAATATCAAAGCATAGGCTTCTAACATATTATCTTCCAATATTTAAGAAACACCTTAAAATTTTCAACATAATGCGACAGAAGAATATAATACAAGATTTCATCTGTATTGGTTTGGCTTATTGTTGAGTACAATTTGCATTTGCTACCGATTGCAAACTTATAATTCAATTAGGACGAAAAGAGGAAGATGTTTTTGCAACTGTGTATCTACGTCTTTAGAATTTGAAATTGATCCATCCTGTTCATTCTTTACTCTTTAGTTATGTGTATATATGTATATACGTATGTATATAAATATGTATACGTATGTATGTGTGTGTGCATTATTCGTGTATCAGAATTGGAAATGAATCAAAGTATATAGGTGACCAATCTAGCACTTTTCGTTTTAAAGTGCGATTCATTTTATAGTTGGTGAGACTAATTTTGTATGAAAGAATACTGAAATATAACATAAGTACACATAAAAGTTAATACAAATACAACCAAAAAGTAAAAAAAACGTCACCTACCTTATAGTAAAAGCTTTTAAGGCTTCCAAGTTCCGACCCGCGGTAAGAAGTTGACTTTGACTAAACGTGAACGAAGAAATATCAGGCGACGACTTTGACCAATTCAAAAACCAAGTAAGGAAGGATGTCACGATGCAATGCTAATCAATCATAAGAATCCATATAAGTCAATATATATATATATGTATTTATGTATATATGTATATATATATATCCTCCTCTTTCCAAATTTTAGGACTTTAGTAAAACCAAATCATTTTCAAGCCCATACGTGATTAATTGATTAATTAAATTAGAGGTGTCAAATCGTGTTTGGATATGATTATAATCTAATAACTTTAATATGACATGTTGCCAATATAATTTGTAAAACAACATTTAACACGATATTCATTTTAATCAGTCTACTAGAGTTTTTTAAATGATTTTTTATATAAGTTAATTAATTTTTACAAATATTGTCATCTTTTATAGAAATAAATTTATTATCTTTAAGGAAAGGTATAAGAAAAAGTGAGTAAAAAATTGATTATAAAATATGACTGATGATACCAGAAAATTCACCCGTCAGTCAATGACAGTCAACGTTAGAGCAAGAGTATAGAAATGACTAAGTGCCGCAGGCCGGCTTGACGACTGACCAAGTCCTACACGGACAAATATTCCGCCTCGGCCATGGAGGCCCCACGCCATCCCGGCTACATGGTCAGTACCCTACTGGGACTAAGGGTTCCACCTCGGCCTAAAGGGTTCCACCTCAGCCTAAGGGATCCACCTTGGCTCAATGGCTTTACCACGGCCAATGGATGTTATCTCGGCTACAGTTATCAACTGGAATAACCCGGCCAGAACCTTGGCCCAAGCACTTTATCACAAGACCGGCATTTCTGCTCTTCAAAATGGCACCTCGGCCATAATAGCCGTACCTCGGACATCTAGAAGAGGTCGGCTATACATCCAGCTCGGCCAAAGGAACATATCTCGGCCTCGGATCAGCTCTTGACCACGGCTCTGATTATTAATCTCGACCAGGTTACAACAGTCACAGAGCTGTATGCTACGTGGTCTACATGCAATATCTACCTTTCCAGATGTTAATCATACGGATGAAAGGTGCCAGTACAGCAATCCTTAGCAGCTGCACGGTTACCATGCAAGCGGGCCAGACGTCGTCATCTCAACCATCTGAGACACGCAGCTCCCAGCTTCGCCAGCTATAAAAGAGCTTCTCCAACAGTAAGAAGGGCCAAGCCAAAATTGAGAGGCGAAAACTGTAAAGCCTAAATTACAAGTCCAAGTCATGAGTCAAAAAACACCCCGCTGCTCTCATCTCAGCTCGGCCTACACTTCGGCCAACCTCAAACAGGTTTCATCAAACCTATATTTCAGTTAAAGCCATATGCTATAATGCCCGCAACTGACTTGAGCGTCGGAGGGTTTCCCCGGGACAGCGCCCTGGGACCCCTAACGCTCTCTTCCTTTCTCAGGCTTCCTAGGAGGACAAGTGACGGAGGGGTGACGGCCTTAGACCCCGGATATTTCGACTTTTACCTTGGCGAGACAATCCGACCTCGTCAATGACGATAAAAGAACGAGTCAGAAACCAACGCTCCCTCTCCTGCTGATAACTTGGATTCAAGAGCTTGTGGCAAATAATTAAACTTGCTCGATGTTATTTGATAAAATCAGCCAATTTTGTAATTATTTATCTTGTCTGAGTTATTGGGGAAAAAAAATAAAAAACAATATCGGAATGTAAACAAGCACATATAACAAACGAACCAAAAGGAACAAACGAATGGGATGAAGTAAATCAATCTACTCCAATGGCCACTGGCACTGCGTTGTTGTTAGGTAAAGACTTGTTATTAGAGAAGACACAATTAGCAATTATATAAGATAAAATTGTCAACACATATATATACAAGTTACATCCGATTAATAATGTAGCATATCATTATTTATTAAAAACAAACCATATATTATGATTCTTTTTAAATTCGGTTAGGCTGTTCAACGAACCGAACAGTTCACGAATTATTCGAATTCGATTTGTATTCGTTCGTTAATGGTCGGTAAACAAACCAAATTCGAACTGTTGTTTGGGTTCGTTTATTTAAACGAGCCAAACTATTCGCAAACTGTTCGGTTCGTTTAAACAGTTAAAGGGTTATCAAGCCGAACTAAAATCAACTTTAAAGTTTGTTTAGCTAAACAAACCGAGACGAACAGTTCGTTTAGCTAAACAAATCCGAATTCGAAAACCTAGTATTTGGTTCGACTCGGTTCGTTAACACCTCTAATTTCGGTCTACGAAGTAAATCATTCTCATTCATGAAATCATTCATCCAAAAATCTCTCCTTTTATTCTGCATCTAATTTTTCACTATATTCGTAATTGAAAAGGTTCTTTGCACAGTAAGGCAACCAGCAAAATCAAAACCAGTCTAAAAGCGTACATATCTACATATAAACAATGTCTTTTTAGTTTGCACAAACTTTTAAGAGAAGTCAATTATTTTATTTAAGAAAATCCGACAATTCCTTAAACGAATTCAGAAAACTCATAAAGATCAAACAAAGAAATACACATATCTGCTGTATAAGCTTACAATTACTTTCTTAAAAACGTTGACAAGATTCATAACATTTACAATGTCTTCACCATTCTTTTCTAATATTTTCTAGCAGCGTAATAATTAAAATTTACTCAAAATATTATAACCTAAAGGAGTTGAAATAAAATTACACAGTAATGTAACATAGCAAATTATGTTCCCGTAATTATATTCTTAATAATGTCACAATTAGAATTAGCTGAAAATAAAAGAAGAATAACATGAAAAAATTATAAGAAGTTACGGGAGGGCACGTGTCCCCAGTTCTCTCCTTAAATTTGTCCATGGTTGTGACTGCTGCCACGGGCTGCAGGAACATCATGGATGTGTTTTCCCTCGTACGTTGTTATCACCGACATCATATCGTGTGATGCTCTCTCTACATGTTTTCTAACTGAACAACCTGAAAATGTACACTTGTAGTAGCTCCTGCAACACACAACCCATAATTTGTTAGACTAATCAAATCAATCAACTTAATCACTAGATCAAACACTAAATGACTCTCATAATCCCATTCTTAATGGTATTTTACTTAGTTTTAGTACGATAAACTATTCATATACTGTAAAAGTGTTACAAATAGGATAGAGAATTTATATTTACCTAGGATTAGGATTTCCTCTGACAACTTTTTGGCCATATTTTCTCCATCTATATCCATCATCAACAATATCAATATCACTAGTAGTCTGAACAACCACTCTAGGTTCTTTAATTGTTCTGCTTCCTCCAGCTGAAATGCCTTCGCTTTCACTCTCTCCTTTCCTGCAATTATAATATAAATATGATGTTCACCAACAATTCAACATGCTTCCCATATTGGCATTGCACAAAAAAAAAAAAAAATGTTACGCCTTCTATCCCAAAAATATTGACCCCCGACTTCAACATTGTAATTTATACAGAGTATAATGTAAAAGGCTAAGTAGCAGTTGATCGATACAGTTTGACGCAATTTACATTATGCCTTATTAGAAAACAACTTCTGTGTGTTTCTAACATATGAGTATGGTTGCATAAATCCGAACTCCATACTCCTCCATAGACAGGAGACTCTAAGCCAATGAGTTAATGTTACTGTATAATGTAAAAGGCTAAAAGCTTACCGTCTCTTTGCTTCGGGTTTTTCTTCATCAAATTCTTCTTCAACCGATTTAATCTCATGAAGACTCTGCTCAAAATCCCCATCTCCAACAGAAATCGACGAGTTTTCAGGTGTTGTATTGGAATCCAATTGTCCATTTCCATTAGAACCGTAACTCTGATCAGCTGTATCATTAAATTGAGCATTATAAGGGTGAAGTACAACGGAGGAAATGGACGAAGACGACGACGACGATCTTCTTGTAGATTGTGGCTTTGGATGGTTGTGATTTCCTTTGTAAACAATCTCAGTAATCTGTCCGTCTAATGTTTTTTCTACTTTCTTCTTAGTTGGGCAATTTCGGAAAGTGCACTTGTAATAACTTCTCGGATTTTCGCTCCCTTTCACACTTTTCTGTCCATATTTCCTCCAATTATACCCGTCTTCTGATCTTTTGCGTTCACTTACAGTTTGTGAGGATTCGTTGTGATGATTATTTGAAGACTGATATCCGTTATTCGATTGATAATTGTTTTGAAGAGTAGCTGTTTCAGGAGAAAAGCTCTGTGCATAATTGTACTCTGATTTTGCAGTAGTATTCTTCTCTGCTAAAACACTTTCTTGCTTGTTGGATTCATGCATATTCCAATAATTATTTGGTTGCCCCTGAAATTATGAGATCATAGACATTATGAGTCAGCTGTTGTTGTTGGACCAATCTTATGAAATAAACATATGCAAATTGGGAAAGAAATAAGGAGGGTAATTCAAAACATCCCAAAAAAAATTGTCCTAGTTTGAGTTTATTATGAAAGCAAGACAATATTTCTGGTTTCTGGGACGGAGGGAGCATATATATGTTTGAGAAATAGTTTTCTTGGGACAAAAAATCTGATATTTAGCTGGAAAAAACTAATGTTTGGTGTCCAAGAAACGCCCTTTTCCTCTTTCTGGAAAATGGACTAACTATGAAAGTCAAATTACACCAGATTTTATAACCAAAAAGGGAACTGAAATTGAGAAATCAATGTATTATTCAAAACTTACTGTTGGGATTGTGGTAACTTGAGATTCAGAATTTGATGGCCGAGGCTGAAAAGAAAAGTCTGATTGGTAATGACCTTCTTGCTTGATACCCTGATGGAAGGAGCTAGAATCATTTCTCCAATTGAAGGCTCCAGCAGTGAAACTTCCAGTGGTAGGAGAAGGAAGAACCTGGAAACAAATTGAATCATAAACACACACATATACATAAAGATTAAAACTTTTTCACTTGCAACATCAAAAACAATTGAAAAACGGAAATGGTGTGACAGAACATACGTTGGAGCCATAGACAAGTACAGGGGAGTCCAAGAAGTCAGCAGGGCTCAAACCAGGAGGAATAGCAAAGTAAGAAGAAGGAGAAACAGGGGGTGGAGAAAGAGGCAAAGAAGGTGGGGGAAATGACTTGAATTTAGGGACGCCAGCTCCTGTTCTTTCAGCTATCCGATCACCAAGGCCTTTGGTGGTGGGGTAATCATCGGAGGAGGAAAGAAGGTCGGTGAAGGAAGTTTGGAAGGAGAAGTTGAGTGTAGAGGGCTCTATACTTGCTGAAGATGAAGCCATAAGGAGGAGGAAATGAAACGGAGAGCTTAGAGAAAGAGAATATGTAGTTTTGGGAATTTGTATGGGAAATCTTCTAGTTATGCAGAAGGAAATTTGTACAAGTAAATTAAGGTGGGTAAATTGCTTTTATATGTATTGCAATTTTGAAAATTGCTTCTAGAACATGATAATATAAATAGGATACAAAATATAGTACAGTTAGTAGTCGACACAGCTTAACGCAATTTTTGTTATGGGTCATCCAAAAACAACCTCGGCATGTTTTTCATATATAGATATGTTGTGTACATCTGACTCTCCATACCTCGCTATAAGCGAAAGTCTTTAAGACAATGAAGTAATGTTGTTAATAATACGAGGATAGGAGGGGTGGGAGCTGCGGATTTAGAAAGGAGCGAGAAATAGTGGGATGAGAAGGTGGATGGGATCTCTTCACCCCCAAACCATCACCCTCTTCACCACCTGTCGATACGTGGTAGCAAGGGAAAAATAGTGAGGCTAGATGGGAATGACTCGCACCTAGCCTCACCATCCCCTTGCTACCATATGTTGGACGGTGGTAAAGAAAGTGATGGTTGGGGGGGTGGGTTGAGGAGATGTCTCGTGAGAAGGATGGGGGTATTGACTATTGAGTGGCTCATCCAAGTGGATCATGAGCCAACAATGCAAGTGGATGGTGTGTATTATAACGTGGATTGTATTATACATTTTTTAAACCAAAAAGAGGGACAATTACGTCATCAGTGAGGATAGAAGTTTAGGATACGGTTGTGTTATTAAATGACATGTCATTTTTTTGTTACTTATGGTTCGCAGAAACATTAGTAGAGCCACAACACACATTTTGCATGTAACAAAAGAACTGAACTTATTATCGTAAATGATACTATTTGAAAACATCGTCTTATAAAGTGCATAGTGAAACGATACCATAAATAAAATCTAAGCGTGTACATGGACTTGTGGGACACTTACGTCATTAACGGATACCACATTTCATTATACAATCATCTTACTAGTCATATGCTTATCAAATAAAACTTTTATATTCGTATATGACGTATATGCTAGTGAGCCACACTGAATACATCAAATATTATATATATATATATATATATATATATATATATGACAAAGGACAATAAAAATGTTATAAGTTTTGATATAAATAATTAATAGAATATATTATATAACTCTTAAGAAAAATAAATAGACACGTAACGGATGATGGTAACTGATGATGGGAAGGGAATCCCATGTGCTCTGGGAGGGAGGTGCCTCTTCTATTGAATGGACAACTTGACCATGAAAAAAATGAATGAACAATATAAAAATCATATCTTTAGTCAAAGCGCACGCCTTTGACTGTAGGGAGCTGCCATGTTTTTGTTTGCTAATGGCTGCCTACATAATTACAGGCAATTCCCCTCTCAACTGTAACTAGGCGCCTGGACCTCATTCATACTGTTTGCTCCTTTTTCTTTTTTCCTTTTTTTTTATGAGAAACTTGCAATTTTTTTTGGTCACTTTCTGAGGAAATAAAGAAAAAGAAACAATGAAAGACGGCATTACTAATGTAGAAAAATAAACTATATCATGGGGCTCCGCCACCGACAATAAGCAAAGAAAGACTGCATTCCGTGTGATTGTAGAACTCATATTTTATCTATTTTTTACCTTTTCTGATGTGAACCGGCACCCACTCTTCCATGGGGCTCCGCCACCGACTGTAAGCAAAAGGCACACAAACTTGCCATAAATTTCATCATGCACATAACACGTAGACTACATGGATAAGTATCCACTCTTAACTACCCACTCTTCCATGTGGGTCCGCCGCTGCAAGCAAAAGGCAGGCAGCTGAAAAACTTGCCAGAAATTTTATCATTTCACACAACACGTAAACCACGTGCGTAAGCATCCATCCTTAACTTGTAGTGAAAAAGGAATAATCTGAACCCGGAAGTTTTTGATGCTTGAGTATTAAAGTGCTTCACAAAAACGTAAATTAAGTTCATCGTGGATGCTTATATGATGTTTCATAGGTTGTCAAATCGACATAGCTTTCGTTGTAAACTAAAGAGTTTCATTAAAGATGTAAATTAAAAAGGTCAGCATCGTTTTACTTGAGAGATACTTATTTGGTGTCCACATGTTGTAAGTCTAAATTCGTGCAGTATATAGAGTTGATGATATAATTAAAACTCACACGGCCACTCTGCCAAAATATCCCCATTTACTGCTCTTTTAGCATTGTCATTGTTAAGGGGAGAAATATGATTTGACCAAATCTTAACTCTTTCTGATTTGGGTATCAACGACAAAAAGCAATATAGTCAAAAGCTGATGTCATGGTTGGCCAAAGATTTTTTTGCTTATAGAAAGAGCCCGGGGGGAGGTGGGGTTTTGTTTAACACAGTGATTGGTCGTCTCTTTAACCAAGGGAAATCCCGAAATTCATAATCAGAACTTCGCACTCTCCATGCAGATGCGGTACTGCTTTATCCTCGTCGAAACCGCTTGGGAAAAAATGGGTTATGAGGCCAAACTCGGGAATATATACAATAAGAGGGGGAAAACAACCCACTTAAAAATTTAAGCAAGACAATCCTATGTGGCAAACAAAATATTTGTCTAAAGTCATCTCCAATCTTCATCCCCGTCGTAATCTTGACATCCATCACAATCACCATCATAATCCTCATAAGAGTAACCCACATCATCTTCATATGAAAAGTTAGCAGCATCATCAGAAGAGCCACTTTTCTGGGCTTGGAAAGATCCTTCGGTGTCACTATCATCTTCTTGAGATTCAGCACCAGAGGATTTTCCCTCAGTTTCTGATTTCTCATCTGAGGACCCGTTTCCCTGTTGGTCTTCACTCTCGGACGGTTCCTCATCAGGATATTCATTCAATGGATTGTTCTCGGCTAACATGGAACAACGTAATTTGAAAAAACACCATAGGAAGTTCTTTATTTGAAAATACAAGAGGAGAAAACTAGAAACAATCAAAGGAGAGCGTGAATACCATTGGAATCATCAGTTTCATAATCAGAATCATCTGGGCCATCATAGCAGCTATCATCATCATCAACTTGCACCCTACACATTAATCAGTACTGATTTTAGCAACTGAAGGAATCTAATCCCCAATTCAAAATCATGTATCCTTACAAAGGAAATGGGCTTCCAGCATCTTCCTCGGTAAGCTGCATGCCTTCCTCTATAGCATAGTAGTCGTAGACATATTTATCAGACATTGCTGCAGATGAAGTAATAAGAGGATTGACATACGATCACACAAAGGAAGGATATAGGAGAAAAGCCATTAGCCTGCCAACATCCAACCACCAACTTCCTTGCTCCCCATGAGGAGGGAGGGGCGAAGGAGAGGGAATAGAGAGATGGGAAAGAAAAACTAGGGATATAAACGGGAAAAGAAAAATGTAAAAAACAGAGGCAAATGGAAAAAATCGATAATACATGCATCACCTCTTTTGGATAAGCTACCAGGGATATCTGCTTCAACCTCCACAGCAGCGCTAGGAAGGACTTCCTTCAGGAGAGGCAAAAATTGGGACATCATCCTGTCATCCTCCAATTCTGATGATCTGCATCCAAATCGAAAGACCTCAGTTACCACCAAAAGAATCAGTACTGCAGAGAGATTCTTGTCCAAGAAATTACCTATCAACTTGCACCTTAATATTTTTTTCTTCTTCAACGCGGACAATATCATAGAGACGGCACATGTCATTCAGACAATCTGCAAAATCCTTCTTTTCCTTCCGGCTTCTCCAGATTTGCTCAAAACGAGCATTCTGGCAGAAACAAAGCAGTATAAGACTTAATAATCAAATAATTGTATTATGCACACTCTTAAAAGCTATGTATTCTTGCTGCCCATCTATAATGTATATTCTTGAACTTTTCTTTTATTATGTAGCTTCTGCCATAAAATAAATTAGGAACACTACAAAGCTGAACCAGGCACCACCAGGCTATGCTTCCCCCTGATAGTTCAATACTCATGGAGAGAGTAATCAGAGAATTTTACAGAAGGGACTGAGCAGGTTTTGGAGAAAAAGATCTTAACAAGATTGCAATACGCGTGGACAGACAGAGACATACAAAGGTGGTAAACTGCAGAACGACTTCGCTGCTATTATTAGCTGCAATTTTTGGCCAGCGAGTTTGTAGAGTGTAGTAGTACAAACGATGTCTATGTAGAGTTGGTAGAGAGTGCAAGTAGAGGATTTGCAAAAGTTGTGTATCTATAAAATTCAGTTGATTCACCACAAAAAAAAAAGGAAAAAAATAGAGGCTGAATCAAACAGCAACGACCATGAAAGCAAAGTAGCAAATAAGGGAAGAGGTAGGAATGGCTTCACTTAATGAGAGCAATTACAACAACATACTATTAATTTGGTACAGAACTCGACCAGTTTGTAAATCGACCAGGACACTTACGGAACACATGACAGAAACCACAGGCAGAAATCTGAATTGAACAATAAATATAATATGTTCACCTTATACCACCAGCTAAACATATAATCTCCTTTCATAGCTTCAGACCCCCTATAAAGGAAGAACTAACTGGTGAATTTTGTTTGAGCAATGGACTGAGCCAGAATCCACATAATAAGAAAAAAGTTTGAGTATTGCCGTTGTTGTTGTAATATAACGAGGCCAAAAAGAAAAATAGCTAGAAATACAACGTTCACCTTGTTAAAGAAGGAAAAAAGAGACCAAAGTTGATATTGTACACAAAAAGGAAGAGGTAAAAGGAATAAGATGACGACAATAGCTCACACCTAACAACAACAACACTCAAACCTTTTCCCACTGTGGGATCGACTATATAGATCAATCATTTCTCTTGTGCTTTATTTATTTTATTTATGATTTTTTTTAGTCGTATCATAAATCCTACTCTCGTGTGTCTCTTAATACATAATGCATAATATGCGCCTTTAGGATACACCTCTTTCAAAAATATCATATCATCTCAACCAGCATAATAGTAAAACAGTATGAGAGGGATTTAGCTCACACCTAGTAAAATAACTCTCTCAACCAGAAGAATGAACAAAAATCTATTCGACAAATGATGATACAATTGGTTCAAGGAGAAGTCGCTTCAGAGCATGCATACCTCTTGCCTTTCCTTAGCTTTTAGCAGCCATTGATGTTGTTTCTGCAGTCAACATGGAAATATAAAGCATCAGCTGGGCCCAATCAGGGAAGCAATACATACTTCCAAGGGTATCAAGCAGTTCCATTTATCTTATGTGATATAAGGCACGTGAAGCAAGCTACGGAATATCCAAATATATGGTATCTAAGATATTCAGAAATAAACATCCACAACTTCTAAAGAAACATATAAGCGTATGTAAACAAAAGACCTTTTCGACTCCTGAAAGATTTAGGATTTCACAGTTTCAGATTGAACTACACAAAATTGCCACTGAGAGTTGCTTAAGGTACCTGAGCATCGTCCCCTTTCATAGAAATCATACATTAACGAAGTTCAGGCTTTAAATATCAACATCAGAAGGAGACACAGTTGGCAAGTATACAAATCCATACTACACAAGTGTTACATATATGCTGGCTGCAAAATAGCCAGAGACAAAAAGGGGCAAGAGATCTTACATTCTCTGTCCTTAAGGAACGCCTGACTTCAGCACTTTTCTCTTTAGATGGAAATGCGTTGGGAGAATTAGACTGTTAAAAAGCAAGCAAATAATCAGGGATTAACTAGAACATTACCCAAATTTAGAAATTAGTAAATGGTTACTCCAAGCTCAATTCAAAATAACAGCAGTATACATAATGCAAACTTTGAATAGCGACACTATCTGCAAGAAGATCCTTCAAAGCAAACACACAGAATAGCGACTACACTGACCACAAATGATTGCAAAATGTCGGCTGACACAACTGAAGTAGTAATTGTATCCACACGCCTCACAAACACCTTTCTGCTTTTTAACTCCTGATCTGCCAAATGTCGAAACCAAATCAGAGCAAATACAAATTGAAACTAGTTTGAAATAATGATCAAATGCTTAACTCTCAAACCATGTCCTCATGGATCCTGTTTGACTAAATCTCATATCAACATGAAAACTTAAATTCAATAGTTCTTCAAAACTACTAATGTTTACTGTACCTTTCTTAGAGGAATCAGATATTGAAAGCTTGCCAAAATCAACCAACGCCCGCTTCGACGGCGGTTCATTGATTTCGAGCCCTGCATCACCACATTGATACTAGCTTAAGATATACAATACATATATAGTGAAAGACCTTGTAACACAGAGACTCCGTAACATTTCGTGCATGAGATAGTTTCTTAATTATAGAACGTAATTTGCAAAAGCCCTCATAATGCAGCGACCGGGTAAGACTTCACTCAACGAAAAACTAGAGTTCGAGGAACATTATTAACTTAGATACACAATGTAATTTTCAAAATATTACATAATATAGTCGTGGTCGGGTAACATGTAGTTCAACCGAAAAAACTCAGGTTCGAGAAAGATCCTACACTATAATCAAGAAGCCAAATATCTTATTATAGTTCGGGGGTAAAAAATTAGGGAAGAAGAGCGGAGATTTTCAACTTACATAAAGCATCCACGCAGGATTGTGAGACTTTTCTTTTAACCCTAACAATTACAGGCTTGTCATTCTTCAATTGCGTTGAGGAGCTCTCAGCGACTCCAGCCATTGAAATCACTAACGGCAAAAGGAAAAATATTGTCCGATAACTTTTGTTTCAACCTACGAATGTGTAGTACTCTTCTTCGCTTCAAATCCAGGGTTTTTGCCTGCCGTTTACTCCCATCCATCATTACCGTTTTCATGTTGTGGGCCAGTGCCAGAATAAAAGGCCTCTGACAATTTTGCCAGCCTGAAGTTTGGAACCGTTGCCTTCTCTCTGTTTCCCCCTTGCCTAAAACAAACTCCCCCCCCCCCCCTTCTTTTCTTTCATTTATAATTTTAACCACGGTAATAAAAGAACCGCATTACTTATACTGTGTTCTTTATCATTATTATTTTTGTAAGGACAATATTTGATGATCGATACAACAACAATTCCAACAATTGCAAAAGCTAAAGTATGACAATGGTGAAAAACAGACAAACAATATCTCCATCAGTCGATAAAGGATTTACGTGTCTTGTAATTAGTTATCGTTTTATAAAGAGCCGAGGGTCTCATTAAAAGCAAACTCTCTATCTCATGGGATGGAGGTATTATTTGACTACTTCTCACCCTCCTCAGACCCTAACAATAGCTTTTGCTGCCGTAAAAAATATACTGGATATGGTTGTTGTTGTAATTAGCTGTCGTTGTAATTAGCTGTCGTTCGATTGATTGTTGCTTTTAGGAATTTCACCCTGAAAGTGTAGAAAATAGTATGAGCTAACTTCTTTTTCCCCCCTACAAAAAGGAGCCAAAATAATTATTTAAGAAATATGTCAACAGCAATATTTTATAACCGAAAAAATAAAGCAAGAACTTGGGGCAAAGAGTGAATGATGAAATGATGCAGTATAACTATGTTAATACAGATTGTTTTCAAGAATAGAACATTGTGTAGAAAAGAATAAAGGTGAACGGCTAAAGTGGAGAATGAGGGACATTAGGCAATTGCTCTTTTTGTTGTTTATTTTCAGCTTGTGCATTCTTTAGCTGGAAATAACATATGTTGGATTTGTATTATATTTACAAAAGATGATGTAAAGTATCACGCTATCAAATCTAGGGATTATATCCTAGCCAATATCCCAACAAATCGTATCATGCGATACCGTATCAATGTATTTGTTGTAATCAAACATACACCATAGATAAAGTTTACACTCAACTATAAATATGATTTATTGTACTGTGTTACAATTAATGAAATATGAGTTTTATTTCTTAAATATATTTCTGTCACAAGATTAAAGAAGAATAGAGATGTATCACAATGGGAGAGAAAGTCTAGGAGCTTTATTAAGAGTATGATCAACATATTAGCAATGTAAATGGTTGCATCATCTTTACTATATTTCCGATGAAAAGCATCTTTTATTTCAACCAAATAAACAAAATGTACAATAGTCCTTTCTTTCAATGTATATCTACACCTACATCGCTATGTTATCTCCGAATATGTACAAGATCTTGTATAGCGACTGTACTTAGGATATCTCGAGCTATTTGGATTGGCGCTGAGAGATGTTGTATAGTTTCGTGAGACATGAAATTTCTCCAATATAAATAGTCGACGCTACGTCGTGAAATGTATATCCCCATTCGGATAAGTTCACTTGCCTTTGCCGTATAACCTGTAGATTTTCTATTACCCAATCCATGCCATTAGTAGGTCGGTTAAAATCCCTCCAAATATCCCGTTGCACTAAAACGCGCCACACTTGCTTAGCCCAACTAGAGTCACGAAATTCATGCAAGTTATCTTTACTATATTTAGCTTACGAATATACTATAACATATCATCCTTGTATATATAAATTAAGTTGAGACTTGAAATAGTCCAAATAGTCGATATGGACCTTTGGCGTATTAACTCGGTGTGCTCTCAATGTGAAACTCTTGAAATAACAACCCCCCCCCCCCAACCCCTTTCTTTTATGCTTTAAAAACTCTTGAGTTTTGGAAACGGATCCTCTGTCTGCTTAAAGCCTCATCCCCTTCACGATCCTTGTCACGTGACAGCAGGGATGGTGAGTTTGGATGGGGTCACCCGTACCCAACCTCACCACCCGTGCTGCCATGTGGCGGACGGTCACGTAGACGGTTACAGGTGGGGGGGGATGAGAGGATCCAATCGTTGAGTTTTGTGACCTTTTTTTTCCCGGAAAAGGATCGATATGATATTAATCATCAAAAGAAACTGTTTACAAAGATATTCCACTGTCGGCCTACCTAAGTATCATGTACGTCGAGGTACGTCGTATCAACCCCTATAGCTATTAGCATCAATTTCACATGTGTCAATACTTCCGAAGCAAAAACAAAAGGTGGAATCCTATTCTGCTTACGATTATGAACAACTTCATTCCTATTTTTCCATATACGATAGGCGGCTTCTCTAAAGACATAGGACCATATAGGTGTTTGTACCGTTGCCGGCGTGATGTTATAGTCCACCCATTCTTTAGCCGAGGTGCTACAGAAAAAATTCTCCCAGCGATCCCTATCAGCCAAAAAGTGCCACACCTTCCTCGACCATATACAGTCCCTCAGTTCATGCAACTCATTCATGGCAATATCATCGCATAATGGGCAACGGACATCGCTCACAATACTCCTCCGCTGTAAAAATGCAATAGTGGGAAGGACCCCATGTCTAAGGCGCCATAAAAAGAAATTCAATCTACCTGGCCCCTTAAGTTTCCAAATACGATGCCAAGCTTGTGCCTCCCTGTCCTCCGTAGCTGATGTCAACATATCATAGGCACTAGCCACACAAAACTTGCCCGACCTGTTAGGCTCCCATTTTACGCAGCAGTCTCCTCCAGCAGTGTATTCCATTCGAATCCCTTTGAGGAATAACGGGACGCAGCGACAAATACTTCTCCACACAAAGGAAACATTTGTTTTAGTGTTCCATTCAATAGGAGAGCCATATTTGTTTTTCAAAATCTTTATCCATAGTTGATCCTCCTCTGTTAATAGTGCCCAACAGAGTTTCATAAGAATGGAGAGATTCATCTCCTCAAGGCGCCGAATGCCCAATCCTCCAGCATCTTTTGACCGACATATTTTCCCCCAAGCCATGAAGTGTAAATGCCGAGTACCATTGTATTCATTCCAAAAGAAACCCCGTATGATCCGTTCCAACTCAGAAAGTGTGGCAGCAGGAATTTTCGAAGTTTGCATCGCATAGGCAGGTAAGGCAGTGAGCACCGATTTTATAAGCAGCGTGCGTGCTGCTTGGGATAGCATCCGTGCTTTCCAGCTGGACAGTTTTAGCCGTACCTTCTCCACCAGAAAATGATAAGTCCTAGTCGTCACCCTACTATGTAGCATGGGCATTCCCAAGTAGCAGCCCAGACTATTTGTTGCCTTCATCTTTAACTTTCGCTTCAGCAGTTTCACAATTGAGGGGGCCGTGTTTTTGGATGGAAAGAATTCAGATTTACGAAAACTGATCGATTGTCCGGAAAAGGCGCAAAAAGAAGAGAGAATACCTTCCATTTCATTTGCCTGCCGCTCAGTTGCCTCTCCAAAGAGTAGCAAATCGTCCGCAAAGAAAATATGAGAGACGCAAGGTCCGGCTCCCGATGGTTTGACCGGGATCCACCTTCGTAACTCAACTGCCTTATGAATCTCTCTGCTCAACACATCCATGCAAAGGATAAACATATACGGTGCCAGCGGGTCACCTTGCCGTATACCGTGCGATGGCTGGAATGCATCAAGACGATCACCGTTCCAGATAATGGTTAGTGTCGTGGACTGGACCATAAACATAATGAGTTCCACATAATCAGTGCAGAAACCCGCAGCTAGTAGGACTCTCCGTAGAAATCTCCAATCGACTTTATCGTATGCCTTTTCAAGGTCTATCTTAACTGCCATTGCACCTTTCCTCCCACTTTTGGTTCTCATAGAGTGTAACATCTCTTGCGCAATGATGATGTTCTCGGATGCATTTCGGCCTTTGGTGAACGCGCATTGTTCAGGTGTGATTAGTTTTGGTATAATGAGCTTGAGCCGGTTTGCTAAGACCTTGGAGATGATCT
This sequence comes from Eustoma russellianum, assembly GCA_036186865.1. NCBI lineage: Eukaryota > Viridiplantae > Streptophyta > Magnoliopsida > Gentianales > Gentianaceae > Eustoma > Eustoma russellianum. The sequence continues at coordinate 2,318,234 of AP025048.1, read as the reverse complement.
TCACCAAAACGTTTGTTAACGCGATTGGTCGGAATTGACCAATATCTTCAGGATCTGGAATTTTTGGAATTAGAGTGATGAGCGTCTCATTCATAGACGATGGAAAACTCTTATGGCGAAAAGCATCCAGTACAAATTTTGTAACCGAAGGTCCAGTGACATCCCAGTTTTTTTGGAAAAAAGCCGGTGTGAGACCATCCGGTCCTGGGGCCTTATCCGGTCCCATTTGAAATAGGGCATTTTCGATTTCGTTCGCAGTCACAGGCCGGTTCAACAGATTACGATCAGAATGCGACAAGGCCGGGAAGTCCACCTCACCAGTCGGTCTCACCCCGAGCTGTGTGTCAGAAAACAGTCCAACATAGTACTCACGGATTTTCTGCTTCAAAATGTCCGGTTCCTCAATCCATTGGTCCGTGCCACATTTGAGAGTAGATATTCGTTTCCGTCTCCTGCTTGTTGCCATTGTCTTATGGAAAAAGTGAGTGTTTTGTTCACCCTCCCCGAGCCAGTCAAGCCTTGCCTTGTCTCTCCAGAATTTATCCTCAAGATTGGATAATGAATGGAATTCACGGACCAGCTCTTCCTCAAGTTTAGACAAAAAACGGGATGGTCGCATGGTCAGAGCTTCTTGGATTCCCCGCAGCCGAGCAGTGCATCGCTTCTTTTTCTGGCTAATATTACCAAATACATTTTTTTTCCAATCCTGCAGACTGTTGGTAAAGTGGAGTATAGTAGCCAAAATATTGCCATGTATATCAATCCATGCTTTTTTCACAAAGTCCTTAAAACCCGAATGACACATCCAAACCGCTTGGAACCGGAATGGGGGGGCAGCAGGTTGTATAGCTGGTTCATCAACGGAAAGCAGTAGGGGGTGGTGATCCGAGTGCAGTCGAGGTAAATGACGAACAACAGCATCGGGAAATAACGAATGCCATTTGTCGTTTGCCCAGCTCTGATCAATTCTCTGCTGAATATTGGACCTCCCCGGACTGTTGTTTGTCCATGTGAATTTGGGTCCGGAATACGGCACTTCCGACAACTCGCAGTTGTTAAACATGTTACGCATCCTATCCACTGAGTATCCATGAACAGGTTTCCCTCCTTCCTTATCTGCCTGGGAGGTAACTTGGTTGAAATCACCTATGAGGACCCATGGAATTTTTACAATCTTACCCATACACTCAACATAGTGGCAAAAGGTATCGCGGATAATGGCCACTGGAGAGGCATATACAAAAGAGATTAGCCACTTTTTTGCCCGAGTACCAATCCGCATATTCAGCATCTGGGCCGTATAGCTCATAACATGCACATCCAAGACGGTCTCATTCCATAAGCACCAGAGGCCGCCCGAAAATCCTCTAGCTTCAACAGCGATGAATTTAGAGAAACTGAATTTATTCAAAATCCACCTTGCATCACAACTTTGAATACGCGTTTCACATAGGAAGACCAACTCAGGATCATGGTCCTTAATAATATCGCCTAACGCATTCCGGAAATGCGGTGATGCTGCCCCCCGGCAGTTCCACGCGACAATCTTCATTAATGATTGGATTTTAGTGCTTTTCCGGGTGGACCACACCCTCCATGTCCGCCATGGCATGATCATTCGCCTCCACTTCTGTCATTTCCTCAATCTCATTACCCACAGGTTTAGGAGTCGAAGGGGTTTCGGCCTCCCTATACTCATTTTGTGTGTCTGGCGGATTCTGCTTAATAGACTCCCCAACATTTAGGCCTGACGACTTCTTCCGTGTATTTGAAGGTCAAGGCCAGTCATCCGCCGTGCCAAAAACAAACGGTTCCTGCCTAGCAGGATAGGGTACTGCATTTGTGATGTCCCGAAGAGACCGCGAACCAAGTCTACCTCCCCTGCCACGACTTCTAGTTCCTCGGCCACGGCCTGCCCCCCCTCTGACAAGCAGTTTTCCATTATCGTCCTCAACAAAGTGGTCTCCAAAGGTATAGCTCTCATGTGATTTCGGTTGTTTTGATTGAACACGGACCCGACTAGTTGCTTTCACGGGGACTCCCTTCTTTTTACGGACATCCATATCTCCACTATTAGCCTTCGTGGCGGTTTGGAACGTGACCGAAGGACCTTTATCCTCAATGTTGTTGAGATGTTCTAGTAGTTCATCATTGTCTTCTTCCTCCGTTATGACATCGGTGTATTTCTCTAAGGCGTCATATCTATTCCCCCCTCCATTTTTCTTTCCCTTGGCCAAACGTGTAAAGCCCACTTCAGGTTCAACCATGTCTCTGACTGCGAGGTTTCTCCGTCGTCTATTGTTTGTCGCGATCATCCACGGACCGTAGGGCGTGGATGCCTCATGTGTGTTTTGTTTATTTGGAGCAGCGCATCCATCCCCCACATTATCTACACCCACTCCACATTCGGCGGTAACATGACCATACATCCCACACTTAAAACATATTCGAGCAAGACCTTCATATTCGATATTAAACACTCTGCCATTTAGTTTAATGCGGGAGGCAAGAGGCTTTTGCAAGTCAATTTCAATACACATTCGGGCATACTTCCCCCTTCCTACTGAATCAGTAGTTTGGTCGACTTTAACAGGGCGTCCAAGGAGTTTACCTAACCGCAGTAACATTCCTTCCTTGAAGAATTCTAAGGGGAAATCAGGAACCCTTACCCAAACCAGTGTATTTGTAACATTATTTCGTGTGGCAGAGAAGAAGGGTCTCCACTTCATCACGGTGATATAAAAGCCCTGTACCATCCATGGTCCATTTTCGAGGGCATGGAGGTATTGTATTCGGGACGGGAATCGTACCACGTAGTAGCCCTCAGGGAGGTCAACAATGTCCAGTTTACTCCCCATTCCCCACAAATCATTCAAACGTTTTTCAAAAATACGAAAGGATACCTGCTTGCCAAGGACCTTCACAATCAAAGCCCTCTTCCATGGTTTCCACAGTTCCTTGCACTCCTCAACTGATATGTCCAGAGATAGGTGTCCTACATCAATATCTGCATCACCCTTGGTTATCGCATCATTGTACCACTCTAGTAACTCATCGGATACCTCATCTTCCTCATCGCTGCCCGTGTAGGGTTCCATCTGGGTGTCTTTTGGCCGGAATAAATCAGCCCAAGCATCAACATCTGTCCCAACCTCCTAGCCTTGTGGTTCGGAGTCCTCCATCGCATGCCTTTTGACTTTCTTTGTGCTTCTTCTCAGTAAATCAGCCTCCTCTGCATTTAGAGTTGGAGGTTGAGAGTCCATCTTCTTATTTCGATTTAGCCAAAAAGGCAAGAAAATGGCCAGAAATCAAGCCGACAGAGTTAGGGTTATCGGAAAAGGGGTCGCACGCACTTTCGCACCTTCAATCGCACACATTTAATCTTTTGTGGTCTACTTTCTGATTTTCTTGAGTTTTGTGACCTTATCCCTGTCTTTATTTTCACCAGAGGCGACATGAAATTGGTCGTCTGTACAGAGAAAAGGGGAGTAGGTGATGGTTGAAATTGGAATAAGACAAAGCTGAAAGGCGATTGCTTCAAGCAACCATATTCCATGACTTGAAATATCATTCTACATGATGGCCGATGGGTTTCATCTTTTCTTATCTCTTCTTTTTGTTTCTCTTTTTTAGCTGGAAAAAATATTTATATCTAGTTTATATTTTTTTATTATGTAACTGCTAATTGACAGAGTAATAGATTTTATTATGTTTGATTTTTTCTTTTTAATATTTGTTTTCGTTATAAACTTAACTTTCCCATCAAATGTTTTCTCTAACTGTTTGAGGTCTTTTATATTTTTCATATCGTATTGTCACGTTATTCATTTTTTTAATACTTTATTGCCCACTCAAAATAATAAACTAATAAATAATACAACCGGTGTTATTTTGACCTGATATTACGTTTCTGGATAGAATGGTGATATATCGTACTTTCATGCAAGCACGCACATGATACATATACATGAGACATATATATATATATATATATATATATATATATATATAACATATATGTCTTATATATATATGCATTGTGTAAGTATTTATGTATGTATGCATGTCTTATATATATCCATGTGTTAGACATTCTCGTCTATGACCGGGTATAGAAGATTCGGATGTATGCAACCATACTCATGCGTTAGAAACACACAGAAGTTGTTTTCGGATGACCTATAATAAAAATTGTGTCAAATTAGGTCGATCAACTGCAGCTTCATAATATAAGAAGCGCAGCCAATTTAGTGAGTCATTTTTCTTTATTTTATTATATTCTAAAGTCAAGGAATAACGTATGATAAAAGTTAAATAGAGCTATACTGCGTGCCTTTAAAAGTAATATATACGGTCCAGAATGTTTGGTTATACAATAAAAGTCACTGATCATATATTATATGAATAACTCGGTTTAAGCAAACCGTTTATCTTTCATCTTAATTTTTGGAAAAAGAACATGAAAATCAGGAGGGTACTTCTCGAATATCAGGCGTGTTACATCACGTCCCAGCCAAGACTCAAGAAAGTGAGAAACTCATTGAATGACTATATGACATTTTGAGTAATTCATCAACACTTAGTATATAAAATGCAAAAGGGCATAATTATTTTGCGAACGATAATATTAATAATACGTATTAACGAGGACTATTTCATTAATATTACCTCTTATGTTAAATTAAACATTTTATATTATTTTCATTATTGTTAATTCTATATCATGTGCACTTAGCATCTATAAGGTTTGTGACCACCTTTGTCCAGAATGCTTTCTATTTCCTCCTCCATCCCATGGAGAAACCATTGGGTTGAACGATTATTCCAAGCCATTTTATGGATAACTGTTGTTAACCAAAGTAAATCGTTGAAGAAATTTTGAATGTCATGTGTGTGTGTGTATATATATATAGATATAGATATAAAACTTACGCGAAAAACCTTTAGGTCTAGCAGTTGAGTAGCATTTATCTCAATCTTCGGTCTCGAGTTCGATTCATTTCCCCAATTTTTTGAAAAAAATAAAAAAATAAAACTTACACCAACTAGCACTGATATGTACTGTACCAATGCACGTGCAGGAACTATATTACTTCTTGTGTGCCAAAGTATTACTCCATATCAAAATGACACATAGTTTAATAAGATTTGATAAAACCAATAATATTGTTTTTGTTTCCAAATATACCCATCATAAATGAGTTGTTTGTTTCATAAGATTTGCATTTAATGAGGACAAGTTGATATAATCTCATTCTCTTTCTTCCTCCGTCACAAAAATATTGCATAGTTGACATGATATAGTTTTAGAGAACACCATTTAAAACAATGTTTTTCTCATAATTTGCTATTATACCCTATAGATTTTAAAGTATGTTTTCGATTTCGTGTATTAATTGCAATGGTAATGACAAAAGGTGTTATATGAACTTTTGATGTTAATACGCTCCTACTTTTGCAAAGTGATAATATTTTTCAGACAATCTAAAATAAAAAAATAGGCCAAGATTTTTGGTATAAAAGAAGTACCATTTAAAGTAAATAAATTCATATTTTGAGACATCTCAAACTAATAAGTCAGATATAATAATATTTTGAAATGAAAGGAATACAGATCAACAAAGTAACTTACTCTTAACTGTTGCATCCCTTGTCATGTTGATCTCACCTTCAGGTCCTGACCATCTGGTCTTGCACTAATAGATGAAATATCTTCCTTACCTTGTATTGATTTCAATCAAGAGTATAAGTACAATGTTGTTTTCTATAATGCTCCACTAATCACGCTATCGTAATCACGCTAATTATGCTAACGTATCCTATCATTATGATACATGATATTAACATGTGCTAAATATGTTACAATCAATGTGATTATGATACATGATATTAACATGTGCTAAATATGTTACAATCAATGTGGATCATGAATACAAAATATTCTACACTTAATATCAAAATATTCGGCCACTTAATGTAAGATATTCGGCCATTACACCCCCGCAGTCGAAGCGGGAGGTTCGCGAACGTTGAGACTGGATCGAAAATCATCAAACATAATACGTGGCAGTCCTTTTGTGAAGATGTCCGCTAATTGATGGCGTGAAGAAACATGATGCACGCGAATATGGCCCTGAGCGACTTTTTCACGGACAAAGTGTATATCCATTTCAATGTGTTTGGTACGTTGATGTTGAACGGGATTACTGGAGAGATAAACTGCGCTAATGTTGTCGCAGTAAACCAAGGTGGCGCGTGTAAGAGGGCAATGTAACTCAAGAAGTAGATTTCGAACCCAACAAGATTCAGCGACAACGTTAGCAACTCCTCTATATTCAGCCTCAGCACTGGAGCGAGAAAGTGTTGGTTGACGCTTAGATGACCAAGATATGAGGTTATCCCCAAGAAAGATGCAATACCCAGATGTTGAGTGACGCGTGTCGGGACAACCACCCCAATCCGCGTCAGTGTAGCAAAGAAGATTATTGTGAGATGATTTGTATATATGCAAACCGAAATGCAGTGTACCTTTGAGGTATCGTAGAATACGTTTGAGGGCAGTCATATGAATATCACGTGGAGCATGCATATGAAGGCATATTTGTTGTACGGCGTAGGTGAGGTCTGGACGCGTAAATGTGAGGTACTGAAGAGCTCCAGCTAAGCTGCGATAGAGTGTGGGATCATCAAAGAGGACACCTTCGTGTTGGCTGAGCTTGGCTGATGTATCGACAGGCGTCGAGAGAGGCTTGCAATTCGCCATACCCGCGCGATCAAGTATCTCGGTGGCATATTTTTGTTGGTTTAGAAATAAGCCATTCGAATGGCAGCTAACTGCAATACCAAGAAAGTAACTTAATGGACCGAGATCTTTCATGGCAAACTCGGAGGCTAGAAGGGCCATTAGGCGTCGGCGAAGAGCATCCGAGGAGGTTGTGAGAATGATGTCATCAACATAGAGAAGTAGATAAGCCATGTCAGGACCATGATGATAGATAAATAAAGAATGATCACAACGACTATGAATAAATCCAATAGAATAGGCGTAATCCGCAAATCGTTGATACCAGGCACGTGGAGCTTGTTTTAGGCCATATAGAGACTTTTTGAGTAGACAAACATAGTCAGGATGAGTGGGATCACGGAACCCCATAGGTTGATGCATATAAACAGTCTCCTGAAGGTTGCCATGTAAGAAAGCGTTTTTGACATCGAGTTGATGAATGGGCCATGATTTGGACAACGCCAAATGTAGAACGGTACGAATAGTGGCGGGTTTGACCACGAGACTGAAAGTATCAGTACAGTCAATGCCTTGTTGTTGAGAGCGTCCATCACTTACAAGACGAGCTTTATGACGCTCAAAAGAACCATCAGAACGAGTTTTATGACGGAAAATCCATATGGAACGTAAGATGTTAACATTGGGTGGACGGGGAACTAAGACCCACGTGTTATTTTTAATAAGTGCATCAAACTCATCATGCACGGCAGCATACCAGTTAGAATCACGAAGTGCTTCGGTTGGGTTTCGAGGAAGGGGTGAAGGGGAGGATGTGACATGAAGATTGAGAGGTCGTTTGGGTTTGACAATTCCATGCATGCTACGGGTTGTGATTGTACGGATATGGGTGGGTGCGGTTGAGGGGTTGGGGGGGCGAAGGTGGGTTCGGCGAGGGGGGCCGAAGGGTTAGGGGCGGTGGGGGCAGGGGCGATGGTAGGGGGGTTGGGGTATAGTAGAGGATTGTGAAGTGGAGGGGAGTAATCATCGTTGAGAAAATTATATGTGGGAGGTGACGTAGGAGAATTCGTAGAGTAGGGAAAAGTGTGTTCGTCAAATATGACATGACGAAAGATGAGAATTTTACCCGTAGAAAGTTTATAGCATTTGTACCCCCGGTGATTAGATGGATAACCCAGAAAGATGCAAGGAGTGGAGCGTGCATGGAGTTTGTGTATAGTGGTTGAGGGTAGGAGTGGATAGCAGAGACATCCAAATACGCGGAGATGGGAGTAAGAAGGAGTGGTGTTATAGAGAATTTGTGTTGGAGTAAGATTAGATAGGTTTTGGCATGGGAGTATATTAAGGAGGTAGGTGGCCATGGAGAGAGCATGGTGCCAGAAAGATGGTGGAAGACCAGCGTGAATGAGAAGGGTGCGTACGATATTATTTATGGTACGAATAGTACGTTCGGCTTTACCATTTTGAGAGGAAGTATGCGGGCAAGATAGGCGGAGTGTCATCCCATTTTGATTACAGAAATTATGAAACTGAGTGTTTGTGTATTCGCCACCGTTGTCACACTGCAAGCATTTAACAGAGAGGCCAAATTGAGTGTGTATATATTTGTGAAGAGAAATAAAATGAGAGAACACTTCGGATTTTTGTCCCATAGGAAACGTCCATAAGAAGTTAGAATAATTATCAATGAATAGAACATAATATTTGTGACCTGTTGAACTCAGAATAGGGGACGTCCATACATCACTATGTATAATGTCAAATGGCATAGATGTTTTATTCATAGAAGCAGAAAAAGGCAATCGAACATGTTTGCCAAGTACACATGAAGAACAGGGGGCTTTGTTACAATTTGAATTTAAACTGACACGATTGTTGGTGCATAAAAATTCGAAAACTGAGCGACTAGGATGGCCCAGTCGATTGTGCCATGTATCAGCAGAAACAGACAACAGGGCCGATGGGGAGGGTGGCGGCGATGGAGTGAGTGGGTAGAGATCACCAGTGCTATTGCATCTCAGAATTTGGTTGCCCGTATGACGATCCTTCATAGAGAAACCAGAAGCATCAAATTCAATGGAAACATTATTGTCAGTGGTAAATCGACGAACAGAAATAAGATTCTTGACTAGTTGAGGAGCATGTAGAATATTGGATAATTGGAGAGGGGGTAGGGGCGGAGGAAGTTGTGTATGACCCATACCAAGAACAGGAATAGAGTGACCACTGCCAACCATAATTGAGTTTGAAGGAGACTTATTAAAATAAGACGAGAGCATACCTGAGTTGGAAGTCATATGGGAGGTAGCGCCGGTGTCCATGTACCAAGTAGGTTCAGGGGACTGAAGGGTCAGGGTGTGCATGGCTTGATCGATATCAGTAGGAGTATATGGGGAGAAATGGTGTGATGCGGCGTGGGCTTGGGATGGGCGAGGACCGAGGAGCCCGGGTTGAGGTGGGTTTGGCGGTGTAGAGGGAAAGGAGGGATAGGGGCATGGAGGGGTGAACCACGGCTGGGATGACCATCGCCATGGGGAATGTGACTGTCATGGGGAATAGGATTGTTGCCATGGAGGGCGGTTAGAACGGCCACGGCCGCGACCGCGACCACAGCCACGATGGGAGGGTCCGCGGAAATGGGGACGGGTGAGCGGGGAGTAGGAGGGTGGGGGGAGTGCGTTGGGGGGTTGGGAGAGGTATGTGGGTTTGTGGTGGTGGTGTTTAGGGCGGTATCAGCAATTTTGGCGGCAGAGGCAGTTTGCTTGGATTTTCGAGTTTCTTCGAGGATAAGGCGAGAGCGGGCCTCATAGAAGGTGGGAAGTGGATTGCTTTGTTGAATGATGGTGGCAACTCCGTCATAGTTTTCGTTCAAGCCACTGGCGAGTTGGAGAACAAGGCGTTGATCAGAGACAGAAGAACCAACATTAGACAATTGATCTGCAAGAGATTTTAGTTCTTGACAATAAGAGGAGACGTTAGAAAAATTATCAAGTCGTGTGTTAGAGAATTGATTTTCAAGATAAACAGCACGAGAGTGTTTGTTATCTTGAAATATGTTCTGGAGATTGGTCCAAGCTTTCTGAGCAGTAAGGTCCGGAGCAAGAATAGTGTGCAGTAAGTCGATAGAGATGGTACCATATATCCATTGGAGTACGATGGCATCGAGACGACTCCACAGTTCTGTGTCTTCAGTGCTTTTGTCTGTGGAGGAAGAAGCAGTAGATGAGGGTGAAATGATGTGATCGAGCACTTGATACGCTCGACAGTGAATTTTGAAGAGTTCAGACCAAGAAGAGTAGTGGCTTTTCTCCATCTCAAGAGTGATGGGAATGAAATTTTTGATGTTGGTGACAGCAAGTGCGGGATGAAACTTGGTGTCAGTCATTTGAGATGATAGAAATTGAGTGGTGGTGAGTGAAGAGCGGCGGTGGCGGGCGGCGGTGATGAGCTGCCGGCGGTGGGAAGAATGAGTGAGGAGAAATTATGGCTCTGATACCATAATAGATGAAATATCTTCCTTGCCTTGTATTGATTTCAATCAAGAGTATAAGTACAATGTTGTTTCCTATAATGCTCCACTAATCACGCTATCGTAATCACGCTAATTATGCTAACGTATCCTATCATTATGATACATGATATTAACATGTGCTAAATATGTTACAATCAATGTGATTATGATACATGATATTAACATGTGCTAAATATGTTACAATCAATGTGGATCATGAATACAAAATATTCTACACTTAATATCAAAATATTCATGTACGTGCAGAGAATTGAGTTTTCAGTAACAGAATACTTCTTCCTCACTGGTGCAATGCATTTATGATCATTCATTCTCCCAAGTTTGAACCCCAACCAGTAAGGGTCACTGCTACACCCAGTCTCAAAGGTAGTATAGAAAGGTAAATCATGTACCCAACGGCCCGCTAGCAGGAGCTTGGTCAAAGGTAAATGTGATACCCGGTTTGGAAAAAAATAGAGAAAAAAATGATGACAATTTTAAAAGAAAAATCCTTTCAATAACCCCTTTAATGACCTTATGTAACCCCCACTAATTCACATTTACATCCCACCCCACTAATACCCCTCATAATATATCATTAAGGATTAAAAGAAAAACTTCCACACACTATTGCTATAAGGCCAAACGGCCATTTGCTAAAGGAAATAGGAGGAGGCAAATTAAGAGAAAGTGTTAAAGAAAAGGAGGGTGCCGTGAGTTTGGTAAGGAAATGGAAAAGAAAAAGTGATGAGAGGAATAGATAAAAGAGAGGAAAAGAAAGAAGAAAAGGAGAAGGAAGGAAGAATGAAGGTCAACACTATCCCTAACACCAACATAACACCACCAAAATTGTTATTTTGAAACCAAGTGGTAGGTGACTCCTCTCTTTTTGAGTCAATTTCATATATTGATTTATTTGCTATATGCTTTATGTATGCTTTATTTTATTTGATGTAATATGAATTTATATATGTTATGTGTTGTATGCTTTAGTTGCTACCATTGTTGCATAAAAAGGTTATATACATGTTTAATATTTATTTCATGCTTTATTTTTTCCGCCTGTGAGAAAAAAATTGGTTTTTAAATTATATGTTCTAATTTAGGTTTGTGTGACCGGTTTTAGACAAAAACTTGGTTTACATACCCAAAAACAATAATCGGTGGAATATATAATAATAAAAAAACAATAGTCTAAGTTACGCTTTTGAATGTTTAATCTCAGGGTTCAATTTAAAGGGGTGTATTATAATGGAAATTAGAGTGGGAATTGAAGAGTATGTATAATTGAGGTTTTAGTAGATTGGGTTGAAAAGAAGGAAAAATGGCTGAGGGTAGTCTGTGGGCTGGCAGAATTTGGGCTGGAAAGAAAAGAAAGGAGGGTTTGTTTTGGGATACTTGAAATGAAAATTGGGGTTGAGTTTAAATTTAGGACAAATATTATTCTATTAAAATATAAAGGGAAAAAATGTACAGTTATCAAAAAAAAAATAATTAAAAAAAAGATAAATTAATAAGGTGGCATTAGTCTATATAAAATAATAAACAAAAAAAAGAGAAAAAAATGACGAATTAAATTAAAATCAAGGAGAAGAACAGTTTTCGAAGAAAAAATAGGTTAAAATGAATGTAATATAAGATACGTTGACAAACTCAATTAAAACTAAGTAGATACTCTGATAAGTAATAAGATCTACATTTGCTGGGAAAGGGGGTCATCTGGTTAAAAAGAAAATTTAGCTAAGATGAATTTATGAAATTATAAAGAATGTGAAAATGAGTGGGAAAAGAGGAAAGAGAAAAAGGAGAAAAATGTGTGGTACGGCATATTACATTGCATTTCATGGCATGTGCATTAGCATTGCATCCCTTCGGGACGTTGACTCCACGTTACGGAGCGTGTGTTCGCTGACTCCACGTTACGGAGCGTGTGTTCGCTGACTCCACGTTACGGAGCGTGTGGCCCTATGAGGCGTGTGGTCCTACGGGACGTGTGGCCCTATGAGGCGTGTGGTCCGACGGGGCGTGTGGCCTGACGAGGCGTGTGGTAGGATTTCCTCGAGGTTCATGCATTGCACGGTAGAGAGACAGGCATTCATGTGTTGAGATATCGTTGTGTGTGACACAAGCATGCATCATGACAATGCATAATTAATGTGCTGTGCTTTTATTTACTTATGCGGTTATTCATGTCTGTACATGTGCTACATGCTATTTGTTGTCATATATGAAATTGTTCGAGAAGAGGCGGGTACCTACTGGGTGATATTTCTATATCACTCACCCCTTCATTTTTTTTTCAGGTGAACAGGAGTATGATTATATTTACATAGAGGACGGAGCGGAGTACGGACAGTGGGGTAACTAGCTCGGGACCAGAAGATGTAGAATCCTTCTATTTCATTTATATCAGTTATGAGTTGTACTGCATTTCAGACTTGTTTCCATTTGAGATACAGTTTGGGGTTGTAATAAATAAATGTTTAATTCATTTTCTTTATTTCTGCTGCGAAATTTCCTACGTCACTGCTGACGTGAAGGAGAATTGAACGACGCTTTGTAGCTCTCGTAGTAGACTACGGCGGGTGCATCGTTTCCGATACTAGGGCTCGGAAGACAGTAAATCAGGTACCCAACGGCCCGCTAGCGGAAGCTTGGTCATTTACACAATAGTCTACATAAGGAGCTTTCCAGCAATGCAGCCTGCAGGCAAGCCTAAATGCCAAGAAGCTCTCACACTATACACTTGCTGGGAAGGGGCTTTCTTGCTTTTGACAAGATTTGAACTCCTGACCTCCCTTTCGAGAACTCCTGTCCGAAACCAGTTGAGTTATGTCCTGGAGACTTCATTCTCCCAATTTCTATGTAATATATATCAGACTTCGACGGTCTTTATCGCTTCATTTCTAAGAAGTTTTATAAAAAAATATAAATTAGATCATTCATCAGCTTACTAATTGAAAGGTGTAAAACTTGATGACACGAGATATCTAAACCTAAAGTGACTCGTGAATCCTAACTATTCTCACAATTTCTTGTGAACTTAATTATACAGTCCCGATGAGCACACGAAAGTGACTTGTATGAAATTTTTCATTCTCGATAGCCACAAGTTCTCTACTTACCATATCGGTAAAGGGCGGAACAGTATCTTCCATTTAATTTTTCTCCATTCCCAGAACAATAATTATTTGACTCGATCTACCAGATATCTGGTTTAATGTATGAAATGAATCATCAAAGTAGAAGTGTTCAAGATCTTCTGTCTCCCACAGCAACTTGTATTTTCTTCCTCTACAATTTTTCTAGACTTTTGCTTGGGCGTGGTTTCGTGAAGGCGTTACTTTATTACATCCTCTGACTTTTGCCATTCACGAGATATATCTACAGTGTATATGGTCATGTTACTTGATTAGATCATGTGGCTTTTGCCATTCAAGGGGCATGTCTAAATCCACATCGGAAGACCAAGTGAATTATGTAGACTTTGTAACTACTACCACACTCTCATATACCTATGAACAGAACATTGGTACGTTGAATTTTAGAAAATGGGTAAATTTTAAAATGATTCAAAAGTAACTATATGCATTATAGTAGTACTAGTTTGTAACTAATAGTACATTAATACAACTCTCAAGCTTTTCACTAGAATAGATGGACATTGTATCTTCTATACATGGGTAAGATAGTGTCCATCTACTTCAACCCCACATAATAACTTCAATTCAAAAGTATACGATAAGTTGATAGAATTTATACTACCATAAATCTAGAATTTCTCACCCACATAATAAATACAAAACTTAGATGGTAAGTTTTAATCTAACGGCAGCAAACCTTCCGGAGAAACCATTGGGGATTAGAAGCTATACTGATTCAATGAATTCATCGGAACTTAAAAAAAAGTTAGAAGACTCGGCAATCGAGTATAAATGTAAATGCGGAAAATTGTGGGGACTAACTCTTTGTTTATAGGAATTGGTTACGTTTTAGCCAATGGGTTTATTCCCGAAATCAATTAAAGTCATGTGTGAATTATGTGTAAACAACAACATTACTTTATTGTCTTAAGATCTCCCGCATATGGCGGGGTATGAAGGGTTGATTGTATACAACTATACACATGTGTTAGAAACATAGAGGTTGTTTCCCTATGACCCATAATGTAATTGCGTCTGTGTCAATCAACTGCTAATTCATGATAAAACAATCACATCTAATTTAGTGAGACATATTGATTTATTTCATCATATTTCAAAATCAAACAAGAGTGTCCTTTTTCTACATTAGAAATGAAAATGTGAATAATGTGTAAAGAAACCCTAAAAAGGAAGATACTGCAAGCTCATCCCATAAGTTGCTAGTAACTTAGAATTTCCATTCTACAACAGGTTCTAGGATTCATGCAAAATACAGAAGAAGAAAAATATTAAAGCAGACGGCACTAAAAGCGGGAAAGGCAACAAGAAACACTGCCAACGGGATAAACAATCTGCAGATGTAAATAAACGACAACGGTTGAAACGTAAAAGATCATCATCCAAACTGTCACGTTAAGTTTTACCCTTACTTAACTATCAATGCTTCAAGTGAAGATAAGGATCAAGATCATGTCACCCTCCTTGCCAAGGCTTTTCCTTCACTAACATTGCTTTGACAATTCATGAAGCTTTCTTGAATTAAAATAATTAAGAGAATTTCCAGCATCAGCACTGCTCGTTGACATTGTATCGTATTTGTGAAGCGTAACCAAATAGGATTAAATATATAGTCCATAAGTTAAAACATCCATTGTGATATAACGGCTCTATACAGCTGTCATAAAATAATAAAATTTATACTAGCCGTAGTCATGTACCTTTCTCACAGGTAGTTGAGCAGGAACTTAGCTTCAAGGGAATTCCTTTACTAAGAATCAATCAAAAAAAGGTATGTTATTGTTCGCAATAACACCAAAGGTAGCACTAGTAGGCTGGTTATACAACGACGAAGTAGAAGAAGAAGGAGAAGAAGAGGGAGGAACAACCACGGAAGGCGGGGGAGGGGGAGGGGGAGGGGGTGGAGGGGTAGTAGGTGCTTGTGGCATCTCAACAATAGAAACAGCTCCAGAGGAAATCAAAGCAGTGCGTGTTGAAGCAACGATAGTGGTTGCTGCTTCTCTATATTTATATCTAAGTATTTCAGTCCTTACAGCATGAAGCTCAGCTTGCAATGATTGGACTTGGTGGTGTAAAGCTGAGATTGCTCCCATGCATCCATACACTGGATCTCTTAACCTCACGTTCGCTTCATACACCAAACTGTTTGCTGCATCAGCCCTTTGACTCTCTGGCACCTCCTGGAAAACCACCGGTAGAATTTGAGTATAATTGTATATCTATCACATTGTTTCTATTTGCGTCAAGAATACACGCTTCTTTGACTTCGGAATATGATGGAATATAAAAAAAATGACTCACTAAATTGGCTACGTTTCTTATATCGTGAAGTAGCAGTTGATCGACACAATTTGATGCAATTTTCATTATGGGTCATCGGGAAACAACATCTGTATGTTTCTAACACATGGATATAGTTGCATACATCCGACCCTCATATCCCGACATATAGATGAGAGCCTCTGAAGCAATATGGTAATGTTGTTGTTGCGTATATCTATCACATCTCTTATGATATTGTGTGTTTCATCTAATATGTTGATGTTGTTGTTGTTTTCATCCATGTGATGAAACAAAAGATGCCATAAAAATTAGAATGGAAGATCCGATCTGACTTGGATCACAACCAACGATTTGCCTCTACTATCTTTATGTTTTTGGCATATGCATATCGTGTAATCATGACTACCTTTCTCCAACCATAATCTATTATAATTGCACGTGCCATATCTTGAACAATAAACTACTAAAAATGGAATTTCTATAACTTTGGGGTACAAGAATCATAGGAAGGATAAATTGCTAAAGAAAATAAAGAAAAAGGGTTTACTTGTTTACCGTGAGCATCTTGGAAACGTTGCTAGCACCAAAGACTTTGTGAACAGCAGCAAATTTATGGGGTTCGTGTGGGGAGAAGTAGGGAGAAAAAGGGCACTCTTCTGCACATCTCCTCCTCAAAAGCTTACAAGCAGCACATGGTGTTATGGTGTTCAAGCTTCCGGGAGGTCCTACCATATGTCTTCTTCCCATATGCGTGGATGCATCCAACTCTGTCTTTATTTTCTTGGCTATTTCATCTAACCTCTCCCTAACAAGGAACACAAAAAGACACAATATACATATACAAGTTAAATTAGCTAAAGATTTGTTATATATTTTTGACTTATATTATCATGAATCATTGACTTACCTTTCTCTTGACATCCAAGATTTTGCCAACTATCTTGATTCACGATGGAAGGATATGGAGAGGAGAGATTCAACTTTGAAGATGGAAGACGGAAAGGGGGAGGAAAATAAGAAAATACTTTGATAAAGAGAGTGCTTAAAAGGCAAGCAATCAATGAAAAGTAGGTCAATGTTTTTTTTTCATAGTAAACAAAGAAATTAAGTAATCTCTATTTTGATGTGACCCAAGTTAAATTTTATAAGTTAGTATTTTTATTTTATCTTTAATTTGTTACTTGAGTTAAAATAGAGAGTAATCATATAAGTGATAATTGAATGGTTGATATAAAACTTTGACTCATAATAGTTACAATTTTTTAAAAACTAAATAATATTTTTTGATAAATTAAAATAAAAAAGATGATAGTATTTTTGAGGCAGAACGGAAACGGTGTAACTTTGATGTAAAATGTATATTACTTCTTGGGTATAGCTAGAGTAGGACGGCAGCAAGTGCAGGAAGTCATTACTGAGATATCATTATTATATCATTGCAAGTTGAACTTTTTACCTCATTTAACCAAATCAGGTGGTCGGACACCTAATTTATATAATTCACAAAGCTCAAATAGGCTGAGACAGTAAGATTCAAAACGCGGGATTTCGTCTTTTGCTACTAGGAGAAAAGAAAAATAATAACATCTCCAAATCATGTCCCATATGCTATAGTCAAATATAACATAAGTTTAGTGGTAGCAAAAGGACATTTCCTTTGGCCTTCACGGCCTCCACCGTCCCACCTCCAATGAGAATTGTGAATTATGCAAATCAGGTGTTCTTGGGTGAGGACTTTATGCATTGATTTACACAGGTGTCTCCCCGTAAACCAGGCATTCGGCCTAGCAGCAGGGGAACACTCATACTCTGCATGTTCTTGGAATCGAACTCTTGACCTCTTGAAGCAAATTCTAATCCAAGTACCAACTTGTCTATGTCTCGAGACATAAGATAAGTTTATACCTCTTACTGGAATGGAGTGAACATTTTTGACAAATGCAAAGATCTAAAATAAGTGCAGTTTGTTCGGTATTCGCAGGTTAATATCTAGAGACATTTACACCGAACACTATAGTTTAGGATTTTCCCCCCATCTTTGACCTCTGAAACTTTTCACCTTTTTTTGCCTAATAATATACTTGGGTAGTATTAATGAATGATTTTTAATACTAGGTTGTGCAAACTTTGGTCATCAAATCACCATTTTTTGCTTCCAAATTACAAGCTTAAGATTCAAACCACAAATCAGCTTGCAAGTGAAGATATGGTCTGTCTGCTTTAATTGTGTTGAATTGATCTATAGTCACTAGTATCTCTGATCTGACATGCAAGACAAACATGCAAGACAAACATGATAAAGCGAGATAGAAAAAGGTCATCCAAACATTTGAAACTCATTCGTCATAAGGGATTTCAGAAAGATTTGATCGTAGATAGAGATTGAAACCTGTGCGGTGGTAGGGGCGGATGTAGCCAGGTGGATCAATGCTTAAAATAACAATAAGTTCGACATAAAGAGAGTACGTCCGGGAGTAGGGAGAGTAACCTTAACAGGTTAAGAGAGGTACCGTACATACATACAGGAGGAATCCTAGTAATATTTTGTGTAGAAGAATGAACAAGAATTCTAGGTAGACTCCCCCTATTTTCTTGAATGCCCGGGATAAATCTCCTTATTCGTAAGGACTCTTAAGTCCGGTGGAAAGCCTTATCCTTTATCAAGAGGCACTTCTTCATTATTGGCGCGCGGGGTGCTTTACATATGGAGCTTGAAAGTTGCACGAGGGCACCCTGCCTTTTGAGTTCAGGGGTCCTCTAGGACTCGATGACCCTTAGTTCAATGAGGCTTGTAAATTAACAAAGTCCAGGACTCGAAGGCCTTGTGCCTGTCGAATATGAAAAGATGGTATGTAGTTGACCTCAAGACCAATCATTGTCTTCTGCGTCCATATACTTGCATCTACTATTTGTATAATATATATATATATATATATATATATATATATATGCACAATATTATTTTTTTACTAGTAGTTAATTTATATTCATTCATAACTAGCCCTATCTGAAACCAAGATTATTTAGCTTTGAGTATTTTTTTTACTTTCACCACACTTGTCTTCAGAAGAGATTGTAGACTTGATATGTATGATCCTCCTGATGCCAAAAAAAGACCAAGCCATTTAGTTTACTGGGAATGACACGTAAGCAAATCGTGATGATTTCCTCATCTTTTTATCAATGTCAACTTCTTTCCCTTTTTTCCCAACAACAACATTACTCATTGCCTCCCACTTTTGACGGGAGTATGAGGGATCGGATATACTCAACCATACCCAGAAACACAAAGAAGCTTCCCATCCATAATGAAAATTATGTCACTACTTCACTGTCCGTATTGTAGCGATCTGCCCTGTTTCAATTGCACAGTTAATTGGGCGACCATTGAAAGTTGACGAGCCAGGATGCAAGAAAGTCAGCTGGAGAAATGGCTGGAAGTTAGAAGGAAACACGATACGTCGACAAGTACAATGCCTCAGATTAATATTATTGATCCAAAGGAAGCCAATATGCGAGCCTCTGCTGAGGAAAATGAGTTGCAGTTGGTGAAAGAAAATGATGTTGTGATGGAGAATGATGAGGTATGTGAAGAAAACAATTCTGAGATACATGCACCACTTGTAGGTGTATCTTCAAAGAGACCAATTGATATTCACAGCCCATTGGAGGTCTCAACGAAAAGGGTTGAAGATGCCTCACTTTATGTTGCAGAGAATACTCAAATCGAGCACTGTGAGAAGTGAAATTATGAGGTGGGTGAAGAAAACAATCATGAGGTGGCAGATCCAGTCCAGTGTCATGAACACACTAATGATATTAATTCTGGTTAGCTTGGCCATCAGGACGAGCTTAGAAAGGGGACTTAATACTCTTGAAAAAGCATCATGATGGGATACTGGGGATGAAAAAAGAAGCATCTAATGGACTCTCAGCTCATATGTATGTGCATCTTAGAAAAAAAAAATTAATAAAAATGTTGACACTGGTTTAGAAAAACTGGTTTCATTTTAAGATTTACTAATTTACCGTGACAGACAAGTCGCATAATTGAAGTCTCAGGATAATTACTCGAACAAAAGATCTTACTTTAAAGCTTAGAAATTTTTTTTTCTCGTTAACCACATATTCAGTTCATAAAGAGTGTTTTAGTTCTTACAAGTTTGCTATATATTGAGTAGTTTGTTTAATCTTACATAGTTAGGCTTCATCATTAGCTTTCTGTTTTTCTTTTTTAAGTTTTATATAAAATGTAATATTGTTATTCTTCCACGATGAGAATATTTAATAAAATAGGAGCTATGGCTTCTGTGGATTGGGAAAAAAAAAAAATGCCAGCTGCCTCTAAGCTCGCCCACGTGTGGCTTTTAGTAGACTGTTGACTTTTGATACTGACCGAGTGGGCTCCACCTCTCTGCTTTAGCCAAGGACTGAGTTTTTGTTCTAGTCAATGATTTTTTTTTTTCTTTTTGGTTTTTTCGGAATCACAATTTAGAAGCAAAGCAATAATCAAATATGAAAGCTGTCTTTGTTATTTGAATGGTATATTATTTTTCAGGTGTTACATGTTCGAAACCAGAGACAGTCACAGTGTAGTTATTTTATTGTTTCATGCGTATGAAATTTTTGACTCATTGGAATACGGATACTGACACAGTTTGTTATAAATATCTTGTGCATCTCTGTATATGGGACCGGATCTTTTCACCCCCTTTTCCACCACCCGACACATTACCTTCCTTAAAAAAAATCACTTGCAAGTAATAATAACTATGCAACTAATCAAAACCATTGTTAGGTAGACATATTAAGGTTAAGGGTTGATATTCAAAGTTCAAACGCTACAATCTAATGAAGAGAACTTTTGCATTTTAAGTAACACGAAAACAGTTATTAATTCATATGTATGATGATATTAGTTTGTTTCTGAAGAATGTCTTGTGTCCGTTTGGTGACATGTAATTGTATAATGTTATCAGTCTTATAATAGAAATGAAAATACAAATTCTATGTCCGTATTCGATTGACCTTCCTTCTAATACACATGAAAATATGATGAAATAAAGCAAAATAAATCACTAAATTGTATATACATTTTATATCGTGAAGTAATAGTTGATCGACACAGCTTAACGCAATCTTCATTATGAGTAATCAAGAAACAACATCTGTGTGTTTCGACTATATGTATATGATTACGTATATTCGACCCCTATACCCCCGTCACAGGCAGAAACCAATGAGGTAATGTTGTTGCTGGTTCTACCATATAACGGTACAGTGTGTCTGGCATTTTTTTTTTTTTCTTAAAGAAATATAGTATGGCCTTTTAACTCAATGCCTTCTCTCTTTTAAACATTGTTTTTGAATGGACACTCATTTCAAATTTCGAACTTCTTCTTCTTCCTTTTCTTTTTTAAAACTCAAACTTCGATATTTGAAGCAGTACATCTGGAACCAGTGCACGTGGCTGATCACGTGTAAACCACAGAACATAAAAGTACTAAAAGATGGAGAATATGCTGACAAAGCAAGATAATTATTTTTGGAGCTTTTGAATTTGGTTTCAACTTTTCACCGTTTGTTTCACCCACATCTGATCTTTTTTAACTGTTGCTTATAGTTGGAAAATAATGTAAGACTCAAACCTTGAAAACAGAAAAAGCACTTCTCTAAGTAAATCAAGCATTATATATATGTGTATACAGATGCGTGTGTATGTATATATAAGTGTATATATGCATACTCATATAATTAATTAGTGATAATGTTCCTTACTGCATTCAAGTAATCAATGTTTTCAGAAATTAAAATATAGGTATATGTCGAGGGAGTCAGAGTTCAGAAGCTTCGAGCATCACTTGCTGCATTTATTGTCCCATCTTTTTAAGTAGTACTACTAGTACTTGTTCACATGTGAGAGCCACATGATCTCAAAACAGAAATCAATGGAATCATATAATTCAAATTTCATCAACCATCTTCTAATTTCTCTCACGATCATACTTCCGTTTGTAGATCTTATGATAGGTATACTTTTTTAATAAGAAAGATAGAGTAGAAAATATAACACCAGCAGATGCAACTAAAAGTGCCAATGCCACTCGTACTAATCTGAATCATATGGAGAGTGACATTTTTTTCCCCATATAGTCTGTCCACTAAACCGTAACTTTTGAGATAATCAAATATCATTTTTAATGGCTATCACTTTTTGGATTAGTTAAAACCATTATTTCAAATTTAGTCAGAGTGTAAGATTTTATACACCTAAACATTCAAGGTGATTGTCCTAATTAAGAAAAATGAGAAATTAAATGCAGCATTTTTGAACGAAAAATAAGCCGGAAATAAAATTTTATTCTTGTTACTTTTTTATGTACGCTCCTGCCAGGGGTTAGGATCTTATCATCTCACCTGTCACCGCAGGACACGTGGCAGCAGGGGTGGGTGGTGAAGCTACATGCGGGTCACTCTCATATCCTTACCACCCACCCCCTGTTGCCACGTGTCACGCGGTGACGCGTGAAGTGAAAGAAAAATGGGTAAAGTGATCTCATCTGCTGCCAGGAAACATTTTACTTGGTTATAGTAACACTGCAAAGCTTGAGAAGACTACCGATGGTTAACGTCGTACTTTATAAGGTCGTATGTAAATGAATATCATATTGGAGAATCTTTTTAAAGAGGAAAGAAAAGACGTACTTGTATTCCTCACGTCAATCAGATTTCATTTAACAACGTAAGAGACTGTTGAGTTCCTGATTTACATCTTCTATTATATTTTTTAAAACTGGAGTGGTGAAGACCTAAGAGGCCAAAGATATTTACCTTTTGCTTCCAGATTTTCCGTACACAAATGTTAAGTAACCTTCATGACAAATATCATATGAATTACTCTTCTATATCCTATTTTACCATTATATGACATATGATGATTCCATTAGTCCCATTTCAATTTAGGAATTTCACAAATTGATTCGCCAATTAGCATAACAAAAATGAAACGTACTTACTTAAGTTTCATTACCCTGCTAAAGAAGTTTGTCCCTTGGACTCATCAGTTCAAACCTTCAATGTACCAAAGGAGACGGTAGATTGTAAATTTTGGTCTTAGAAGATAGAGCACAATATATCCCATATGGGCTTGTACCAAAGTTGCTGATAGAGTTAATTGCTAAAAAAACTAGCAGCAACAACATTATCCATTGTATTAGAGGCTCCCGCTTATGGTGAGGTATAAGGGGTCGGATGTACGCAATCATACTCACTATTAGAAACACATAGAAGTTGTTTCCCGATGACCCATAGTGAAAATTGCGTCAAACTGTGTCGATCAACTGCTACTTCACAATATAAGAAGCGCAACCAATTTAGTGAATCATTTTGCTTTATTCCATCATATTCCAAAGTCAAGAAAGAGTGTGTCGTTTACTCAATTGGAAATGGAACTTAATTGCTAAAAAACTGGCAAGAAATTCAATTCATATAACACAGCAATGCAGTTTATCAACCAATTACTTGCTAAGCAATCAAGATTGCTGAAAACTACAACATTCAGATCATGCTATTAACTGAATGGTCTCAACCCATAAACTGTATGGTCTTAACATTTGTTCTAAAAACTCAATTAGACTCTTTCCGATATAGCAAGAACTTCGTCATGCGGCATCATCGAGCATAAGCTTGAACAGGGTGGCAGAGCAGCCAAGGGACCTCACATTTGTACCACGACGAATACCAAAGCATAGAGTAGGAGCAGATGATTCATCAGTTGTTTCTTCCACCCTCGATCGATTTGACAATCTTGGACTAGATAACATATGTGCTCCTCTTGCTTTTCTAGATGGAGATGATGGAACAGAACGAGCTGTACGCCAGGGAGATGACGAAGAAGAGGATGATGATGAAGAACTTGACGATAACGAACCAGGTGTGGGCTGAGCCTGGCTTGTCCTCAAACTTAGCCGAGGAAGAACACCTTGGAAGAGATTAGACATGGAATGCTTCTTTGTCAACTTCTTAGCAGGGCTGCATTTGTATGAAGGCGGAGGCGTGAGTGGAGGCACTGGACGATACGAACGCTCGTGGCAATTGACTATAGGCGTCCCTGGTTGAGATTCCCACTGGAATGGAATAGCAATCGAGACATCTCCATAGTAGACTTCACGAATCGAATTTCCAAGTGACATGTCCCTGGAAAGCTGCTTGTTGTCATGCATCTCCTCAGACTTCAATTCGATGCGCTTCATGGAAACATCTGAGGGATTCATGATCTGCATTTTCCTTTCTGAAATCTACCTGTTTTTCTGAGGATATAAAAAGAGAATGTGATTATGATATAACAAGAGAAGTAAGAAATAAATGTGATTATGATTTAACAAGAGAAGGACAAGGTTTATAAAATCCAGGTGAACTCCTGAATTTCCTTAGAGAAAGAGGTCTGACTGAGATTTTTTGGGTTCTTTATATGGTCAGATTACCATAGCAGAGGTGTCCTATATGTCATTAATTGTTCTCTTGTTTCTATCTCCCTGACTTTGGAGTTCTCCATGCTACTAGTACCAGTAATTATTTATTTATTTATTTTTCAAATATCCTTACTTCGTGCTTAACACCACACGTTACCGCATATTATATAAAAAGTTCAAAACAGGAATTGACCATTACGAGTTGACTTAGTTTGGGCTACCTACCATATGCAGATCTTCTGGGAAAAAAGCCAGAGAGAGAGAGAGAGGCAAGTGTAGACATGAATTAAAGTTACAGCTAGTAGATCTTAAGACTAAAACAGTCAACATTTTTACCTCGAATTTATGCTGTAAAGAAAATGTGAGCATTTGCACATCAAACGTCATCAAAGCTTAACACCAATAATTGCACTTTTGGAATGGACTGACTCCCTGAGCAGCTGGTGCTTTGAGATTTCTATATTCAAGTGATCCATGTGTCCAATTTAAGGTCTAACCAAGACTCTGATTACAACTCTGATCTAGAATGCACCTTCATCCCTGCAATCATGACAAGTCAATTATAGAATGCATGTGTAGTGGTCAAATTTCAAAATTTTTTCACTATCCTCAAATGTGATAAATAACAAATCTCACTGTCGAGAAGAGGTCTGAGGGTTCTCCCTTCCCTCCCCCTCCTCCCCCAATTTTTATTTTTATTTTTGAGGAAAAAGCGTAAGAGAAATGATTGATCCATATAGCCGACTCCACATAGTGGGAAAAATGCTTGAGTGTTAAATGCTTGAGTGTTGTTGTTGAAGAGGTCTCAGTTTTGTTGGTCTCACATTGAGCTAACCACGGCATCGCCTATATTGGCGAATATGGAGCCCAGTCTAATGACATAAACAAATCATTCAAAAAGGAAGTGCTGACTTCTTAAACTACACCAGCCTGCAAGAAAATCTGAACAACAACGAATACAAGTTTTAATGTAAACTATTAACCCCAAAAGTCATTAATAGTACATTTGTATAATGAACCATTACTCCAACGTGACATATGCCAATCATCATATCAACGTATTATGCATAAACGATAGATATATCAGTTAAACGGATAAATCCCACCAGTACAAAATTTAAACCGTTTACATTGTGAAAGCTGTCTTCATCTATATTATCAAGCCCCTAGTCATGCAAGATATTCAGGCACACGGACCATCTAAGCCAGAAACTGGCCACGACTTAGATCAGTCTAACACAGTTCTTTCTCAGTATTGTGCTTGGTAAAACATATGTCACAGGGACAGTGAACAATCAATTGACTCAAGACTTCTTTTACTTCCCTTTTTTTCCTTCTCAATTCCAGGTCTAGATAAGCTGAATCTGACACCTGAAGAGGCACTAAGGACATATAACTATTACCATATGACATCAAAGCAACAAAATGGTGACTGGGGGCTTTCGGACCGAGCTTATCACATGTAGAACTCCAACAAAAGATGTTCTTAAACTGAAGCCCATGAAATATTTATAGGGCATCTTTTATGTTCCCACACTTGGAGTATATATCTATAAGAGCATTTCCCAAAACAGCATCGACCCTCAATCTGTTCCGCTTTATATAAGTACAAAGCCACTCGCCCATATATAAAGTTCCTAGATGCGCACATGCAGATAACAAGCTAATCATTGTCACCTCAGTTGGCATCAGGTTTTCAGCCTGCATCCTTTGAAACAAATCAATTGCTTTCCTAAATTCCCGACACTACACAACCCGTTATCAAAAGTATTCCATGTAATTCTTAGCTTGCCCCATCTAGAAAAACAACTCTTCCGCATCAGTCATATGTGCAGTCTTACAGTATCCATCAATCATCGCATTCCATGATATTAGATCTTTTCTTGGACTCTGATCAAAGAGCAACTGCGGCAGATTCAACAGCACCCACCTTACAATAGCTAGCAATCATGGAGTTCCAAGAACTTGTGTTCCTCTCAAGACATACCATTAAAAAGTTATTCTCCTCCTCATAACGCTCAAACACCAATCATGGCGATATTCGCCACAACATCACTCTCAGGCATTTCCGCAAATACCCTTTTTGCCTATCCCAAGTCCACGGCTTTTGCATAAAAATGAAGCAACCCGGTATGCGAAATCACGTCAAACCCAAAACCAACAACAATAACTTGAGAATGAAACGCTCTCCCCAAAGTTACCGCCTCAAATTCAGCACATGAGCGAAGCATAAAAGAGAAATTAAGTTTGCGGGGAAACAAATTAAAGGAACTCAACCCGTTATAAACATCCACAAAATCTTGAACATTTTTAGAGTTCAAAACTTCCACAACGTACCTTCCAGCCTTGGTGGGTCCTGCAATATCTGTTTCGCATAATGAGCATTCTGAGAAAGATAGCATGAAGAGAGAAAATCAGCGAAGGTAGATGAGTAATTGAGGGTCCCATTGCTGAGAATTTGGCATGAATTTGCTTTAACTGTTTGTGCGTTAAAAGATTCTTGTAGTGGAAGAATATGAAGGTGGATTATCCATCCGTGATGCGAGAGAACTGTGGGTAAAATTCATCGAAAGATAGAAATAGGCAAACAAGAATATAGAAGTTGATCGTTTGTGCTCTTGCCCGCTAACATTTGAAATCTAGTTGCCTTCCCTGTGATATTGAATGATAAATGATAATGCCCAGTTTTGATCAACTAATGTTGTGTTAAAGTGAGATATCAAATTGATAAAATATGTGGTTTTATTTGAATGATATACGGTGTATTATATATACAAGGTGTATGTTTTTTTAACAAAACTATGTAGTTTATTATTTTGACACCTAATTTTGACGTATAACTTTGATAGGTGATCTCTATCTGATTTTGATGTATAACTTTGATAGGTGATCTCTATCTGATTTTGATGTATAACTTTGATAGGTGATCTCTATCTGATTTTGACGTATAATTTTAATAGGTGATCTCTACTCAATAACACTAATACTTTTTCCTTTTTCTTAACAAAAGGCATATTACTAAATATTTGTAATGATTTTCTCAAACAAATTATTACACATTTTAGAATTTAAATTAAAATATTTAATTTCCTTTCATCTCAGCCAACCCAAGGTTTGAAAGTAAATCACGTTGATCATCCGCGATTACCAGTCCCTTTTTCCATGAAATATGTGGTTTTATTACTGAAGAGCTCAAATTTTTGTACATAGTTTCCGTGAATTCTTTTCAGCTTTCATAACTAAACATGATTGCGCTATATCACTGTTATTATTATTCTGACCACATTAATTTTTAATGCTAACAAGTGGTAATTTTGTATGACCATAAGCAATATAACCAATCGACTTAGGACAGGCCATAGATCATCTACCAAATTTTTTACGGTCACTTTGATGCATAAGTTTAAAACAACAATGACGTCCCTCTTGTAGTGGTAAAAGTTTTGGGAAAAAATAATAATAAAACGTCTACACGAAATTTAAGTATAATAACTGAATAGGTGATCTCTACCCCGTAAGGTCATCTGTCCATGACTATACGTAGATTCTAAAATAAAGAATCAACAAGAAAATTAAAAATAAAGAACCTATGGGTACTCTAAACTTCTAAACAGCTCTTTAAAGGGCAATACATTTTCTTTACATTTGCTAAAAAAAAAACTAGTGGACGAAATTGATAAGAGACCATCCAAGAATTCGAACCTAAGTGATCTATCTATAACCAGAATGAAGTCAAACTAACTGAAGGTCCGAACTGACTGATGTTCTTTCGAGAGCAGTATGGGCTAATGAAGCATGAGAATCATATTAGCATTGGAACAGAAAGAAAACTTGGTCATTTATTAATAAGATCATATTCACGCTTGAGAAGAGAGGAGCCGTGGTGGTCCCTTGGACCGCCCGGATCCAACAAATAAATTGAAAGTTGGATCTACATCGGATCTTTGCATAAAATTGCAATTCAGAATCCATTTTTTTTCAGGGCCAGAAAAAAGTTCAAGACAATTTTAACTGTGGAAGGAAAAATGAAACATAGCATTCAATTTTTGCTTTCTGAACATTCCACTTTTCCATTACTCCCATAATGCACTTGACATATATATTAATCTTTTTCTTTTGGTACTTCACAAATGCTTGTTAATATAAAACTTTCAAATATCAGGTGTATCGTAAAACATAGTAAAATGCAGGTACTTCTAACGATGGGTAGCCAAATCTGCTAAAGAAAACAGTTAGCGTACGGTTTCTGACTTTTCACTTTCTTCCTTTTTTTTTTCCCCGAGATATTACAGACTACTACGGTCCCAAAAACATTGTCACGGCTATTTATAGTTAAAAATTAATTATGAAAACATTTTTAAACAGGAGTACTAGGTGCTTCAATCATCATTTCTATTTCATACGGCAGTTTTTGAGATTAAAGTAAAAAAAAAAAAAACCTTAAAAAGGGGAAGGTTATTAGTCTCGTGAAAATTCACAGCATTTACTAGTGACGCTCGATTTTGATGTCAATTCCTCTTTTTGGCCCCTAAAGAAACTTGCATAATCCTTTCCCTAAAAAGGCAGGAAGTTATGTTAGGCAACGGAAAATTACGTTTGGCCAAAACCAATCACATCAATGCCGGTAGGTCTCAAATTTCAACATTGAAAACGCTTGGTGTAGCCAGTAAAGGCTTACCCAGAATTATTTCCAGTGGCAGCGTAAACGCGGCTTTACCTACTACTTTCAAAAAATTGGTAAACCTGAATTTCCCCTTCAGAGATAAAACTCAGAAACCAAGAATTGAAATATGATTTTCAAGTTAATTACATGCTCTCTTTTAATATTTTGTAATTGATGTTTACAAAATAATACCATTATTGTACGGAAAGTTATTTCTTCCGTTCAGTGACAAAAAACAAAAGAAAGAGAGTTAAAACTTCGTTAGAAATTGTGTTTTCATTTGACTCATAAATTAAGTGACGACACAAACACAACTGATCATCATTTAAAGTTTTCTTCAAGAAGTTGATCATTATGAAAGGTAAAACACATTAATACTACAAAATGAAGAGAGAATTACCAATCTATGGTTTCAGAAACCTAGCTATCTTACAGAGGGCTGTCCTTAAACTTCGTACACCCGCACCAGTTTTTGAGCTAATCATCATCTGAGACAAAACAAATAGCAAGACAGTAAGCACACAGAAGGTGAGGCAACAACGGTGCAAACGCAAAGCATAAGAATAAAGTATATGTGGTACCGCAGGCTGAACTGCAGACTTGTTTCCCTTGAGTTTCTGCAGAATTAGAAGGAATTTATCAACTTTAAACTCACTATAGACTAGTGCGAGATTTGCATATCATGATCTTATTGTCTTTACCTCTTCTATTTGCATCGCGCGCCTTGCTACATCAATAGGGAAAACGAGATCAGTCTTTGTTAAAACAATCTGGTACTTCGTCTGATACCTGCACATTCACCAGTGAAACAGGATGGTTAATAGAATACAAATCTAAAAAAAACACACACCCTTGCTTACTCCATGCCTTTGTTGCATAATGACTTGAAAAATCACCAGAAAGAGTGGCACTTAGGAAACGCATGCCATGTAAATACATAAATACATACATGGTATCAGCATTTCAGAAAAGAAATTATTTTTCTGCCTAGCCACATTCACACCCTCAATCTACCAATTCACCCGCCGAAGGCAGGAAAACAGAGTGAAAGCAAGGTGAACTTTGTTTTGCCTAAGTACCAAGGTTTTACCTTTCCATCAAATCAATAAGTTCATAATCTCTGGCCTTCATTCCCCATTTTGTGTCAATAAGAAGACAAACTCTCTTTAGTCCAGCGCGTGTGGAGATATACTCTTTCACCTGCGAATTGCAAGTGTTATAACGACAGGCATATAGGGATAAGAATGCCATAAATCCAAACAAATATAAGATGAGAAGATACAATAACTGTATGATGCAAAAGGTCACCAGGATAGTTGGGAAAAACATAGTCTATAACCTCATGCACAGCGGTCTCAAGTACAGCTATTCAACAAAATATACATTACGTGAGATAGTTGTTACCAGAAAGACGTCAAACATTTATACATTTAGCCAAGAAATGAGCCAGTTCTCATTTATAAGTAACGTATTAAAGGAAAAAAAGCCAGAAACAATGAAGCTATCAAACCAATAGATGAACCATGTTGGAATGTTCTCCTGCCAAAAGGAAATGCTTGTAAGCCAAGCAATAAAGTAAATATTTCATTCCAGCCTCATGAATACCGTGAAAATAGCGCACCGTATTTAGCACACCATGCAAGTACCTATTTTCTTTGGCTAAGTACCTGCTCCACCGATAAAGCATCTTGAAATGCTAAATTGAGTTCCCTTCTTCAGGCAATAGTTTTACTAATATGAGTAATATCTCAAAGATGTCCTCAAAATATTGAAACACAGCATAACCTCTAATTCATGGACCAATATTTGGTTAAGCAGAACAATGATTCAAGACCTTAACGCATATCAACAAGAGTTTGCTATAAGAAGGCATGCTCCACTTAGAAGAACACCGAAAAACATGGAAAACTGTTTCAAAATCCATCACCAAACTCACAAGTTCTTCCCAGGATTCTTTCACTTCTTTTTTGCCGTAAGCAAATCCATATCCAGGCAGATCAACTAGGCAAAGCTTTGATCCAAGCTTGAAAAAGTTGATACTCTGCAGAATAAATGACAAGATGTAGAATAGTATGCACCAAAACCTTAAAAAACTTGATTACAAGAGACAGTTAGTACCTGAGTGAGGCCAGGCTTGTCAGATGTCCGGGCAACACCCCACTGTCTTGTTAAGGAGTTCAACAAAGATGACTTGCCGACATTTGACCTTCCTATGAAAGGAGACATAGGAAGGTCAAATGATGATGAAAGGAAACATAGCGACTCAAAAATCATATATTGAAATTGGATAAGCCAGAAGCATATATGAGCAAAAATATATTACAAACACATTAGCCTAATCAGATTAAAATTTTCGACATGACAGCTGATATACTCCCGTTTAAGAAACAGCCCAGGTCAGGAAATAGCCACAGCAGGGAAAGGCAGCACATGGAGAAACTCTTTCCATGTCCAGAACATCTTATTTTAAATGTAATTGCTCAGAATATAAGTACAAATTATTCTCATAAAACAGCAAAAGGCAATTGATGATGACAAAATCCACTTTCAAAGAATAGATCATTTGAGCTCAACGAGCAACTCAAAATCCACAAGTTTTAGATGCAATTTAGATGGTGATATCGAAAAGAGTTCAGGAAAGGTGGGACTCTTGATGAGTAATAAGTCCAGGACCAAGGAATTAAAAAAGTATAATGCATTAAAAAGAATCACATATTTCTTCAAGAATTTCCTTACTAGTTCCACTCGATGCTTTCTAGAAATAAAGCATAGGCAGAGGGTTCGAACAATTTCCTGAGAGACGTCAATTTTATGTTCATCTACAAGACATTCACCAAATTTATTTTCATTTGCAAAATCATCTCTCCCTCAGCCTATGGTTATCTGAGTCCTTAAGAGTTTCTTTCAGTTTTTCTTTTTCTTTTTTCCCCCTTTCAGTCATGTCAGTGGTTTATACTGAATTCAGCGTGTCTGCAAATACACATGCTACTTGCTCACCCAATAACTTTTAGGTCGTTCGCTTTACCCACCAAACTTAGATGATGTAGTGAAACCATCAGCAGAACATAGAGATATTTAATAAGGATACAATCAAAACAAAAAAGTTGCATACGTCGACCCAATAATTTGAGATATACCAGCAAATGCAATCTCAGGAAGATCAGGAGGGGGAAATGAGGAAGCAACTTTAGCAGCAGCAAAGAATTCCAATTTATTTCTGAAAGCCTGAAACATAATCACGTGAAAACAGACAAGGTCAGTAGCTGCTGGAACAACTGCTGGTTGCACAAAAAGTGCAGATTCAACATTTTGACAAACGAAAATCATTAAAGAGCGCCACTAAAAGAAAATATAGCTCATCCCGTGCTACCAAATATTCTTCCCAGAGAATACATGTATAAATGCCCTAAGCTCACATGCAGACATACATATATATATAGCAAGTCAAAATTAAATTGGAGTACGTGATCATAACTTAGTTATAATGAATAACAAGAATTTACGCGCTAGAGGCAAACTTAACAGAGCTTTGGTCCACTAACAGACATATGGAGATTGAACATCTGCAGTAGACAAAGAGATTACACATACATGACCAGTTCAATAACCTTAAACATAAACATTTCAAGAACATAACGTACAAACTTACCGTCTCTTCAATTCGCTCCCGCTCTGTACTGGACAAAAATGGTATGTTATCTAATGGTGCAGAGAGCTCAATGTTATATCCAGCCCTCTTAAATTCAATTTCACGTCTTCGACCCAGTAACTGTAGGAAAATTGCAAAAGTAACTTTATTAGCCTATAACTTTGAAACAACATAGCGTTTTAAAAAAACAACACAACAGAAAGTCTTGGTATAAAAATTACATTATCTTCTACAAAGGAAAGAATAGAGGGGCTAGGGCAAATTGCTCGAAACTGTGCATTGTTTGACAACTGATCATTTTTTTCGGAGTGGTCTTTCTTCTCTTTAACATCTGGAAAGAAAACATAAAGAATAAATCAGACAGTAACAACCACCTTCCCTAGTTTTAGCAGATTAAATTCCAAAACTGAAATGTGGGGCATGGATAGGCTCTACAGACAAAGAGGTCACATTTACATAAACTTATTGGGGGAAAAAACCCAAGCTACAGTCCTTGATGTGCAACATTACTTCTACACAGTGTACGAGTGAACCACTGTAGATGTCACCCAGGTTCCTTTGGTAATTTTAGTTCACATGTCATAAAGGAAGGCCCATACGAACAAAAGGACTCCAAGTGGAACTCTTTAGATAAACTTAGGATTGTTACAAACAGCATTAGACAAGTCTGATTAGCTATGGCTTTTCCATGCACTGGTTTTACTGGGTTCCTCTATGTCTTACCAGTCTTCTGAATAAGGACTCACCTTGAATCAGTCTAAACCTAACTACTCTTTGACTGAATAGACATTTGAACCCTGTTTAAGTCGACATTTTTGGTTTTAAACATTGGCACACTTAAATCAGTAAAGTAATGTGTTCGTCAATTGCAAAGGTAAAAGCACGCATATATGCATATCAAGATGAAAGTTTGTAACATATCCCAGTTATAAAGCACCCATAAGTCCAAAAGCCAAATAAATGACATCAGAGCGATAAATAAATAAATAAATAAATAAATAAATAAATAAATAAATAAACAAATGACATATAAACAATCCATGTTGCGTCCAATTAGAAATTCGAACTGTCAAGAGTGCAGATGTATAAATTATTCCAAGTATGGTATTCTCTTACCAATTGTGGG
This sequence comes from Eustoma russellianum, assembly GCA_036186865.1. Taxonomy (NCBI): domain Eukaryota; kingdom Viridiplantae; phylum Streptophyta; class Magnoliopsida; order Gentianales; family Gentianaceae; genus Eustoma; species Eustoma russellianum. The sequence continues at coordinate 2,284,628 of AP025048.1, read as the reverse complement.
ATGGTATGTTATGAATCAGAAGTGAAGGAATACGTTAAGAGTATAAATGCATAAAATATTCTCTTACCACACGTGAGGGGACGTGTCAAGAGTATAAATTGTACAAATTATTATTCTCTCTAACACTTAAGTTATTACATAAGATGACAATTTAACAAAATTAAATTAGTGATTCACAAGAACAAAATAATAAACCTTTGCCAGTCAATGAACAGAACGTCATAGATTGCCTCCATAATAAAGTATCTATACGCTAATCAATTAAACATTTCATATGGGGCGCTCATAACAGGTAAAATGGACATCAGAGAAGCATTTGCACAATTAAACAGACTATACTCAAAAGATTCTGGAAAAGGATTTGTCGTCTTTCCTGACCAAAGAACAAGAGATGTTGTTCCTAGAGGGGGAAAAAAAAAGAAGCCATAATTGCACGAACTACACTAATACGCATAAAAATTTATCATAAATATTAACAGCATCCCTTTCAGATCAAAGAAAGATACTAGGAAAAGGATTGTTCAATGTATTCACCGTTAGTAATCACCCCATCATCCAGCCTTTTATTTGAATCATCGTAAGGATCAATTCGGATGATCCTCTTTTTCTTTCTTGGTCGTTCATCCGTTTCGTTTTTATCATCAGGACGGCTTCTTTTGCTTAGAAACTGCTTCCTGGGAGCGTTTAAAACAGAATCAGAAGCATAGTTGTTTTGATCCTTCCCTAATTGCTTCACCATATCTAACTTGCTTTTGGAACCTTTCTTCAACTTACCTCTACTACTCCCTTCAGCTACCACTTCTTGAACTTCAGTAGTATCACTTGCGTTACCTTGTAACCTCTTCTTATCTGATAAACCATACTCCTTCAATTTTCTCCGAACTTCTGAAATATCCTCCCTATTCACTAGCTCCGCATATTTCGGTTTTCCTTTTCTGGTGGATATTCCTTCCTGTAAAGAATCTTTAGCTCTATTTTGCCCCATTTTGGAAACAAGATTTCTAATGGACTCATCATCTGAAAACTTCCCAGGGTAAATTCTCTTCCTTCTCGTGCCAGATTCATCCCTCCTATTACGACCAAGTGATTCATACTTTTCCCCATGAATCTTTGAATTCACCATCTTTTTTCCAGCAATGTCCTTCCTTTCCCAATGACTCTTTCTTGATACACTTACAACCTTCTTACTCTGTTTGTCTCCTTTGCTACTAAAACCTATAATTTGAACATCACTTGCTCCCTTCAACTTTTTCTGTACCTTCGTTCCCTTTGTTTCTTTGACGAAACCCATTAAATTGAACTAGTAAACAAATCAAAAACCCACCCGAAACCCTATAAATGGTACAAGATTTTCCTGCCGCAACCTGACTTAAATTTTTCAGCAGAAGCAGAAGGAACGCTACAGGTGAAAGTTGTGAAGTGATGCAAGAATCTGTAGAAATCAGCTTCCTTGTCTCACATTTGGTCCTCCTTCAACCGGGCCGCTCCCCAGCAGTTTCCTGGGGTTTATGTATGGGCTTTCTCATGCCCTACTGGGTGCTGAATATGGCGGCAGAGTTATTTGGGAGAATGGCTATATCAATTTGGTCCTTGTTTTTGCACCCATTTCGTTTCTGTCCTTTAAATTTCGAAAAAACTATCTTTACCCTCCCTGACATTTGAGATAATGACTCATAGACCTTATATAGTTTAAAAGTTGACATTTATGACCTTATGTGCTTTTGGATAAAAATAAAAACTCAATTAATCCATTTAAAAAATTGTTGGATGTGAAATGTCTTTTATGCCCTCAATTAATTTATTATACTCGAGTATATGTACACCCATGTCTTTATCAAATTCATTTTGCATATTTCAGTCGCATAACCCTATCTTTATCTTTTGGTGGTGATTTCATATGAGCATACACATATACATATGTAGAGAAGCGATTCAAAAAAAAAAAATAAGATTTGTAGAGAAGCAATTACATATAATTAGGCAAAGCTTGAGCACTAAACAACAACAGTCATACTCAGTATATTTCAACAACAACAAAAGCTATCGTTAAGGTCTGAGAAGGATGAACGGTAAACAAACAATACATTCATGACAAAGGATAGAAAACTCGTTTTCAATAAGACACATGCTCTATATGAATATGTGATGCAGAAATTCGTGTGGAGGAGTTGAAATAAGCGGGCCTTAAAGTCCAACCAATTTAAGTCATCATTTCCGTTGTATATATAGTTCTGAGAGAAAGTTATTTCTATGCCTTTCACTTTGAGTTCATGTTTCTATCACTTATTCTGTATAATTGAAATGTTCCAATTATAAATGTAAGTTCTTTTAAACAAAAAAGTATATAAATTGCAATATCATGGTCCAATCTAAATATCAAAAAATTGCAATATCATGGGAAAATGAAAATGGGCCGACGGGCGAAACAGGCCTGGTATGTATCCACTCAAGACTAGCAAAATCCTTCGTAATGCATCGTTATTAGTTTATGCCTAATCGGCTGATTTTTTTATTTTTTATTTTAGAAAACGATCTCTTTCATTAATAGCAAAATCAATACACAAAAGTATGATTAACCCATATATAATATGACTACACTACATCCCATTTCTATCTACAACAAATCCACAAGCCTTCAAAAGCACTCCGCATCGTTGTTGCATGGTCCGGACAAAATGAGCTGGGGGTATCATGTTCCGCACACCGTCATGTCTTGCTTTTAATCTGTATTGCAATATTCCGTACGCAATCTCGCGGAAGACATATATCCGCACACCGTCATATGTCTTTCTTTTAATCGGCTGATTTATATCTTGCTCTAATTTGATATCTTTAATTTTCTTATAAAATGCATCAACTCTCAGGCCTCAGCCACCCTACGAATTTATTCGTTGAAATCTCAATAAGATAATTTGAACTTTAGCTCTTTTTCGGAAAAGGACGGATCTTCGTAAAATTTCAGTAGCAATTTACAAGGCCCAAAAACTCGTGAAAAACACAAGGCCCAAAATCAGAAAATTACAGTCAAAAAAACCACAAAACCGCAAAATACGAATAAAATCAGGTCAGCAGAAAGCATTTAATTCCCACCGCCCCTGATAAATGCAGTTAGCATTCCACCGCTAAGTCTTCCTCCATTCCCAATCGCATGAAACAGAGAAAGGCAGCACCTTCATTTCTTCAGCCAATGTCTTCCTTGTTACATTCATTTCGGAACACAGCCTCCAAATCCATAACCCGTTGCTTGATACCCCTAACCAAACTGCAGATTGAGATTTGATCATCCTGTGATTGGTAAATTGTATTATTTCTCCACCTCCAAACGGATCTAACCCCTTCGCGGAACATAAAGGTCCATCTTCGTTTTCCATTCATTTGCTTCGAGTGGGGATTGAGATTCCAGTCAATCCAACTATCAATATCCCTGGGTTGGAAGAAGTAAAGCCAGTCCTCAGGCGGGATTAAGGACTTCCAGAGTCTGGTGTCTCTACGGCAATCTCTGGTAGCATGCAGGGCAGATTCAGTGGCCTGGTGGCATATGTCACAGGTATTCGTATCAGTCAGCCTTCTTTTGTGTAGAAACTCTTTGGTTGGTATTTTGTCGTGTCTTAGAAACTCAACTTTAGCTCTTTTATCCTTGTTTCGTAGGTATATGAAAAAGTTTGACTTCAAACCTAACATTATAGCTTGAAATATTCAAGACTGATTTTGTCAAAGCCTAATCAACTATATTCGGTTCAAAACCTAAAAGCAACATGTGTTTTATTCCACTTTAAATGTTTAAAAACTTACTTTCCATCAACAACCCTTCCCCCGACGCCTGACGCATGTTCGAGGCCGACGTTGTTATTATTGACAAGCATTACTGAATGTCAACTGAATCGGACTTCTTGTATTCGTTGGTACAAAAAGATTAATATTTGTTAATATTTAACATTTGGATCATACTTATATATCATCTGAACATTTCTCTTTTTTTTCAAAATAAGATTTCTGGGGACTTTACAGGTAACTACCCAATACTCCTAATTTAAATAGTGGGGTGGTCAAAATATTACTATAAGAAAATTATTAAATCATAGGATATTTTAAAAACTCTATAGTATTAAAGGAAAAGGTGAAGTCATTCCAAAGTCATCAAGCGTATCAATGCATCAATTTTCTGAATTCAGGCCGAGATAGTCAAGTTACCCCGTGACGTAGTGGTTTTTGGAGTTGGTTCATAGCTTACATCAAATGGCTATGAAACCTCTGAAACTTGGGAATGCGGCGAATATGAGGGGTGTTTGGTTGGGGTTTCTTAGAGGGCCTCCAAATCCGTAGAGGTTGTCTGGTTATTAAAATTATGGGTATAAGTTTCGGATTGATATCTGAGTACTAGGTACTAGATATCGTTTTTTAGTATACTAACTCCCTATTGTCTTTCAATATTGGGAGAACGGAAAATATGAGTTTGACCACTCTCAACCCACTCTGGCTGCCCCCATCCACCCCTCAATGGTTAAAGGCCCCTGCCGGTCAATGTCGCTGGCTGATCAAATTTTTCTGGCCAATTTTCTGGTCGTCCACCTTCGATACTCATTTCAATTCCGATTCGTTCCAAACAACATTAATGTCAACCATACTTATTCCTATTTCAATACCAAACAACTATGACTTTTACGCCCAAACTTATATACTCTCAAACTCATACATTGTCATACTCATTGATTCTGATTTCGATATCTAAGTACAAACCAAACGCCCGTGAATCTCTAATATGTCATCGGTTTGGCAGTTACAACTACTTTTTAATATTATTATTATTACCACCATCAGCATTATTATTATAGTTTAATCGAAGACAATAGGTGGGTGGCTTTTTGTTTTATATATATAAAGAAAAAAAACAATAAGTGAGTGGTTTTGACCCTCTAAAACCTTTAGCCTGTTTCGCACGATTACAATTTTGAGTCGAACATCAAAGAAATAAATACTATATAAGGTGAAAAGTAAAAGGAGATCGATAGTTACACTTTTACTGTTCTCTACTTTAATGGACACAAATGCTCCTATGCTTTATAGACATAATTACCTTTCACGGATGAGGGTAAAGGTTGGAAGACTTCAAAGTTAGACATGTTATTGAACTCCTGCAATCATGGATCAATTTTACCTATAATTTGGTGTATTTTGTCAATAACAACAAGAGAAATATGTGAACTTAACATATTTAAATTTCAATGTGAATTTGAATGTATGGTTGCCAATGCCTAAATAAAACGATCCAACAACCAAACAAAGTGTTAACAAACAATAGGATATTTACATTTTATTTCCGTTCTCAATGGAGTCAAGTATACACTTTTCATTGACTTCAGAATTTGATAGAATAAAACAAAATAATTCACTAAATTTCCTGCGCTCCTTATATTGTGAAGTAGCATTTGATCGATACATCTTGACGTAATTTTCATTATGATCATCGAGAAACAACATCTGTGTGTTTCTAACACAAGAGTATGATTGTGTATGTTCGATCTCTTCATAGCACATCATAAACATGAGTCTCTAAGTCAATGGAGTAACGTTGTTGTTGTTTGATATTTACAACATTTTAGACAGCACACACACTATTGATACACTGAAGAACTTGAAATAGGGCAAGACTAACAAAACTGTAAATAAAAAGACAGAAAATAAAATTCTCGAAAGAAACATTACTTAGTACGCACTCCCTAATTACCACTTGAATGTTTATGATCAAATGGGCAGATCATATCATGAAAGATCGCCCTCTGTCATTCTCAATTAAAATGCTATACTTTCTACGTACATAAATTCCATTCCCACCAATTGATCAAAGTCCACGATTGGAATTCTTCAATCTCCATGACAAAATACATGGACTCTTACATGGTGTCTGTACGGAATCTGTGAGACCAACCTATACCATAAAATTAGTAAAAGTCAATTAGATATTAACGTGACAAAAATAATTTGTCGTATAAACTATTGTTTGTGTAATCGTTACAATTAATTGAGGCATTTTTTTAGCTGAACAGTACACTATTCGAAGAAGACCTCTCCATCTACGAGTTGTTCTGATAAGGAATCTTTTCATAATAATCCAATGAGGCCTGTCTGGATTAAGATTCTCTATCATGATTGATCGAATAAGAATTGTCCCTTTGACGTGTAATGTACGAAACCACCGGACACGGGGTATTTTGGTACTTCCAACTCCTGCCGGCCAAGAATTGCCGGTCGAATTTTCCGGTTCAAGAGCTCCTCAAACAAACCGGTATCTCCGGCTTGTCTCTTAACTTCCACAACCGCCAAAACTTCGGTCAAACGGCAGACCTCTAATTTCATCACAATATTAACATTTTGACCCTCTAATTCCAACACCCAATCTTTCTTCTTTCTCAACCTCAAACTTTCCTCCTCCTCCGCCACCGTCTCCACCCTCTTCATAATATCCTCCGGCGACGCCTCCACCATCAACCGCTGATAATCACTCAAAGGATTACTCGAATTTTCGAACAATCCTGAAAGATTCAACCCGGAAGAAAAAGATATAAGACTAAAAGCATTCATGTTCATACACCCCGACCCCTGTTTTTCTTTCTCGATATCCCCAAAATCTTCCTCCAAAGATTCAATCTTTACCTCTTTATAGCCTTTTCTAAACCAAGGGTCACATTTAATTTCATCAATTGTAATCCTAGTCTCAGGATTCGTGTCCAAAAGCCTCGACAAGAAGCGTTTAAGATCAGGGGACATCCATTTAGGACATCTAAACTCACCTCTGTAAATTTTCTTGTACATAACCATCAAATTGGGATCATTAAACGGCAAATACCCAGAATTCAACACATATAAAATCACCCCACATGACCAAACATCAATTTTCGCTCCGTCATAACCTTTTTTCGCTAAAATCTCCGGTGCCACGTACGCCGGCGTCCCACAAAGCGTGTGCAAAAGCCCATCTTCTCTAATCTGATCATTCAAAGCACTAAGTCCAAAATCCGTGATTTTTAAATCACCATTCTCATCTAACAAAAGATTTTCTGGCTTCAAATCACGGTGGTATACCCCATGTGAATGGCAATAACTAACGGCTGAGATTAATTGCTGGAAATATTTCCGGCTAAGATTTTCACTCAGTCTTGCTTTAGATACTTTAGCGAACAATTCGCCCCCTTTTGCATACTCCATAACGAAATAAATCTTCCCTTTTGTCGCCAATACTTCGAAAAGTTTCACAATATGAGGATGTCGCAAGATTCGCATAATAGAAATCTCACGCTTGATATGTGACACTAAATTTGTGCTATTGATTTTCCTTTTACTAATGATCTTGATGGCCACACTTTGACCATTTCTAATATCCTTAGCATGGTACACTTTAGCAAATCCTCCACAACCGATAAGTTTACGGAGTTCATATTTGCCAAAAAGGGCGGATTTTGAACCAGCAATTTGATCGGTAAGAAGTTGGCTTTCTGGCATCGGTGAAGAACGATGCCGGGAGAAGAAAGGAAAAGTTGATTGAAAACTGTTACAAGCTCTACGAGAATAAATTCGATAAAATTAATGTAACAGAGAAGGAATTAAGGTAGAGTGACAGAGATTTAATATAATGGGAGGTGAGTGTTTCAGGTGGTAGAGCGGAATTTGTTGAGAATGGATGAAACTGAAAGAGAAGAAATTTTTTTTGGATGGTGTAACGTGTGGTTACAATGACTGTTAAATACGTGCACTTCGCTCCTCCCAGCGTCCGGGTCGACATCATCGTTGGCTTTTCTGTTTTCTTTTTTTCTTTAGAATATATTGTCTCTCCCCCTTTTTATACGTGTTAGTAACTAATAAAGTTGTTACTTTTTTTATATTGATGTTACTAGTTCGAGCTACACAAAAAGTTTATTATACAAAGTGTAAGATTATATTGCGTATATCAGATCGCAAAACGATCATATCTCTCCTCAGACACTGCACAACGCGGAAGCATATTATACCACTACACCTGTAACTTCTCTTTCCTTTTTTGTTTTCTTTGGTATTTTATATTTCGTGACGCAATATAGTTACAATAAGTTAAGCGAATTATTTAAGTGTACAATAATTAGATTATTAAAATGGATAGCTTCACGAAATATAGTTACAATAAGTTTGAGTACATTGTTTACGGGTACAATAATTAGATTATTAAAATGGATAACCGTGTCATCAACTAATAATGCTGCTTTTTTTTTTATTACTTAAAGTTAGTTGGATCTACAAGTCATGTTTCAAACATTGTGAAAATTTATGATGACCTAGCAAATATAGACGCTTTCTTGAGTTTACCTACATAACGATTTAGGGGGATTTCATTGTTTAAGTTTTAAACGTTTGTTAAACCATACCCAATTTAACATTTAAGGCACAATAACTACGTTCACGGAACTTGCTTTTAAATTTTAGTTAAGAGAGTTTTAAGATTGGAAAATGATAAAATACATATTCTTATTTGATAAATAATCATTTTATTATTTGATCAACGATCAAGGGTGAATCATGAAATAAAACAGTTTAAAAATAAAAAGATTGTCTTTATCAAATTAGAGTGTGTTTTTATTAATCATCTTTTAAACTATTTTTCACCACGTAACATGCACGGAAGAAAAAGTATCTGACGGTTTATGGCTTACAACCTGAGTCCTGACAAATTATTGTTAGTAAAACCGTTACATCGAGCTAATTAAATATTCACTAGGAATTAGAATTGGTTTAGTAATAAATAACATTATAGTTTGGCGATAATTATAATTCGAATTCTATTTTTACTTTAACGATAAACATAATTTGGATCTTATTCTTTCTAAAAAGAAACATAATTAGAGATTCACTTTGATAAGTATATACTTTTCAATCTTATTCCCTCTCCATACGTGTGAGATAATTTTTTTAAAAAAGAAAAAGATAATTGGAGATCCATTAAGTAAACTTTCCGCGAGCTCATTTTGAACTGTGTTTTAGTTTTAATACCCTTCTCCTTTCATCAGCCCCTTCCCACCAAGAGACAAGTGACAGTAAGAAGATTGGTGAAGCTAGATGAAAGGTGACCAACAGAGGTGTATAAGAGAGAGCGAAGGACACGTATCACACAGTGAGAAAAGATGAAAGAAAAGAGAGTGAAGTGATCTCACACCTCTCCTCAGGATATCTTTTAGGAGTCTTTGTGGTTCCTCCTCCGTTTTGCTTTTATATTATGGACACGCTTTTCTCTATATTTTCTACTAGTTTGTGAAAAATATCGCTTTATAGAGCAACCACCTTGAAATATATGTACCATCGTCATGGAGTTTGAGCTTAGAATCTTAATTAACTCTGAACCGGTTAAATACACGGACTATTAATGATTTTTATTTCCTATATTGGGAATTGCATCATTTTTTCGTGACTTAATTTGCGAGAGGATGATGATGATAATGACAAGAATAAAAATTACAATAGTGATAAGAAAAGTCCTACATTTTTATTGGCAGACTTTTTTTTCTTTTTTGTGTGCTAGGTACAAGGTCGTACCAGTGGTTATGCCAATTAAAAATCCAAAACATGTGGTGTGTAAGATTGTATCTAACTTTCCACTATTGATTCTTGTATCAGTAGCGTGGATATTTTATTGTTATCTGAAACATATATTTTAAGTATACCGGTTCAATTAAGTGTAGTGACTCACTGCGTGATGAGAAGATCCCATCCGCTTTATGTTTCCCCTTGTGTCATTTCGACGCTGCTGGCGGTTTTACCGTAAACTCGGCCACTAGCTCTGGAATCGAAACAAAACCCAACGAGCCTTCGGTCAAGCAATTTTGCTCTAGGCAAAGTATTTTTGACCAATTTAACTAGAAATTGACACTACTATCCTACTTGTAGATTCTTGACTTCCATTGCATTGGTTAAAGCCTATTTCCCTTTTCATGGCTAAAAACTACTAGTGTTTAATGGTTTTTTTCCTTTTGCCTTATTGTATCATCTTTATCATTTTGCCCTTCATATTCTTTTATTTTATTTTTCCTCCGAAACTGAATACTAATTGTATTAGAAACTTGCTTTCATGATTACGGTATTGAGTTTGTTTCACCAAATTTAACGTTTGTTTTCCTTTGACATGCTAAATATGTTATATGATTTAGTGTTTTCGCTCTTAAGTGTTCTTATTTCTACGTTCCTACAAACTGGATGGATGAAAAAAATTGGTTTGTTGCTTATGTATTTTAGAATTCACTTATATCTATGATTAACTAAATTTTGTATTAAAATTGAAATCTTGTGTTAATGAGACTCAAATATCAACACAAATATTAATTATATTTACTTTAATATATCTCCAGAAATTAACATGTTTTACTATAAACTGTGTTGTTAATTTAATTTTCTATGAAAATCACATGGTCTTTATGTTTTTCAGATTGTGTATTTTTAGTTTGAAAATAGTCACCTTGAACTTTGTCAATGAAATTTGACTAAAGAGAAAAATAAAGAGACATTTAAAATTTGTAAAAGTTCGTGGTATTCTTGGAAATTAGAATCGTTTTATCCAAAAAAGTTTTAAATACAAAATGCAAAAAGAAATCAGCAAAAGTGTTGGTTGAAAAAAAGATTCCCTGAATATCCTGAAGGATAATAGTTATTGAAATACAAATTGTAGAAGGAATATAAGAAAAGAAAATGTTTTAGTTTTGCAAACAAATAAAAAAACAAAGTTTAACAATGACAATGGAATTAATTTCCAGAGAAACCTAACAATTAACAGAAAAAAATCCGTACCAATAAATTTGAAGAAACATTTCTGCCAGCAATAAACGGTTGCAAGGCCAGGGGTAATAATGCCTTTTCAAATAAATTGCTTTGTCTCGAGCAAGATTTTGCTCTGCTATATCAATTTTCTTTATTTAAAGGTAGTTGGCCGTTCGTTAGTCACAGCGAATGGTCGCAGCTGAAAATTTCAGTGCCACGCCGCCACGCCACCTAATGAAATTCAGAGGGATGTAAACACCACATGCTCAAATACTAACGAAAAATATAATTTATCTTTATAACAAACAACAATAGAGTCAATATCAATGATAATAATGACGATTTTCTTGCTCGATAAACCGTAACTTCTTATGATAATGTAACTTTCACTTATCTAAACGGTTGCAATGAGAATGATGACAGTGAGGAGAGATTTGATATGCATGCATGTGATGTATGTTTGTTTTTACTGAATTATATCATTAACACGCTAGCTAGTATACCGTATCTTTATTATTGTGTCATTTATGTAGGTATATAAAGTCGAGATGTCACTGAAATCAAACTCCCTATTCCTTGAAATAGAAGTATTGTTTGTCTGTCGCTCACCCTCTTCATATCCTAACGATACTTTTTACGGCTGTTGACGTCGAGATATATTGATTATGATTGACTGATTAACTTATCGAAAGGGTTGAAAGTGAATATCGGTAAAGTATGTCGATGATACATTGTTTCAGTGATTTCATAAAATTTATAATTTATTATTCACCGCAAGAACTTTCTCGCATGATGTCGACTTGCTAGATTTGACAAAATGCAATGCACATCAACTTGCCGGTTCAAATTTTGTCACACTAAGATATACCGATTATGATTGACTGATTAACTTATCGAAAAGGTTGAAAGTGAATATCGGTGAAGTATGTCGATGATACATTGTTTCAATGATTTCACAAAATTTATAATTTATTATTCACCGCAAGAACTTTCTCGCAGGATGTCGACTTGCTAGATTTGACAAAATGCAATGTACATCAACTTGCCGTTTCAAATTTTGTCACACGCAGTATATTATTTGGATCCTGCCGTCAACACTTTATACTGTAATAAGTTTATATTCAGACATTTTATACATACTAAATTCTGAATCTCTCATCTAAAAAATTGTTGAATAAGCTGATTTACATTATTTACGAATTTATTTGACTTCAAAGTCAGGTTATAAACTTTGCATTCAAGAGTTGAAAAAAAAAATGTGTAGAGACTCAATTGATGCAGCGAAAAATAAAGGACCCCGATGACTCTTTACATAAAAAGAAGGACTTGACTCCAAGACATAGGCCTGTTGGTACTTCGTGTGTGACATTGTTTTATAAAAGTGCAAATTCAAACCATAACACGTGCAGCGTGAGAGCAATACTGCTATTAGAATCTAAAGGCCAAAGGCTTGAATATGATCTAAATAAGTATTGGGTTACTAGTTTTGTTTAGAGTGAGCTCCTTGTATGATTTGTCTACTAACATCATACCAATCTAAAAAGTCGCGGCATTGGCTTTTTCAGTAAAAAGAAAAAGAAAGACTTACAGAGTTTCCGTCTATAAGAAAAGGACTAGATGTATAACATTCGGAACCTAATAATAATAATAATGGCAGTACATATTTGTACGTCATAGTTTTATAGTCATGTGACATATTGATGTACTAATAACCTGCCTCCTTCTGCAATTTAATCCACAAAAATAGATGCTCATGCGACGATTCAGTTGCGCTAGTTGTTAGCCTTGCAATATGTGTGTGTTTGTTGGGAAAAAAAAGAAGAAAAAAAGAAAAAATGTACTTTGAGTCATGGAAGGTTTTTATATATCAATTCACTGATAACGCAGTAAACTATTTTCCGAAATTAGATTATGATTATATAGTTCCTATATAGTACCTATTTTACTTGAATTTCCTTGACATTGTCTTCTAAAGGTCAGTATAACTCTCGAGGGACACATTTGTTAAATCATTTTTAGACGTTTATAATATTTTCATCGTAAATAAATAAATTATTTTTCTGATACATTCGTCAAGTGGGTATGCATATTATTTTTTGATTAACCTTGGATCTAAATTAGGTTTTGTCCAAGTGCAGTTATATATAATTTCAGTACGTTGTCCTTACATAAGCTAAGATCCGAATTAAAAATGTGACCAATACTTAAACGAATTGACCAAACAATGAATGTCCAACATGGAATTTTAATGGGCTAAAGTCAATTCAACTTTTCACCCTTACTAATAAAAAAAGTTATCGTTTACTTTTAGAAAATTAGATCTTATTCTATTATATGTCAGGTAATCAGCTAGGAATCCATCAATCTTTACAAATGTCCATATCATATAGCAATTTGTTCACCGTATTCAATAATTTGGATGAAAAAAAAAAGTCAAATCTCTAGCTTTGAGACCTACATTATGTCAGCTTTATGGAAATTCATCAAGGATGCAAATAATTATCACTAAGTGGGTTCGAAAGTCTCAGGCAACCGCTCACAAAGTATCTACCGTAATTTGAATGTTTCACTAAGCCAAATATTTTAACTTAATATGATATGGATATTTCTTTATATTTCTAATAGAGTCAAGCACACGTTCTTCTTTGACTTTGGAATATAATGAAATAAAACAAAATGACACATTAAATTGGTTTCATTTTCTTATATTATGAACTAGCAGTTGATCGACGCAGCTTGACGCTCAGTATGAGTCATTGAGAAACAACATCTGTGTGTTTCTAACATATGTGTATGATTACGTATATCCGACTCCTTTCATACCTCGCTATAAACGGAAGCCTCTACTGCAATGTGTAATGTTGTTGTCGCAATATGATATGAATGTTGTCACGTAAAATTTGATAACAATCTCCATTTGGAAATAAAATCTACTGCGAGACAAAGTAGACTAACCTTTAAGGAACTATAAGTGAAAATATCCAATTTTTTTTTCTTTTTTATAAATAAAGAAAGATAAAGGGGACGATGTTATAAGTGTTCGGTCCTTGTGAAAAGTGGGAGTAGTATTTTCCAAAACGGAAGTTATCATCACAGGATAGTCAGAAATACAACACCGTACGAGTGTCCTTGCTGGACCACGTGTGGTGATTGACAAATCATTGGACCCTTAAAACTTGACTCTCTTATACAACTGAAATTACAACGAGACAAGATACTCTTACCTACAATTCTTTTACTTTTTTTTATCGTACGATACGTGGCAGTAAAAGATGGTGAGGCTAGAAATAGGTGACTCTATCTAGGCTCACCACTTTTCTGCTGTCACGTGTAGTGCGATGAGGAGATAGGAAGAGAAAATTAAGATGGGGGATCCAAACTCAATTCCATCAACACATCTGATCATTGATTATTATTACTACACAAGCAACATGACAAAAAGGTCAAAAGATGCGGCTGTTACATGATCGAGTTACATTGCTCAATGAATAATTGATAATCGTTTATATCATAATAAGATAAAAGTAATTGATATGTGTGAATGATAAATATAAAAAATAAAAAATCTAATTTTAGTTATTATGTGTTTAATTGGTGATTGAATAACTATTAGATTTATTCAATAATGACCACTGAATTTTTATGTGATGAAAAGTATCAAATTTGCAACAGACTTCGTGAAAGAAATAAATCAATATGAAATAGTTTTAAATATTCTTTTCCCCATCAATCGCACAAGATATATGAGCTTTAACTGACTTTGATAGAAGAAGTGGGCAACATGATATGAACCTCACGCTGCGTTTTATCTAACTTAATAGCATCTTATTATATTTCTTTGGTCAAGGTCGTGAATTTCCTATCGTATCCCAATATTGATTATTTCAACGTACCTTTGATACCTGTTTATGTTAAGTTTTATTTATTATTGCTAATTTAATATTAACAAATATTTGAATCTTGAACAAATGAAGGTAATTAATACAAGTCCCGTAAAAACTTAAAAGAGACACAAACACATCACTGTTGCATCCATCTACTTGTCCCTCGCTATGTACGAGCGAGCGCTTGGACGATGAAAAGGGGTTGTGATCCTCTAACCCCCACTTTCTTCACCTCTTTTGTGACCGTCCGATACGTGGAAGCAAGAGAATGTGATGAGGCTAGATGGGGGTCCACCACCCCCTTGTTGCCACGTGTCTCGCAGTTACGTGTCACCGCACCACATTTGCAGTGAGGGGATCCTATTCCGAGTGTAAATATTAAGTCTTGTTGACATCCCATTTCAATCGTCATAATAATGTGTGTTTATATTTCTTTTCGCAAGTTTACTGTTATTAAATAACTATAATAATATTATTAGAATCTTTGATAAATGAAGGTAAATATAAACTCTTGTTAATACCTAACACATGTGATTCCTGACATACTAGGTTATCGCGTTTATACATGATCTAGAAAGAAGATGAATGACTTCGCGATTTGATGTATGTAGGTTTAGCTTATAATTTGTACATGAGCTTGAAATATTAAAACACAAAACAGTGATGTTTCATCCATACATTTGTCCACGCGATACACACGAGTCAGACACGGCTCTGCGGGAGACTTGGACGGTTCCTGGAAATGGAAGGAGACGGTGGAATTGTTTTTGAAAAGTACGGCTTCTTCCTGGGAATTGCCTCATTATTCCCCCTTGTATCTTATCATATAATACGGACAGGCGGCTATCTTGTTCAATTTGCTTCACTAAAACCAAATTTCTGTGGTTGCTTCTGAAAAACGTGTCGTCATTTTTTGTCACATCAAATTAAGCGCGTTTTTGATCTTACAAAAACTAGATAGCACGAACATTACTGACTATATGACGGTCTTGTCTTATATTGTAGGAGTATATAAGTTTGACATAAAGACATAAACAAATAATATAAGACTTAAAGGTTTCCGCTTATAACGGAGTATGAGAGGTCAGATGTATGCAACAATACTCATGTATCGGAAACACAAAGAGGTTGTTTTCCGATGATCCATAATAAAAATTGCGTCAACCTGTGTCGATCAACTACTACTTCACAATATAAAAAACGCTGATAATAAATCATTTTCCTTTATTCCACATATTCTAAAATAAAAAAGAATGTGTTATTTACTAAATGGAAACAACAAAACTGCACAAGAGTAAAGCAAAATCTCCTAATAAGCTCAAGTACATGTACGTATATAAGCGCGTGAGGGAGGATTCCTAAAGGGAAGTAGATGATAAGTGGATTATTGAAGAAAGTCAATGGATTGTCGGTCATCGCTTGGTTTTGTGGATTTGTTTTGTTCTATTAATTGTTCCTTTACATTATCATGTTCTAGTTATTTTTGATGCCGAGAGACAAATCACAAGTCTATTCTAATCATTTCTCTTAGTAGATTATGAATGAATTTCATTTATGTTGATTTACGTACAGCAAAATGTGCTCGGATAAAATCTAAAACCAGGACCCAATGTATCTTTGGATTATTGATCTTTAGTTCCTAAAACCACAGCATGCAGGATGAGATCTTGAATAGTTTACTATTATGGATTTCATGACATGATTTTAAGCACTTTTCTGATATTCGTTGCTATCAAATTATGTCATAAAGCAAATCATATCCTCACACATCATTTCTGCACGTCTTGTCCCAATTTGGTATAGCATAAGATGGTCCGAGGAAGCTTAGCCCAATATACAGTCTTAATTGGAACAAGAGAAACTAACGCCTAACAGGAGACCCCACCATATTTCTTGTTTGCTCATCTCCAACTAGGGATGTTAATGAATCGAACAGAACCGATTATTAGATTTTTAAATTCAAATTTGTTCGGCTAAACGAACTGTTTGGCTCGGTTCGTTTAGCTAAACGAACTTTAAAATTGGTTCGAGTTTGGCTCGATAACCTTTTGACTGTTTAAACGAGCCGAATAGTTCGGCTCATTTTAGTAAACAAACCTGAATAGCTGTTCGAATTCGGCTCGTTTATCGACTATTAACGAACAAACACGAACCGAATTCGAACAATTCGCGAACTATTCGGTTCGTTAAACAACCATATCTCCACCTCTATGTGACACATTTAGATTGACATAACATATTAGAAGTAACATCTGTACCGACAACTTTAATTCATACCATAAAGGTCCGCCAAACTTCCGGCAATAATTGTGTGTTTTTCTCTTGCGGCTAGGAACTTTAAACTAAGTCACTGTCTTGCCATCTATTTTAATTTATGACGAAGTTGATTTCGACGGTGACTGTTTTACTGAAAATTGACCGGATCTGAAAGTAATTTTCAAATAAATATGCAAGAAAAACAATGTTAAATGTCTTTGTGTTCTGGAAAATTCTATCATGATCAAATCGGTTATAAGTATAGTTTTTAAAAGAATGAGAACATGTCTTTCTGCAATATTGTGAAATTATTAATATGAAGAGCATACCTACCAATTTCATCAGTACTTGTATGTTGAATTTGTAAGTGTTGCATGACTACTCAAACTCGTATGCATAACGCATGATGCCATTTTAATCATACATGTGTTTTTTTTTTTTTTTTGAAACGATTCCATTTAAAGATACATTTTACCTCAGGTGAGCTGTTTGAACATTCGAGCTACATGTATAATATATTATTGACTTTTGTTTTTTTACTGACCTATATTATGTAGTCGAACTATATAAAATAAATCTTCTTGACGAGTTCTTAAATGAAAACCTTTATAAAGGGAGCTTCATGAGTGCCGACGTGTTCAACCTTTAATAAATTTTTAAATAATTACAAGCTCTCATTTACCGACACGTATATTTGATAGTTTCGGTCATCAATTTAGAAGACTAATTAGTCATGTATATAAATTATATATCTTACGAAATACATGGTAACATCTAAAATTTGCACATATTTATTAGCCAGTAAACAATTTCTCGTAACTCGTTTATAAAATATTATTTCAATAAGTGAAATAAATATATTTGAAAATTCTGTAGTATTGCTTCTAGACTTGCTTAGTTCAGCATCTTCTGATTTCTGAATGATTATTAAGTAGTATATCATCAAGGCATGTACAACTTGTTGCCACACTTGCACCTCCAAGCTTCAGGGTAATACTCGGCCGTTACCGGCGTTCCGGGAGGAACCGGGACTGGTACCGGACGACACGGCTTGCATCTGCCACATCTTGATATGCATCTCGGCGGAAATGAACCGGGACCTCCTAAAAGCTTCCTTTTGCCGCCGCCCAGCGTTGGCGTATTTCTTTCATAAATCTCTGATTCATTTTTTTGCTGCATGGATACACAAAAATTTAAGATGTGAGTAAGTCGAAAATTGAATAAATTGAAAATGAAAAAGATGAAAAAGACTAAAGTAAGGAATATCAACATCATATTGATCAGGTAATGTATTAATTTCAGTAAGTTTTGTCAGAGTATACAAAAGTTTCATTCCACATTCAAGATTTGTTATTTTAAGGTATCAACCTTCACCACCGTTGAGATAAAGCTTCGTCAACGTTGAAACATCTTTTATGGAGGTAAAGTGAATATGTAGGAACAAATGAACATGAATAATAAGTCATAATCTAAACAGGCCGCAAACAACTCAAACTGAATATATGCTTAAAGAAGAGAGTAAGAAGAGGCAGTTGCAAAGAGGAGTATGGCGAATTCCTCACACGAGTTTACAATAAAGGAATGTATGTTTATTCCATGACTAGCTTAGAAGCCACAAAGTGAAAATGATACTGTATTATATGTATCAGAATTTTATTAAACTAATAAACATGAAATAATTTTATTTGATTAGACAAATGATGTTGATTGATGTAGTCAATAGTATATAGAAGTATAAGATTTAAGTGAAGATTTTGGGTACTTAGACCATAATCACGGTTGAGGTGATATAATATTTTTGAAAGAGACTTTAGAATGCCCCTCTATTAAAAATAGCAAATCATCTCAACTGTGATTTTAGCCTAATTATTTAAAATTCTCACTTAAATCATATACTATCTACATGACATCGACTACATGAAATCAACTATCTATATGCTCTCCAATTGTCATGGAAGGATATGACTTGCATGACAGTTGGAGAGTGTATGTTTATTGATAGAGAACTATACAGACAATCTATTCAAAGAGGATGCGATTTATGTCATGACTTAAAAAAAATAAAATGAATAAAATACAAGAGAAATGATTGATCAATATAACCGACCCTACATACTAAGAAAAATACTTGAGTGTTGTTGTTGTAGACAAATGATTAGGGGTGTTCAATGAACCAAACTGTTTGAGAATAGTTCGAGTTTGATTCGAGTTCGTTTGTTAATTTTAATTAAACGAGCCAAATTCGAACACCTAATTAGATTCGTTTACTAAAACAAGTCAAACTTTTTGCAAACTGTTCGGCTTGTTTAAGGAGATATCATTTTCGAATCAAATTCAAACAGATTTTGAAGCCCGTCACAGCAAATGAGCCGAGCCAAATCGTTCGTTAAGCTAAACGAATCCAAATTCAAAAACATAATATTTAGCTCGGTTCGTCTCGTTAACACCCCTACAAATGATGTGATGGAAGATCTTTCTCGCCAACAAGATGCAGCCGAGATCTCCTCACTGTCCTCACCCCTCACCGCTTCCTTGACCACCCGAACACCATTTATGGGCCACACCCTCATCTAACCTTACTCTCCTTTTGCCTGGATATGTGTTGTCAATTGATTTTCTTACCATTTCCTTCGACGATGAGGGGATTTGAGCCCAGAGAGATGAAAAAGGTAAGTCGCGTCGAGTTGCAACCAATCAACCGCGCAATTTCAAAATTAATGTTGCAAAAAGAACACATATATATACACACACACACATAACAGTTTCTGTCGTTTGATAATTTTATAAAAAAAATTGCGGAAATAAATCTTTTGAAGATTTTCTTATTAATATTTTCCTGTTACCGGATCATCCCAATCTTACTAGCTGCAAGCCGGACCATATAAACGCTGGTCTAGAAATAAAACATTGGTACGTAAAAACATAATAAAGAAAAGCCCAATTTCAAACCTAGGAGTTTGCCCAAAACCCATAAAGTGACAAGAATATAGTCTTCTGACAGAAAATTTACGGGACACGGGGACGTAAACCCGAATACTTGTCTTACATATAGTTCGCAGAATAATTTTCACTAGGAGTGTAGGACAAAGAATGAAAGATCTCTCGTCTCAGTTTTTATTACGTTTTTTTGTCACATTTAGTAAGACCATGTTATGTTTATACAACTGATGTCAAAGTAATATATATAAAATGATGTTACTCAGTGTGATCAAGAACGAGATAAAAGATCCTCCCAAAATAAGGCAATGAAAAATTATCAACCATTTTTATATCATTCACGTGATTAGTTACTTCAATGAAACTTGATTCAAGCAGTTCGTATTTAGGCTTTAAAATCTAAACAAGTATGTCTTAAGCGAGATCTGGATAAGATCATGGGTCACGGGCAGTGGAAAAGAAAACAGAACATATGGCCTTTAAAATTGGGGATCAAGGCATATGTTTGACCCCTTAATCTCATGATTATGGTCATTAAATCGGCTCTTGTATACAAAGATCAGGGGTCACCAACATTGCCGATATAAAGTCATTTTAAAACACGTTTAGAGGTAACTTTACGTTCTCTCTTTATTACTATGAATTGCATTCAATTTTCATCTTCTTAAATCTCTTATTAACCTAAGCATCAGATGATTTTTTTGGAGGACTAACCTTTCGGTGTTTCTAAGTCTTTATGTTTTGTATATTCTTGGTGTTTCAAAATCTTTATTCTTATGAGTTGCATGAAACTTTCATCTTATTGAATCTCTTATTGAGTTAAGCACACGACGAGTTTTGGAGGACCAATTGACCAACCAAGTACTAAGCATTTCTAATTATTTCTGTCTTGTATATTATCGGTGTTTGAAGATCGAGTCAACCCGTCTCGTATTAGATGCACTATACATACTTATATATGTATATGTACATATAGCTTGTGTATACATACACGGAAGGCAACATATCATCCATAAATGAGGCTAAATGAGAGGTGATCATTAGGAGATGTGAAACTGTATGGAGGGTGGAGGGCGTAAACCCTCCCTCACGGTGAGGGAACCTTATCCGCCCAATAGTCCGGATCTCCCCACCCAAAAAAGGGCGATGAGAAATCACCCGGTGACAATAGGAGATATGATAAGGTTGAATGAGAGATGACCTGTAGGGAACGAGGCTAGATGGAGACAGTAGCCCTCAGCGACGGTTGTTAAGCAAACCGAACAGTTTACGAACTATTCAAGTTCGATTCGTATTTGATTCGAGTTTGTTTGTTAATTTTATTTAAATGAGCCGAATTCGAACACCTATTTGGGTTCGTTTACTAAAACGAGCTGAACTGTCCGTGAACATTTCGGCTCGTTTAAACAGTTATAGTGTTATCGAGTCGAACTCGAACCAATTTTAAAGATAACAATAAACGAACCGAGTCGAACAGTTCGTTTAGCTAAACGAATCCGAATTCAAAAATACAGTATTCGGTTCAGCTCGGTTCGTTAACACTCCCTCCTCTTATGTTGGATTCATGTATCCAGTTTCACATAAGATACTAAAATACCAATTGATTGATGAGTATAGACCATCTAAATATTCCTTTTTTAATGTAGGAGACCAAAAGTCCATGTGGACATTGCCATTTAAGCAGGTGGGGAATGAAGCAGAGGCTGAACGGAAGATGGGTCCATACACTCACGAGGGAAGGTCAGCAGAGAACATGGCTCCGATGATGTCACCCTGTCTGACTCCTTTCATTTCATTTAGTATCACAACAAATATACCCCTTCCTCTGTCCACCTTTCCTTAAATTCTGTATATTGTTATGTGAGTGATGGTGGAGCTTCTCAAAATCTTATAAAAGATTCGTATAAAAACTCATGATAACGAAGCGGAAATACACGCATATAATAACTGGTATGTCCTCCCCCCCCCCCCACACACACACACACACATACTAATAAAAATTTTCTAACTTCTTGAAAATGATGGAATCTACATTCTACACAGAAGGAGCAGAGGAATGACACGTTGTTCTTTCTTTATTTTTTTTCCAGAGAAGGGGAATCACGCATTCTCACTTGATCAATCTTTTAGGAATTTGAGAATGAATAATGGTTTTTAATGTGAACTTATAACACGATGTGACAACTTCAAATGATGCAGACAAATATAAAAAAAAATACATTTTCGTGTTACAATTTTACCACAAAAATGTAATGCTTTTTCAGAATTTAGATCAGGCAACCCACCTGGGGGCTCAAATCATCTCCACCAGTGAACGGACACCAGTTTTCTGAGTAGCACAAAGACACACCAACGATTGCGCCTGCCAATAAGAGAAACAAAAGCCATTCTAGTCACAAGATCGGGGGGGGGGGGGGGGGGGGAATAGAGATATGTTCTAAAGCGTAATCAGATTTCAAATCCGAATGATATACACAAATAATATGTAACTATACAATATACATATATACACCGTACCTTGAGGGTACCTGTGGTTGATGGTGGCAAAGAGAGCACAAAGGGACATGAAGAAAATCGAAAGAAGGTAGAAGTAAAGCCTTTTGCTCATAAACAGCTTGAGATTCCAACGGTAATCCATGAATCAATCTTAAAGAAAGACCTCCTCAGATGAAACAGGATAAAAATCCAGATAAGTTCTGTTGGAATGAAGAATCTTTTCTAGTGTAACCCGACCTAGATTCAGATGTTTGGACTCTGGAGTCGCATGCAAGTTGCAACATCTGTTATGCAAAAAGAAGCATGAGAATAAGAAAGCTATAGTCTTTCCCAAGACCCTCTGGTTCAGCTCCTTTTTCTTTTTTTTTCTTTTTTTTTTGTGGGATTGAATGGGACTGTTAAAGAGAGAGGGAGTGGCTAGAATTTCTGAAAAAATGGGGTTTTGAGTACGTTCACATAACTTTAAAGATTTGATAAAAAAAAATATATATGTAACAAATAAGATTCAAAAGAAAACTTAGGTCAAAATGATTAGATTGATGTGTTGATGTAGGGCGAGCCAATGTGCATAATTGGAGACGTAAGGCTTATAGGAGTAGGGTTGGGGTGCTGCTGTACTCAATTGATAGAGGGTCTTCTATAGCCATGTTTAGCCCCCTATATTCCTTTCCTAGCTCTCTCTTTTATGTATTTAGTAGATAAAATTTTCCGATCATTTTAAATAAATAACGAAAATAATATTACTTCATTGTCTACTTTTATTTTTCCACCTTCGGTTCCCTGCTCTTAAACTTTTGCACTAGTGTAGACACGTAAACTTTATGGCTCGTGACAAACGATAAATGATTTATTTATATAAATATCTGCACATAAGTCAAGCTATTTTACTAATCATGGTATCCAATATATAGACAACTGTACAGACATTGATGCTGGTACATTACCATGTTCTACTTGCAATAGTTTAACATTCTAATTTCGCATGCAAATGCTACAGTACAGCTAGGATACTATAATTTAGGTTATCTGTTTGGACCCCAAATATTATGGGTCTACATATTTAGTTTATGTTATCCCGCGATGCATGATTAAACTTCAAAGTTAGAAGTTTCGATCATGTCCAACGTGTGGGAGTACGCGTGTGGAACTTGAGAAAAGGTCGCTGTCTGAACTTATTTCGTCTGATTTATTGAAAATCACTAACTCTTTGGAAATTCGCAATATTTTGAGGATCTTCACTATAATCAAACATTGAAGAAAATATGCATTTAACCTATTCTTTTTGTCATTTCATTCCATATTCCATATCATTCATAAAATATAGAATGCTACTTCAATTATATGATTCACCTGGTGTGCGAAAAGGCAATCGGTTGAACTTGGGTATTGGTAGCGGAATCGGAATTAAGATGTCAGAATTGGAATGGATTTGAGCTGCAAACCTATATAGGTTTGGTATAAATTTGGAATGGATATCATTACCATACATGATGTTCGGAACACATTTGAGAAAGAACGAGAACTAAAGCATACGCACATGCACGGTGGTGCATGGTGGTGACACAGTGGTGGCGTGGTGGCGGTGCGATGGTAGGACGGT
Source organism: Eustoma russellianum (assembly GCA_036186865.1). NCBI lineage: Eukaryota > Viridiplantae > Streptophyta > Magnoliopsida > Gentianales > Gentianaceae > Eustoma > Eustoma russellianum. Next base: position 2,260,685 of record AP025048.1, on the reverse strand, counting down.
GGGACGTGACGGGTGGTGACACGGCGGTGGGTGGCGACGCATAGACGAGGTGGCAATGGCGAGGTGGTGGACGGGAGCGGGAGGTGTGGCGGGTTGGCGAGGTATTGGCGGTGAGGTGATGGCACGTGACGGCACGTCGTAGCACGCTGGACTAGAGAAATGAGTTTTGATACCTAATTGGAACCTACAATTTCACTCAGGTATCAATCTATGGGTTTGATACTTAATTGTAATCTATAGATTGATTTTCATACCATTCAAATAAACACAAGAATGAGTATCATTTCTTTGATATCCATTATTTGATTCCGAAACCTACTAACCAAATGTCCGCTTGGTGATTTCAAAACGTATAACTAGTTAATTGGACCCTTGTATCACGCAAGTAGGTATGCCCTTGCAAGTCGGAAATGCTATGATCATAAGCTTGGGGATACATTTGTTTGGTTTGAAATACATAGTCACTTACACATGACATTAGGCAGTCTTCTAGAAATCAATGTTGATTTAAATAAGCATATAGTAATGAACATGCATAATATTAAATGTCTGTGCCTTTCACTCTTCATGACATTTTTTGATCGTGTGCGCTTCACACACCAAAAAGGTAGACTAGTCTATGCTCCCAAATAAAGATGAAAATCCATGTACATGTAAGATGGTACAACCATGACATCAAGGATTGAGACTCATGATAATCGTATGGCTAATTTTACAAGGAAATTTGGCGACCCATTGTTTACGAGAGATCAATTGTCAAATAGGAGGTCACTTAACAAAGCGGAAAAATTCCACAAGCTAGAAAAAGGAAGTGTTGATATTTTCAACTTCTTTTTCTCTTGAACAAGTCGTTAGAAAAGTTGAGAAGGCGCTTCATGATTTTGCCAAGCCCTTTATTGCCCTGATAAAAGTTTCGTGCTGGGATTTTGATGATGCAGCGAATCGCATGGAAAGTTCGGTTATTTACGGCAAGAGATCCCATAGAAATTATGCATTTGATGCCTACATAGCTAGGAGAACTTTTCATGGATTCTCGTTCCAATTACATGATATGGATAATATTGTCAACTTGGATGACCCTGAATGCAATAATTGAAGACCCTCAATCTATTTCGCCAACTTTTGCAGAATGAAGTATTTATTAGTTGTACATTGCCAACTTCTGCCAATGGACTGCATCCACAGACACCATTTTTCAGAGCTTTTGTCAAAATGGCAAGATGGGTATGGATCATGCAGGCAACTTGTCCTTCGAAAATTCACAATGCGAATATGTTTACTGTAAAGAGGGGGAGTAAATTTTCGGACATGTATATAGTTGAAGGGGAGCACATTTATGTCAGCTCCAGGGGAAACGGGGGGGGGGGGGGGGGGGGTAAATATTTCCTGGATTTCAAATTGGATATAATACAATCAAGTCTCGAGTATATATACATTTCAAGATTTGGGTCTATATCCCCCCTGCCAGACCAGGTTGTCATGAGCCCGGGTAATGAAGACACTTTATCAATTAGTCTCACGTATAACAATCTAAGTGACTAAAGAGTAGGCCAAATGCACTTTGTAATCTCATGGTTGGTTCTCTAGCTTGTGTAAATAGCTTAGCTGTCTCTTTGCTTTAACAAGTGTTTAATGTATCTACTTATGCAACTTGGTGTTAGCTTTTACTATGTAATCCATCGTATATTCTGCTTACTAGCTTTATGTGTAACTAATTTGGCTTACTTCAGGAACTGACATTTGTATTCTTGTCCTGCTTGGTGCTTCCCAGCAAATTGAGATTGTATACTTCCATAGAAAAGGTCCAAAGCAGAAGATGAGAAAGGCAGCGGAGTAGGGAGTTGGTGTTGTTATAGATAATCTTGCTGAAGGAGCCAAAACTAGGAGCACATGTTATGTAGCCTAAAAATGTAATCACATTATGTCAGAGCAGTTTTCCATGGATTTATATGAGAAAAAAGTTCAGTGGCTGAAACGTATGCTTACCTTAGGATAGAACATTGAGCTTTATAATGCTTTACTAATTGGCTTCAACCTCAATACATTCATGTCTTATTTATGTAGTTGGGTTTGTGATCTGGTGCCTTAACCATCAATGGCAAAGTATAATCTTGTTTCCAGTTTTTCTGGACAATTGTTGCATTGTAAACATAACTTGTACTCTTTCGTTGCCAACCAAATGGTCATTTGATTGGCCTTCTATAAGAACCATTGCGTAACATGTTATTTAATCATCATAATACAAAACAGAGAAAATCTGAGTCTAGTTTAGAAGTCTCTTGGAAATGCTTTTATCGTCCTGGCTGGCATTGCTAAACAAATCCTTGCACAACTCACCATAGAATTTGCATACCAGATCAACAAAAACAGGGCATTTGAGTCTTTTCCAGCAGAAGAGTAGTTCCTCTACATCCATGAGATCTCTTGTTCTCCCTTCCTCTACAATCATCTCGACCAAATAGTTCTCGAAGCTCCTGCATGCACCTTCTAGCTCTTGCTGACCAGACACTTCCATTGTGTTATCTGCACTCAATTTTAGATAGGCTGGGGTGAGGGGTGAAGGGAAGGGCTCCTTGATGGAGTAGCCTATGTCCGAAAAGCTCCTGAGCTCCCTCACTCTATCCATTTCTCTTGATGATTTGAAGAAGCCTAAAATCGAGATAATCTTGCTGCGCCGCTTTCTTGTTGTAGTTCTCGGTTCATATTTTGAACCATGAGATTGGAGTGCTCTTATAAAGAGGGGTTTTTTAAGTCTGAGTTTAAGAAGTCCATTGAGTCTTTTCCATGCATTAGGAATCTTGTTTCTCAAGGAAACCGGGCTACCAAGTATCATTTCTTGCTGTTGGATGAAGTGTTTTGGTAGTTATGGTGGGAGTTGGTACCGGAAACTGGGAAAGTGGATAATTTGGACATTGGAGAGAGGAGTTGCTTTTGCTGCTTTGTTATAAACTCTTGAATAGTTATGCAATGATGCTAGTATGTTATGTCTGTTGATGCGTGGGGGCACGTTTGAAGCAAAAGAGTAGTGGCGATCCATTATATTGTAGAAGATGCAAATCAAAAAGCCATCAGTCTTTTAGGTTGGATGAGGACTTACGCAGTGACCCATACAAGGTGCCTTCGCAAACCAGCAGTGGAGCACCCACAATGTGCGTGTCCTTGGATTCGATCTCTTAACTTCTTGGAGTAAATCCCAACCCGAGTACCAACTGAACTATGGCATGGGACAATTATATCTACTCCGGGCGTCGGAGAATACTTGGAGTAAAAGGTGAAATCCCTCAGCCTAGGGGCCTCACCGCCCCAGTCCAAAAGAGCATTGTGGATGATGCAAATCAGGAGACCAGCGGCCTCCTAAGTTAGATGAAGACTTATAAAGTGACTCATACAAGATGTCCCTAGCAACAGTAGAGCACTCCGTCTGAGCGTACTTAGGAGCAGTTGCGTGTGTGTGTATATATTATATCCTTTTGGTTAATTGTCTTTTGTATCACAACACAACGTATCTTTGCGACATGTGGATTATTAGTATTTGACCTACTGAGGCTATGACGCATCATAACTTCGATCAGCAGTCAGGATTTACCTAAGCCTTTTTTTCCTGATTGTCCTCTTCATTAGTTTAGACATTCGTTTTTGCATAAAAGAATCCATGTTGCATCTAATATTTAAAAAAAAAATGGACATATGCCTTTTACAATAAGCAAAAATATTGTAAGTGGACGAAAATCCAATTAGTTTACAAGTTTTTGTCATCTATATATGAGAAGAAGAGATGGGCAAAATCAGCCCGCAAGCCACGTCACCAGGAGAAACAGATTTTTCTATTGGTTGAGGTTAAAGGCCCAGAAGGGAAAAACATGGTCCAGCAGTCTGTTTGGGCTATCTTGATGTTGGCTCTGTCGGCCCAAAGAGCCGGGACGGGGAGGAAAGGAGGGTGCAGTCTGACAATCACATAGTCATTGGGCCGATTTTGAATAGTTTTGCTGGCCCAGAAAAACTGAAAGTAGTTTGAGGATGTAATAATGGGTTTAAAACAATTATGATAGGAATAAAAAATAATACATTTTCTTCAAACGCATAATCAGACACACAAACACACATATTAGTAGTGATAATAATAATTATAATATTCATTTTAGGTTCAACGATAAAAATGTTAAGGTAATAATTCATTAGAATTAGAATCGGCTTCATTTATATGTAAACTAATGTTTAAATTATCAAATATTAATAATAGGCACCAAGCCTCGAGTCTAAAGGACAAGAGTAGACAAGTATTATTATAATAATGTACGTACTTTCTCCAACAAGAAGGAAAAAATATTTTAAGGTTGTGGTTTAAATGTTTGATGGGCCTTCCGAAGCCTTGGTTTCCTTTCCTATGCCTGTAATGGTTTTGCATCAAGGAGTAACTTTAACTAACATAGCCAACCAAGAAAAGGGTCGAGGATATTAACTTGGAAGGTATGCAGTAACAGAGCCCATGAAGGACTAAAAGCTTATTAACCAAAAAAAAGTTTTCCGGTGCAACGAAAAAGGCCGAATCATTTTACGATATGATGTACGTAGCGTTACCATATATTTTATTAACAAAAAAACAAAGATGAAAAGCTACTGGTGTCATGTTTCTTATCTAAATAAGGATAAAGATGGAACAAATAGAAAATAATTGATGTTTTTTTTGAGTTTTTCTGTAAGCACCCGTTGTGTAAATATGCATAAAAAGAGAAAAGAATCATTTGTGACTTATCACTTAAAGTTGACCATAGGATGGGAAAACCAAAAGGAAAACAGCAGGCACGTGAAGGTAGTGATTGATGCATAGCTTACCCTGTTCGTTCTATCTTAATTTTACGAAAATCATGATACCCAATCCCCTATGTGTGAGGATTCTTACCAAACTGATGCATTTGATAACTTTTTTGTTTTGAGGTCCATTTTGAGAGAAATGATCATGTATAGAGTATATACACGCTATTATTGTGTTGAGTCACTCCTATGTGGATTCCAATAAACCAACCCAGTCTCCTACTCATTTTTTATACTAATATCTTTATTATTTGATTCTCAAAATGTATATGAGAGGGTCTCCTATGATGCCCCTGTATGAGAAAGGTCTAAAACTTTCTCCTGCTCAAAAAGGACTGCTTCTGATGGCAGCCCTGTATGCGTGTGCATCAACTTCCATACAATTGAAACTTGAAAGGCATCGGTCTATCATCATTTGCTGGGACCTTCAAAGTTCAGGATATCATCTCCTTTCGGGGACATAGGGGCCTCCAGAATTACCAGTTGGGAGGCTGCCTTTCCGCTTTCATGTTAGTTTTCGTTATTGTTTTTGTTTAAATTGTGTTACAAATATTATTTACTCTTTCTGAGTTTTGCCCAAGCCAATATAACTTTTATATAGGTTATTATTACATGTAGTCTTGAGATTACATGTACACAAATTTTGCAAGATTTTTTCAAACACAGATACGACAAAGTAAGAAAATATAAGATAGGACCAAACATATTCTTTTTCGTACACACCTAATTGCTGACAATCATGTTTCCAGTTTCCGAAGCTAAGTACCAAACGTCCTAGTCAAAAATCAAGACAGATGGCAACAAAATCTGGGAGGAAAAGCCATTCACTGGACCCAGTTTCAGCCTCAAAGAGTATTTTGGAGGTTGCAATTCAGGAACTCGGCGTCCTCTTAAGTTGGGTAAAGACTTACATAGTGACTCACCCAAGATGTACTCCACAAACTAGGCTTTCGGCTTAGCACCAATAAAATATCCACACTGTACATGTCTCTGAATTCAAAATCTTAATCTTTAAGCACAAATTTCAATCCGAGTACAACTGAGTGCCCTGACCAGATGGCAACAAAATCTAATTACACACAGTAGGAGACCTTAAGGCGCAACTTTTAGAATACTTTAACGAGGAATAGAAAGTCCCTACTTCAATATTCTGCGTAAAGACAAAATAAATTCCGCCGTATGTGATGATTAGGGGAAACATTTACCAACCTGATTGCTTTCTCCTCTCCCTGTACTCCCATAATGTGCCAATTGCCAAAGAACAAAACCCCCCACCCTGCCTACCTACACCCTATCCCCCTTTCTCAAAGGCCTCTGAGTATAAAATTCCTCATGCAATTTATTCATTCCACTTTCTTGCTAAGGTATGCCATAACAGAGAGGGATTTTAGAAAAAGCAAAGGACAGAAAGAGAGAGAGAGAGGTATATTTTATCCTCTACAGATCAATGGGAAATCCCAAGTTCAGATTATCAGATATGATACCAAATGCATGGTTTTACAAGCTTAGGGACATGAGAAAAAACAGAAACTCTCACACCTCAAAGAAAAAGCCACCATCTTTCTCAACAATAGCGACACAAAAACCTCTGTTTTCTCAACCAAAACAACCTTACTACTACTATACCTGGGAATCCCCTAAAACTCAATGCAAAATTCAAAGCCCACCAAGAAGTTTCAGAGTCTCTGATATTGATGATCTTTTCCCTGAGCTTCCGAGAAGATCATCAAAGAGAAGATCAAGAAGAAAGACCATTTATAAACCTTCCCCAAGGAGAACAGCCACCTCCTCTGCATCTGCACCTCCTCTTCAAGATTGCTTTGATCAATCAGCTTCAGACAGTTCTTTTGACCTAAACTTTCTGATTAGATGTACATCACCAGAATTCGATTCGGACAACGTTGATCCTTCTGAATTGCTCAAAGGGCTAGGTTCACAATCAAGTTCTTGCAGTTGTGGTTTCAGTTCCTCTGCTGCAGACATCATTATTGATGTGAAAGAGAATCCTTTTGCTAATTCTATTGACAAAACAGATGCATTTGATACAATTCCAGTTTTGGATCTTCCTCCAATTTTAACCAACCCCACAAAATCTAAAGTTGGAAAAGCTGGAAACTTTAGCATCTCACCACAATTGCAAGAAACAGAAACTCTTGCGTCACGATCAAATAAGATTGTAAAGGATGAAACTTCAAGAACTCAAGAAGGAGCAAAATCAAGCAAAAGGGCTGCTAGAAAATCAGCTTCTCCACCAGGTGGAGTAAAGATCAGAACCAATTCCCCAAGATTGGCAAGCAAGAAAACACAGGGGCAGGGGAGAAGAAGCGTTTCGAGGAACAATAAGCGTTTGGATTCTTGCAAGAAAGAGGAGGTAATTTCTGAAAGCTTTGCAGTGGTAAAGGCATCAGTTGATCCTGAAAGAGATTTTAGAGAGTCAATGATGGAGATGGTTGTGGAAAATAACATAAGGTCATCAAAGGATTTGGAAAATCTTCTTGCTTGTTACCTTACCTTGAATTCAAATGAGTACCATGAGCTCATCGTCAAGGCGTTTGAGCAAATTTGGTTCAATATTCCTGATTTGCACCTGTAAAATACTTGTCATTGATTCCTTAAGTTTATCAATCGTTTGTAAAGTTCTAATTATTATGTGTAATGTGTAGTGCTCATAAGAAAATGTTGGAAAGCCAAATTCCTAGAACAGTCACTATCACAGACAGAAATCAGCAAATTATTGGCAATTAGTCAAGGATTTTCTTGTCTTTGCATATTTCTTCTCCAGCTACTCTTGATCTCTCGGGCAGTTAATGCTCCATTACTAGTAGATAGTTATTTTTTCTATTCCGTATTTGTTCTGAAAGAACTTGAACTATAATAAAATGGCTACTGATAAAAGCAAAGCAAATATTCTCGATTAATTTTTTGGTTAAAAAAAATCCTATTTTACCCTTTTCTCATGTAATTTTTTTTTATGAAAGGGGTCAATATATTGCATCAACTTTGTAAAATATTTACATCATAATTCCACTATAGTATTTACATAGCACTACCAATGTGAACTAATCGATCTCATGCAAATCTAATATTACGAGCTCGTTTAAAAATGTGATGTATCCTGTTATATCCTCTTGTTAGGTCCCTTAGAACACACTAGAAGGGGGGTTGAATAGTGTGTTCACCAAGTATGGATATTTTGTGGCTATTTTTTTTTTCGTTTTAGAGTGCAACCGATACTTGGATGTGTTCTTTTGATAGATAAAAACTTGAAAGACAAAAAAGAACACGATTATGTATAGAGGTTCAAGTCAAGAGACTCTACTCCTCTACCTTCTTGATGTTTCACAAGCAGGATTTTGAAATGGGGATTGTTATTTCTTTTTGGGGGAAACAACAATCAAAAACGAAATCAAGAAAATACAAACTAGGCACCTTGCCTAGACAACAACCAAGAGATCTAACACTTTGAAGTCTTGCCTCCAAAGATCTTCTTTGCCCTCAAAGAAATCTTGTAGGGAGAATAGTGCACCACACACTATCAACAAACCCTTCAAAGTTTAGAAATCTTAAACAAGGAGCACCCTTGCTCCTTGACCAACAATCTACCAAATCTCTCACAGAGAATCTCACCAAGAAGAAGACTCTTCTTCTTACAATAAACACTCTCAACAATAAAGTAAAAATATACAAAGATTTACAACTATTTTAAGAGCTTGAGCTTGAGAGCACTTGAGAGCATGTGAGGTAGAAAGTTGTTTTTTTGAATGTAGAAGAAACTCTATTTTATCAACTTCAAAGTTTCTTCCCGTTTGAAACCCTCTGCACTGACATTAATGGGTTTTGGCATCATGTGTTGGTGAGTCCTCATCATTGGAGATCTCCCTTTGGCATGTAGCAACATTCTTGGAGAGATTTCAAAATGAATGCCAAGAAAGGAAACCTGAAAAACTTCAACAGAGAGGAGCCTGCACAAAAGACACTAAAAAGAGAGGGTACAAAGAGTCAACTGATGTTAAAAAGTGAAGTTCAAGACCTTTGTAACGTTGGTCACATGAAGCGCCTAATGTGTAAATGCACAGGCGTTCGATGTGACATTGAGCGCTTGATGTGAAAATGAACAGTCGTTCGAAGTCACATCAAGCGCCTATTGTGGGCTTCTTAAGGCGTTCGAAGTCACATGAAGCGCTTAATGTATCACTTCATGCTTGTTCGAACTAACTCTGACTTTTACTCAGAGAAAGTACTTAGGAGTACGTGCCCAGCCAGGGGAAAAGTACTTTTGGCATAGTGGACTACATAAAGCGCCTAAAGGGGCGTTCAAAGTGTTCGCACTTTTCAACAGGTCACATAAAGCGCCTAATCAGGCGTTCAATGTGTCCTGTTTTACAAACACTCACATGAAGCGCCTAATCTAGGCGTTCAAAGTGTTCGCAGATCCAGACACTTCACATAAAGCGCCTAATCTAGGCGTTCGAAGTGTACTGGAGTCCACCAAGGTACATTAAGCGCCTAATGTAGGCGTTCGAAGTATTCTGACTTCAAACAACACACATGAAGCGCCTAATGGGTTGTTCAATGTGCCAAAATGTGCAAATCATCAAAACTCAACCTGATCTAACATTCTCCCTCTTTTTGATGATTTCACAATATGCATAACTTATCAAAGCTCCCCCTTAATATATGCTCCCCCTCACTAAGTGCAATGAAAAAGAAATAACTTGAACATAACGAAATAATGAAACAATCTTAATGATCATCAACAATAAGCTCAAGTTATAAAGATTTCATTTAATAAATTGCAGAAATAACACTTTATCACCAACAAAAGGAAAAATGATTACATAGCACCACCACTTGGTGGTGTAAAACCACTAAACCCAAAACCTACACTAGCGGCAAAATCAGTGAATCCACCCATGGATTCACCAGCACCACCAGCAGCATCACTAGTACCTCCACCAGCAGCATTTCCATCACCGCCAGCACCACCACCACCACCACCACTTTCTCCCCCTAAATCATCAAAATTAGGAGGAAGAGCCCATGGACTGATCTGCATGAATGCATTTCGAAATGCAGTCATGCGCAGTTCATTCCGCACATGCCGAGCTTCGTGCTCAGCATCACGAAGATGCAACTGCTGAACAGTTTGTTCAAGGGCAGCAATACGTGATAGTAACTCCGAGGAATTACTACCACCGGTGGCATCATGGGGTCCTTCTTCGACCTCTTCTTCGTCAGGAATAGTGGTGGCCTTCCGTTTCTGCGAGTCCACAGCCTGGGCGATGTTATAGTGATCATAAAGATCAGATTTGGAAACAGAGGACAAATCATCATCATTAAAAGCAATGCCTTTTGATTTGAGCAAAATCGTGACGATGTTTGCAAAAGGCAGAGCTTTGGACCCCTTTCGAAGAGCCGCGAACATGACTTCAATGATGATCCATGCCAGGTTCAGCTGAGTAAGGTGCTTGAGGCGGTAAGAGACATAGAAATCCATGTTGCTGGGATTTCTAGTGGCCTTACCATTGATGCAGTAGGTGACAACCGCGAGCAGAATGCGATCCACCAACGGCATGTTCTGAGTCTTCTTGGAGGGGTAATACCCCAGATCAAATTTAACGTCCTGCTCGGAGACGCCGTATTTGGAACTCCAGTCAAATACGGAGAAATCTGTCAATCCCTCATTTCTGATATGCAAAACTTCACAGATTTCCGGAATAGTGAAGCTAAGAGGAGTACCATCAATGAAGGAGTTGAGAGAGAATGGTTGAGACTCAGATTGTGGGGTGACCCACAAGTTGGAGTAGAACATTAGTGTGTGCTCGCGGGAGAACTTTTTCATGTCAAGTCTGGACCAAAGGGATGTCCAGCCTTGATGTTCCAGAAAGGGAACAATTTCCAGTGCACTGCTCGTCTCAGGCACATTGCTGAGGTTGAGCAGCTTCAGAGGGATGATCAGACGGTTGTTAGCTACCCATTCCTGGTATAGCATACAGGAATGGTAGGAAACATGAACACCCTTATCAATGGAGCGTGGAGGTTTCTTGATGTCGGGCTCAAACTTTTTCAACCAAGGAAAGTTGTCCTTGGTGAGCCCTTCACGGATTGCGATGATTGCGGGAGGCTCGACATTACCTTGTCCAGCCGTGGTTTTTCGCTTTTGGGATCGTGGGCGTTTTGAAGGACCAGCGGAAGCCATTGTTGGAGGAAGGAGAGGTCCAAAAAAAAAAAAAAAAAAAAATCAAAGGAAGATGAAGAGGATGAGTGATAGGAAAGAAAAGAGAAGGTTGGCTTTTAAAGGTAAGGAGAGGAAGAGGATGAGTTGATGGAGTAATGGTGGGGGAAGAAAATAAGGAGAAGTGGGAGAGTGGGAGAGAGGATAGAGGAAGAAGATGAAGAGTTTGAGTGAATGGGGAAGAGGAGATGGCAGAACGTGGGAAAGTGGGAAGAGAAAGAGGCGGCTGTGAATTGATGGTCCTTGAATGGCGCGAAAAACTGAAGAGGCGGCGAAAAGATAGTGAAAGAATAGGGTTAAAGCGCCTAATGTGACATCGAACGACTTCACAAATGTGTATGAAGCGCTTAATGCCACATTGAACGACTGAGAAAAGGAAGATTGAGCGCTTAATGATCCTTCGAACGAGTGAACACACTCAGATAAAGCGCTTAATCCTACATCGAACGACCTAATAAAGCGCCTGATGTCACTTCGAACGAGTGACATCCTTAGTATCAGGCGCTTGATGTGACATCGAACGCCTGAACAATTTGAGATAAAGCGCTTTATGTCTACTGATATTGAAAATTTTTGAAATTTTCATGCTCAAAACTCAAGATGGTTTTGTCAACCCATATTGAGCAACCCCAACCTACTTCGTATAGATAAGAATACATCACAAGGCAAGGGTTTCGTGAAAATGTCCGCAAGTTGGTCATGTGTAGGAACAAATTCTACACTTACCAAGTTCTTTTGTACACAGTCACGGATGAAATGATACCTCACTTCAATGTGTTTGGTCCGACTATGTTGGACGGGATTTTGTGCAATATTTATGGCGGACGTGTTATCACACAAAATTGGCACCTTTGAGAAGTGAATGTTATAGTCATTTAACGTGTTAGTCATCCATAACAATTGTGCACAACACGAGGCGGCCGACACATATTCGGATTCCGCCGTAGAGAGAGACACACTGTTTTGTTTCTTGGAGTACCAAGAAACGAGACAATCTCCAAGAAACTGACAAGTTCCGGAGGTGCTCTTTCTATCAACTAGACTCCCCGCATAATCGGAGTCACAATAACCTCTTAAATCAAAACATGCATTCTTAGGATAAAATAAACCAAATTTCAAAGTACTTCTAAGGTATCTAAGGATGCGTTTTACCGCAATAAAATGCATCTCCCTAGGATCACTTTGAAATCTAGCACATAAACATACCGCATGCAAAATATCGGGTCTACTAGCCGTTAAGTAAAGTAGACTACCTATAATGCCACGATACAAGGTTACCTCGACATGTTTTCCCTTTTCATCCTTGTCAAGCTTTGCACTTGTGCTCATTTGAGTGTTCACCTTCTCTTCCTTCACCAAAATTGTACTTTTTGAGCAAGTCTCTTGTGTATTTGGCTTGGGAAATGTACACACCATCTTTGGTTTGCTTGATTTGTAATCCAAGGAAATAGTTTAGCTCGCCCATCATGCTCATCTCGAACTCACCTTGCATAAGACTAGCAAATTGCTCACAAAGACAATTGTTAGTAGCACCAAAAATAATATCATCAACATATACTTGAACAATTAAATGATTCCTACCTTGTTCTTTTATGAACAAAGTAGTGTCAACTTTACCTCTTGAAAAACCATTATTAAGAAGAAAAGTACTTAACCTCTCGTACCAAGCTCTTGGAGCTTGTTTGAGACCATAAAGAGCCTTTTTAAGTTTGAAGACATGATGTGGTGAATCATGACATTCAAACCCGGGAGGTTGTGCAACATACACTTCCTCTTGAATAACACCATTCAAGAATGCGGATTTAACATCCATTTGGTAAAGTGTAAAATCTCTATAACAAGCATATGCTAATAACATTCTAATAGCTTCAAGTCGTGCTACGGGTGCAAATGTCTCATCAAAATCAATACCTTCTTCTTGACGGTATCCTTGAGCAACTAACCTAGCCTTGTTTCTAGTGACATTACCTTGATCATCCATCTTGTTACGAAAAACCCATTTCGTACCAATAATAGGATGATCGTGTGGTTTGGGAACTAACTCCCAAACATCGCTTCTTTCAAATTGGTTTAATTCTTCTTGCATAGCCAAGATCCAATTTTCATCAAGAAGTGCGTCTTTAATATTTTTAGGCTCTATAAGAGAGACAAATGCATTCTCTCTATATTGCCTTCGTGTGGTGATACCTCTATTTGGATCACCTATGACTAAATCTTGAGGGTGAGAACTTTTGTGCTTAAATGATCTAGGAAGATTTGAGACATCACCTCCAACTTCCTCTTGATCATATTCCGGAAGAGATGAACCTTCATTATCATCATGAACCTCATGTTTCGGAATTTGTGATGCATTTTCTACATTTTGTGAATCAACGTGAATAGAGGAGACACTTCTACGTGGCTCACTAAGTTCATTTACACAAGGTGGAGGAGTGCCTTCGAGAGGTTCAACTCTCAAGTCAACGAAGATGTTTCCATTTGGAGGATCATCAACGATTTCTCGTTGAGGAACAACCATAGGAACATCCTCAAAAATTTCTTCTTGGGGAGTCACATCTTCATCCTCTACACAATCCTCATTAAGTTTAGGTTCATCACTAAGTGACTCATTAAACTTAACATGGATTGATTCTTCCACCTTTTGACTCCTTTTGTTGAAAACACGAAATGCTTTACTATTTGAGGCATAACCTAAAAAGATACCATCATCCGCTTTGAGGTCAAGTTTGTCCAAAGTATCTTTGGTATTAAGTATAAAACACTTGCAACCAAAGACTTTGAAATACCCAATGTTGGGAACTTTTCCATTCCAAAGCTCATAAGGTGTCACATTTAGGTATGGTCTCAAATAGACACGATTGATCACATGGCAAGCGGCATTAACCGCTTCGGCCCAAAAATACTTGGGCAAACCGAACTCGTTTAACATTGCTCTACACATTTCTTGTAGAGTTCTATTTTTCCGTTCGGCCACACCATTTTGTTGAGGAGTTCTAGGTGCCGAAAGATCATGAGAGTATCCTTTGGATACACAAAACCTTTCGAAATCACCATCGAACTCACCACCACGATCACTACGGATGGTTTTGATGGTGTCACCCACATGGTTTTCCAATCGTTTACTTAGACTTACAAACTCACTACATGCATCACTTTTCTTAGCAAGAAACATCACCCACGTATAACGAGTATAGTCATCTACAACCACGAAGGTGTAATGTTTGCCACCCAAGCTTCTTGTTCCAACATCCCCATACAAATCCATATGAAGCAATTGTAGGGGCTTGGAGGTGGAAATATTTGTCTTGGGTTTGAAACTTGTTTTCACAAGTTTCGCCTTTTGACAAGTGTCACATAAGTCGTTGTTTTCAAAACTCATTTTTGGAAGGCCTCGGACTTTATCATTTTCGCAAATAAATTTAAATGTTTTGAAACATACATGTCCGAGACGTCTATGCCATAGTTGCGTCAAATCATTCTTAGCAACTAGACACGATACATTTTGAGAAACCAAATCATTGATGCTAACTTTGTAAATATTTTTGAAACGCAAAGCCTCAAATAAAATCTTTTCTTCCTTTTTCACAACACACTTTGTTTTCAAAAACGTTACCTCATAATTAGCATCACAAAGTTGACTGACACTTATCAAGTTAAACTTAAGACCTACAACATATAAGACATCACTTAGAGAGAAGGAATCGTTACCCACAATACCATGTCCTTTGATTTGGCCTTTGCTACCGCCAAAGTGGACAATTCCTCCGTCTTGCATAGTGAGTCTATGGAAGAGACGTTTGTCTCCCGTCATATGGTTGGAACACCCACTGTCCACGACCCATTTGACCTTCTTGTCTTCGCTTTCTCCATTGAGTGCTAGGGCCTACAAAAGAACCATATGAAGTTGGTACCCTTTTTGTTTTGGGTCCTTGAAGGTTAGTTACCTTCATCTTGCCTTTCGGCACCCACACAAGATTCTTATTATTCTTAGCTCTACATACTCTCTCTACATGACCTTTCCTATTACAATAAAAACATGTAGGAGTATGCTTATGTGTTGGTGCATGCTTGTGCGAATGTTTGTGCATTGGCACATGTCGTGTTTCCTTCTTAGGAACCACCTTCTTTGGAATAGTAGAAGGTTTTTGTTTCACAACATGGACCAAGGGTTGTGATACCTTTGGTGCATTAGCCTTTTGTTTAGGCATGTGCCTTTGCTTCTTCAAGGAGGTTTTAGACTCCTTGATCACTTGTGCTTGTTCCTTTTTATTTCCCTTCTTAGATGCATACATGACACTAGGTTTGACTTTCATGCTTGGCCTAGATGCATCTTTATTCTCTATCTCTTTAGCACCTACCCTTGAATCATTTTTCTTATCCTCAAGGGCTTGAGCACATGATTTCATCAAATCATGTTTCTCTTCAAGTGCAATCACATGCATGGTTAAAAATATGTCATGCTCAAGTTGCAATGCAATGTGATTCTCTAACGTGTCATTGTACTCATTTATGCATGCTCTAAACTCTTTCTTGACACGTTGATATTTTAAATCAAGGAGATCATTTTCTTGTATTAAATCATCTCGTTCATCAATAATTTTATAGTGCGATGAAATATTGCATACCTCCTTGTCATCGTCGATGGCCATTAGTGCAAAGAACTCCTTGTCGAGATCATCTTCCACCACCCCCGTGAGTGCAAGATCATCTCTATCGCCATTGTCGCTCTCGGATCCGGAAAGAAAGCTCTCCCAATGGGCTACCTCCGCTTGCAAAGCCTTCTTCCTTTGGTAGATGGCCTTCTTGTCTTTGAGTTGCGGCTCTTTCACCCGACAATCCTTCATGAAATGACCAAGCTTCCCACATTTGTAGCATTTATTCTCTTGGTCCTTCACCTTGTCCTTGGGGTATCTTTCCTTGACGAATCTCCTTGCTTCGTCACCATTTTTTTTTGCAATACGTCGGAATCTTTTGACAAGAAGTCCGACTTCATCATCCGAGTCCTCCGACTCTACGACCAATGCCTTTGAAGATTGGCGAATAGGATCATTCTTTTCTTGTGCATCTAAATGAATCTCATAAGTGATGAGATTCCCGTATAACTCGTCCAAGGTGATTGTTTCAAGATCCTTGGACTCCTCGATGGCCGTCACTTTTGCATTCCATTCTCTTCCTAAACTGTTTAGGAAGCAATGGTTTAAATCTTCTTGTTCTATCTTCTTGCCAACCGCTTTGAGAAGGTTGACAAGTTTGGTGAATCTTTGGATGGACTCTTCAATCTTTTCACCTTTGGGGACAGTGAAGTTGTAAAATTGTTTTATCAACTGTCTCCTTTTGGCCTTTCTAACTTGAGAAGTTCCTTCGTGGATCATCTCAAGCTTTGTCCAAGCTTCATGTGCTGATTGGACACCTTGAATCTGAGCTCTCTCATTTGTGGAAAGAGAGCTATTTAAAATAGCAAGAGCCTTGCTATTTATGGCCAACTGGAACTCCTCCTCCGGGGAAGGATCATCAATATCAATGGGAATCATAGATCCTTTTGAGACCTCAACCCATATTCTGTGAGAACAAGAACGCAAGTACGTTTCCATGTTTGACTTCCACAGTGGGTAGTTTAAAGGATCAAACATGGGAACTTTAACATGAACATTTGAGATAGAAGGGAATAGGGTTTCCTGCCTCCTTCTTCTGGAAAAATCAGCAGTAGGAGAACTCACATCCTCATCAACAGAGGCCTGCCTCCTTCTTCTGGAGGTTTCAGCAGTAGGAGAACCCAAATCATCAAAAACAAAGGGATCCATACTAGAAAGATCAAATCTTGTATTTGGACTCAAATAAGCAAGATGTGGCTCTGATACCAATTGTTAGGTCCCTTAGAACACACTAGAAGGGGGGTTGAATAGTGTGTTCACCAAGTATGGATATTTTGTGGCTATTTTTTTTTTCGTTTTAGAGTGCAACCGATACTTGGATGTGTTCTTTTGATAGATAAAAACTTGAAAGACAAAAAAGAACACGATTATGTATAGAGGTTCAAGTCAAGAGACTCTACTCCTCTACCTTCTTGATGTTTCACAAGCAGGATTTTGAAATGGGGATTGTTATTTCTTTTTGGGGGAAACAACAATCAAAAACGAAATCAAGAAAATACAAACTAGGCACCTTGCCTAGACAACAACCAAGAGATCTAACACTTTGAAGTCTTGCCTCCAAAGATCTTCTTTGCCCTCAAAGAAATCTTGTAGGGAGAATAGTGCACCACACACTATCAACAAACCCTTCAAAGTTTAGAAATCTTAAACAAGGAGCACCCTTGCTCCTTGACCAACAATCTACCAAATCTCTCACAGAGAATCTCACCAAGAAGAAGACTCTTCTTCTTACAATAAACACTCTCAACAATAAAGTAAAAATATACAAAGATTTACAACTATTTTAAGAGCTTGAGCTTGAGAGCACTTGAGAGCATGTGAGGTAGAAAGTTGTTTTTTTGAATGTAGAAGAAACCCTATTTTATCAACTTCAAAGTTTCTTCCCGTTTGAAACCCTCTGCACTGACATTAATGGGTTTTGGCATCATGTGTTGGTGAGTCCTCATCATTGGAGATCTCCCTTTGGCATGTAGCAACATTCTTGGAGAGATTTCAAAATGAATGCCAAGAAAGGAAACCTGAAAAACTTCAACAGAGAGGAGCCTGCACAAAAGACACTAAAAAGAGAGGGTACAAAGAGTCAACTGATGTTAAAAAGTGAAGTTCAAGACCTTTGTAACGTTGGTCACATGAAGCGCCTAATGTGTAAATGCACAGGCGTTCGATGTGACATTGAGCGCTTGATGTGAAAATGAACAGTCGTTCGAAGTCACATCAAGCGCCTATTGTGGGCTTCTTAAGGCGTTCGAAGTCACATGAAGCGCTTAATGTATCACTTCATGCTTGTTCGAACTAACTCTGACTTTTACTCAGAGAAAGTACTTAGGAGTACGTGCCCAGCCAGGGGAAAAGTACTTTTGGCATAGTGGACTACATAAAGCGCCTAAAGGGGCGTTCAAAGTGTTCGCACTTTTCAACAGGTCACATAAAGCGCCTAATCAGGCGTTCAATGTGTCCTGTTTTACAAACACTCACATGAAGCGCCTAATCTAGGCGTTCAAAGTGTTCGCAGATCCAGACACTTCACATAAAGCGCCTAATCTAGGCGTTCGAAGTGTACTGGAGTCCACCAAGGTACATTAAGCGCCTAATGTAGGCGTTCGAAGTATTCTGACTTCAAACAACACACATGAAGCGCCTAATGGGTTGTTCAATGTGCCAAAATGTGCAAATCATCAAAACTCAACCTGATCTAACACCTCTCAGTTACACAAACTCTTCATCGTATAACTTTTTAAATTTGATCGTGTAATTTGTGCACACCCTCAGTTTTAGGCCTTAATATCTAATTCAAACAAATTTTATCACAAACGATAAATATCATTGAACTTAATCCCCAACTCCTTACCAAATTTTATTACAAGGGTAATATTGGTCTTTAATGAAAATTTGCTCTGCTTTGACGGTGACTTGTTCTGGCTCTAACATTGAGATAATAATATACTACAATATTTACTGACTCATCATAAGTACATATACAATAGATTAAGTCATTACAGATTCAGATAGCATTATCGCACTCACGCTGTGTATGTCCAAGTTCGAACATGCGATCTTATAGTTGCAATTTTTTAAACATGAATATCAACTAACTATGTGCTGGAACTATGATATTCATTATATTACTGTGGATATGTAATAACTCGGAAGAAGTCTGATGAATTAGATTATAAACTCGAGTAGTAGAACAAGGTGCGTCATACAAATGTGCAGAACTTGTAACCACTAACATAAAACTCTAAATACTTACTTCTTATAGTATTAAGCCAAATATCGACACTAATCACGAGTCTTTCACATATATATATATATATATATATATATATATATATATATATATATATATAAAATATTTGTGCACGCGCATATCTATAGAAACACATGTAAAAGGACTTGGTAAAAACACGTGTACGTAAAGAAGACATGCATGTAGTTGACAGAAAATTCAAGTCAAAGACTTTCGCTGATTGAGATCTCAACATGCATCGTTGGGGCAAGACCATGTCCCCATTAATCACAGATGTTGAAATAGAAATTGTTAATTTCGTTGTGTATCTCATACATTTTTATTAATCTGATAGTGTTAGAACCATTCCACATGTAAAAAGATCTAGCAGATGAGTGTATGGCAAGATTAATGCCATATGTTACCGATGCCCTAAACATTTTTTCTTTTTTCATAGGTCCGATCATAAACTTAAAAAGTCTTTCCAACTAATAAATAAATAAAAGTCGGAACTTCTGCACTAGAAATCAGCTTTTATTTTTATTTTTTTTATTTTCGGAGGAAAGGATTTACCTTTTTATTTGGTGTGACGTTTCTGTCGGGAAAATGATTATAGGCCTGCTACAGGGCACAATGTTGGTGCTGCTTCATAATTTCACGCATGCCAATTAGTCGGCCCTATGAGTATGTGGCTAAATTTTTAGGGCTCCAAGGAAGTAAAGAGCATTCATAACCAAATCATAATTTCTAATGGTAGAAACAGATTCTTATACAAAATGTAAAGTAAGACTATATACATTATATCGTAAAACGATTCGACTTCGACCTTGTGCAAACGAAAAAGTCTATTGTACCGAAAACACTCTTTTAATTTAGCATAGATTGCTTCATTCTTAATAAAAAAAAAAGAAGGCAATCGTCCTCCTCTAACTCACCAAACAGTCAGCAGCACCATAGTATCCTCTCAACTCCCTAGTTCAGCCTCTTAAGACGTTTTCGACAGAATCAAGACAGGTAGGGTATCAATTGTGTTGTTTATATATGTTACCAATGGTCAATATGATTAACATGTTGTCCTCGCCTTTGAAAGGAGAACGCTCAGTAACACACTTTGTTTTTCAAAATTCGTTCTTTTTTCCTTTTTGTTATTAGTGTAATTAACAAATATACTGCTTAAGTTTTCTTAAAGTGCATGCATATATATATATATAATTAACGTGTATATCATAGCCATTCTAAGAAAAAAAATACTGAGCAAAGTCAAACTGATGTTATGAAGACCAACAAAAACCTTAAACTGAGGACTTGATTTTAATTTGTCGGCGCATGTCGCGATCTACGAGAAGATAGTAAGATACTGAACAAACAAGGCATAGGTTGTTAGAAGATGACGGATACAGCCCACATCTAAAGGGAAAAAAATATTACAGTCAATATGTTGTGGGAGGTTATTGAATCCGTTATCTTTTCCACATATCCAGCAGCCGTGCTTTTCACCCACGTCCAAAGGGTAATGGTCTCATGTTCTCAGCTGTTAATCTTGCCCTCTGCGTGTGATATATATATATATATATATATATATATATATATATATATATATGTATATGTATATGTATATGTATATGTATATGTATATGTCTCAGGACATATCCTGAAAAACCAAGAATGCTTCCTTTTTGGATTCTCATATAAGAAAGCTTTATGAAATGCTTCAACATAATCCCAGTAATTATATTTAACTGGAACTTTAACTTATGGGTGTATAAACTCCTTTTCTTTTAGGGTAGATATTCCCCATGAATCAGCTGATATAATCTGCTTTATTATTACCTTGCTGAAATTATAAACAGCAGAATTAGCAGTTGTAAAATGAGTAATTTCACAGGATTCTGTGATTTTGAGTATAGACTCATAATATCCTCTATTCTTATAAGAAGCTGCAGTGTATGACACTGTGTCCAAATATCTTTGTAATAAAATCCATGGTTGATCTTTCCATTTAAGATCCTTTTGTTCCAAAAGTAATATACTTTCAGAATGTGAATTTTGATCATAAACTTCATCAGTTTCTTCTGTTACCATTGTAACATATGAAGGTTTATTATCCTCCTTCTTTTGAGAAGCTTTATAAGATAAAAATTCTTTATATAACTTATCATCATCTTTTTGAGTATTACTCGAAGATGAAGATGCAATATTCGCAGAAATTAATCTCTGTTGGCCAATTTGGCCAAGAATTTCGCCACTTCTTCCTCCTCTATTAGAGTAGGTTCCTCGTCCTCTCCTATTAGAGGGACTTCCCCTGCCCCATTGGGACATATCTGCAAAATGAGAGATGTTAGTCATTAATATATTCTCTTGTAAGAAAATCAGGGAGACTATTATCTGACCCTTTCTTATATTGAATTTCAAAATCAAAGGGTGCCATATGAGCCTGCCATCTTGCAAACATCTGCTTAGAAACATCATGTTTAAAATCTTTATTAAACATAAATTTTGCTGCTTGACAATCAGTTTTTATAATAAACTTTTGATTATATAAATCGTCTTGAAATTTTAGAACACATTTTACAATAGCAAGAATTTCTTTTGCTATAGTAGCATAATTCTTTTGACTATTAGTCCATTTTCCTGAATGAAATCTAACAAGATATTCTTGTTTCTCAATAGGTGAAATTTGTTTTAGAATACCTCCATATCCTATATCTGAGGCATCTGTTTCTATAATCTTTTCCCAATTTGGGTTTGCTAACATCAAACAAGGCAAATGAGTTACCTTTTGCTTAATTACCTGAACTGCTTTAGTATGATCTTCAGTCCATGGTTTAACATTTTTCTTCAACCTGTCATATAATATAGCAGTATCTTCTGCCAAGTTCTTATAATAAGGAGAAATATAATTTAAACTTCCCAAAAATCTCTGTAATTGTGTTTTATCCAGAATATTATCTGGAAATTTAGAAGCAAATTCTATACTTCTATTTATAGGGATGATTTTTCCCTTTTCTATATTATGTCCTAAAAATCTTATTTTTGTCTGAAATAATAACATTTTAGGTCTAGAAATAACTAAACCATTTTGAATAATTATTTTTTTAAATATATTCAAATGTTTAAAATGTATTTCAATATTCTTAGAAAATACTAAGATATCATCTATATAGACTATAATAAAATCACTATAAGGAATAAAAATATCATTCATAATATTCTGAAATTCAGAAGGTGCATTTTTCAATCCAAATGGCATTACATTCCATTCATAATGTCCTATAGGAACAGTAAAAGCTGTTTTGTATGTATCAGATTCATTTATTTGAATCTGCCAATATCCTGATTTTAAATCAAATTTAGAAAAAATAAGTGCTTCATTTAGCCTATCCAATAAATCTTTCTTATTCGGTATAGGATACCTAATCCATTTTAAAACCTTATTTAAAGGTTTATAGTTTATTACTAATCTTGGAACCCCTCTCTCTTGTTCTGAATGCTTATTTACATAAAAAGCAGTACAAGACCAAGATGATTTTGAGGGCTTAATTAATTTTTTATCTATTAAAGAAGATATTTCTTTCTTGCATAATTCTAAATATTCAAAATTCATTTGACAAGGTCTTGCCTTTGTCGGAATTGTTTTTTCATCAAACTCCTCTTCATATGGAAGAGAAACTATATGTTTTTTCCTATCCCAAAAAGCATTAGGATGATCATTACATATGTGTAATGAAAACTCATTCTGCAATAGTTTGATTTTATCCTGTAATTTAGGATTTTGTAATTTTTCTTCTATAGTTAATATTGTAATTTCTTGTTTTAAGAAATTTATTTGATTTTCTTTGCTTTTACAGATTCTGTAAAATTATTTATAAACCTTGTTAAAGGTTCTGCAATAAATTTAAAAGTAATGTCTTTTCCTTTGAAATTTCCTATAAATCCTGTCTTATCAATATTTTTAATAGGAAATAACTTCTGTAAAAATGGTGTACCGAGTATTACTTGGTTAGTAATATTTTTAACTAATATAAAACTAACAGGAATACATACCTGTTCTTTACATACATAAGCTTGAGGAAGCTTATAATTAATATGTAATTTCTGCCCACTAGCAGATCTTAATGAATGTGTAGTTTTTTGAAAATATCTAGTAGGTATCAACCCTTCTTGAATACAATTCAAATCTGCACCACTGTCAATTAATGCAACTAATTCCTTACAAAATTTATCATCTATTAATAAATTAATTTTCACATACCATTTTTGTGAAGTAACAATTTCTAATATAGACAAATATTTTTGATCATCTATTCCTTCTAAAATATTTTCAGAAGGTTCAAAAAGAATTTCTTTTCCTTTTTCAAGTTTATGAACTCTTTCTTCTAATAACAAATTATTTTGTTTTATTTCTTTTATTTCTTGTTTTAGATTATTAATCTCAATTATTAACTCTGCAATTCCTACAGATTCTTTATTTCTATTTCTTTGAGACATTTGTCTCTTAACCTCTGATAATGTATAAGGTTCTGTTTGTTCTATTCTTTGATATATCCTTGGTATAGAAGACTCAGCTTCTCCTTTATTACTGATATAAGATATAATTTTTTGTTTTACTTCGGAATCATCTATTATTTTTAACAATTCTAGAATATCATTTGTCAAAACATTTATTTCTAAATCCTGAAATTGTGAAATAATTTGATATAATTGATTTTCTTCTATATCAGAAGATTGTTCACAACATGTTTCTCCTCTATTACAAGGACCACATTCTTCCTCTGAAGAAGATATACTATCATTTTCAATTATTCCCATTATATCTTCTGGATATTCAGAAGATTGATCTAACTCTGTTTCCGAGTCTGAATTTAATAAAATGTTTGATAAAACCTCTTTTAAATCATTATCTTCTAAACTATTAATTTTTCTCTTTACCCAACATGTATTTGCCTTATGGCCTGGGCGTCCACATTTTTTACATATTATATATGATTTATAAGATTTTTTATATTCTTTAGATTTTTTACCATATCTCTTTTGGTATTACCAACATCTTCCTTATAATTATCTTTCATTCTTTTCCTTTTTCTCTCTTCTCTTTTCATTTTCCTTTTTGAAATTTATGAGAAGATTTAAATTTCTTATTTTTATTATCACTCTTATCTAAGCGATCATCTAATCCAAATTGAGCACAAAATTGACCCAATTGTCTTTTTTCATTCAAAGAATGTTTTTTTATTTGTTGATTTAACTTAATTTCATTACACAAGGCTAATCCTTCTTGGATACAAGTTCCTATTAACTTGCCATAAGTATAATTATCATAATTTATACTTACTTCTCCTTTGCGAAGATTCTTTCGAACTCTTTCTGCAAATAAAGGAGGTAATCCATCTATAAACTTTGATTTCCAATGAGTACTATTAGACTCTGGAAGTTCCATTACTCTACTTAAAAATGTATCTTTATACCACCTAAATGAGGTAAGTGTTCTACATCTTAGATTTTGTAATAAATTTCTAAGAGTCTCAGAATTATCAGACCATCTTCCTGTAAAATGTTCTATTATATTAATTATAAGAGTATAAACTATATTCTCGGTTTGTACTCCATCTTCTACCTTAATATTATTAAATATTTCTGCTTTACTTTGGGGAGATAAATAATTATCCCACCATCCTTTTAATTGTCC
This sequence comes from Eustoma russellianum, assembly GCA_036186865.1. Taxonomy (NCBI): domain Eukaryota; kingdom Viridiplantae; phylum Streptophyta; class Magnoliopsida; order Gentianales; family Gentianaceae; genus Eustoma; species Eustoma russellianum. The sequence goes on along the minus strand of AP025048.1, from coordinate 2,236,074 downwards.
TGTAAATCCTGATATTAACATATTAGCTACTACTTTATCAGAATTATTATTTGTTTTACAAATTGTACTATACATTAACATTCTATGAACAACATTATAAATTTGTCTTTCTGTAAATCCATCTATGTTCCATTCATAGATAGATCTCCCATGATATGAATTATTTATTATATATTCTTCTTCTTCAAGTAATATATCTTGAGGAGTAGGTCTTGGATAATAATATTTCCTTTGAGTTGGCCTATCCGCAAATTTATATCTTAATTTGTTTATCTCATCATCTATTATTTTAGAATGATTTTCTTTATCACTCATTAATTCTTCAAATTCTTCTTCAAGGGTACTTAATTTAAGATTTTTAAATTTATAGATCTTTTAAATAAATGGACAATTCCTAAGGTAGACTATAAAATAGTTTATCAATTAGGAACATTTGAAAAATTAGGAATTAAACAAGTAGTTAAAACTACTGAGTCAACTTTATCTATTAATAAAGATGATATGATGATAAGACTACTTAATGATAGAGAATTAAGTAGATATAAATCTAATCATAAATTTATACATATAGGTTTAGTTCAAATAGCTTTTAAACCTTTAACTTTAGAAGGTTTACCAGAAAGCTTTATAGCAGCTTTAAGAGATGGTAGGAATAATAATTGGAAAAAATCTTTGATTGGTATTATACAATTATCACTGGCTCATGGTCCAGTATATTTTAATATATATCCTAATCTAAGATTATCTTTATCAGATGTTAATGTTTGTGAGGCATTAACTTTAAATATTAAAACTCATGGTTATGATTATAAACCAGGATCAGAGGTTATATGTGTCTGTTATAGAATATATTATAAACCATTGGTTACATATAATCCTAGATGTAAGATTATGGATAGACCAATAAATGAAACAATCATAATAGAAACTAATTTTGGAAAATCTAATATAACTACTAGGAGAAAAATTAGATGGGAAGAAATTGAATTTCCAGAAAATTGGATAATGGAGGCATCAGTCCCTTCAAAATCATATGTGGATAATAATCCAATTGATATTATACAGTCTGAGGAAGGAACTGTAAAAATAAAATTCGATAATAAAAATATAATAGATTACAAGACAAGATCTAGTCTTTCTAAAAGCAGATCTTCACATTATTATATATCTCCACTTGAATATAAAGTAACGAGTCCTTCGAGGGCTTCAACTTCTCAAATTAGAGAAGAATATCCTGCATCAATAGATGAGATAAGGATAAATGAGCAGAATATGGTAAGAGGAATTCATAAGAATCATGAACCGGAAATAACCGAATCAGAAATGAATTTTCAATATGAATTTAAAACCAAATATAGATTTTAGAAAAGGATCTCCAGTAAGACAGGAGATAAATAAAGAATTTTATTTACAAAAATGGGAACCATTTAGGAATTGGTTTTTTGGTAATTTTAATAATCAAGATAAATTATATTTTCAGGAAAAATATTATAAGGATCTTTCTCAGAAAAACCAGGTTATACCATTTGTGCCTTGGTTTTTGAATAATTATATTTACAGTATTATCTCTGTTATAGAAAGAGATTATAATATGAATGGTAAAATACTCCATACTGTATTTCCACCACAACAACCTTTTCAAATTGGAAAAGAAAATGAAATAAGACATTTTACTGCTTTTCAAAAATTAATAGATAATAATACTCTTTCGATTACAATTGCTCATATTAATATGATATTAACACAACAAAATTATAGTAATTTGTATGTGGTTGTGTTAGGAGAACAATTAAAAGATATAAATAATAAGATAGATAATGTTTTATCATATGTAAAACAAATAAATAATAAAGTACAAGCTGCAAATATAACTAGTACTAGTAAGAGCATAATAGCTGCTCCTACTATCCAACCTCCTCCAGATATAAAAGATTTTAAATTAAAATCAACTACTGATTTAGAAAGATTATTAGAAGATAAATTTAAAAATCTTAAATTAAGTACCCTTGAAGAAGAATTTGAAGAATTAATGAGTGATAAAGAAAATCATTCTAAAATAATAGATGATGAGATAAACAAATTAAGATATAAATTTGCGGATAGGCCAACTCAAAGGAAATATTATTATCCAAGACCTACTCCTCAAGATATATTACTTGAAGAAGAAGAATATATAATAAATAATTCATATCATGGGAGATCTATCTATGAATGGAACATAGATGGATTTACAGAAAGACAAATTTATAATGTTGTTCATAGAATGTTAATGTATAGTACAATTTGTAAAACAAATAATAATTCTGATAAAGTAGTAGCTAATATGTTAATATCAGGATTTACAGGACAATTAAAAGGATGGTGGGATAATTATTTATCTCCCCAAAGTAAAGCAGAAATATTTAATAATATTAAGGTAGAAGATGGAGTACAAACCGAGAATATAGTTTATACTCTTATAATTAATATAATAGAACATTTTACAGGAAGATGGTCTGATAATTCTGAGACTCTTAGAACTTTATTACAAAATCTAAGATGTAGAACACTTACCTCATTTAGGTGGTATAAAGATACATTTTTAAGTAGAGTAATGGAACTTCCAGAGTCTAATAGTACTCATTGGAAATCAAAGTTTATAGATGGATTACCTCCTTTATTTGCAGAAAGAGTTCGAAAGAATCTTCGCAAAGGAGAAGTAAGTATAAATTATGATAATTATACTTATGGCAAGTTAATAGGAACTTGTATCCAAGAAGGATTAGCCTTGTGTAATGAAATTAAGTTAAATCAACAAATAAAAAAACATTCTTTGAATGAAAAAAGACAATTGGGTCAATTTTGTGCTCAATTTGGATTAGATGATCGCTTAGATAAGAGTGATAATAAAAATAAGAAATTTAAATCTTCTCATAAATTTCAAAAAAGGAAAATGAAAAGAGAAGAGAGAAAAAGGAAAAGAATGAAAGATAATTATAAGGAAGATGTTGGTAATACCAAAAAGAGATATGGTAAAAAATCTAAAGAATATAAAAAATCTTATAAATCATATATAATATGTAAAAAATGTGGACGCCCAGGCCATAAGGCAAATACATGTTAGGTAAAGAGAAAAATTAATAGTTTAGAAGATAATGATTTAAAAGAGGTTTTATCAAACATTTTATTAAATTCAGACTCGGAAACAGAGTTAGATCAATCTTCTGAATATCCAGAAGATATAATGGGAATAATTGAAAATGATAGTATATCTTCTTCAGAGGAAGAATGTGGTCCTTGTAATAGAGGAGAAACATGTTGTGAACAATCTTCTGATATAGAAGAAAATCAATTATATCAAATTATTTCACAATTTCAGGATTTAGAAATAAATGTTTTGACAAATGATATTCTAGAATTGTTAAAAATAATAGATGATTCTGAAGTAAAACAAAAAATTATATCTTATATCAGTAATAAAGGAAAAGCTGAGTCTTCTATACCAAGGATATATCAAAGAATAGAACAAACAGAACCTTATACATTATCAGAGGTTAAGAGACAAATGTCTCAAAGAAATAGAAATAAAGAATCTGTAGGAATTGCAGAGTTAATAATTGAGATTAATAATCTAAAACAAGAAATAAAAGAAATAAAACAAAATAATTTGTTATTAGAAGAAAGAGTTCATAAACTTGAAAAAGGAAAAGAAATTCTTTTTGAACCTTCTGAAAATATTTTAGAAGGAATAGATGATCAAAAATATTTGTCTATATTAGAAATTGTTACTTCACAAAAATGGTATGTGAAAATTAATTTATTAATAGATGATAAATTTTGTAAGGAATTAGTTGCATTAATTGACAGTGGTGCAGATTTGAATTGTATTCAAGAAGGGTTGATACCTACTAGATATTTTCAAAAAACTACACATTCATTAAGATCTGCTAGTGGGCAGAAATTACATATTAATTATAAGCTTCCTCAAGCTTATGTATGTAAAGAACAGGTATGTATTCCTGTTAGTTTTATATTAGTTAAAAATATTACTAACCAAGTAATACTCGGTACACCATTTTTACAGAAGTTATTTCCTATTAAAATATTGATAAGACAGGATTTATAGGAAATTTCAAAGGAAAAGACATTACTTTTAAATTTATTGCAGAACCTTTAACAAGGTTTATAAATAATTTTACAGAATCTGTAAAAGCAAAAGAAAATCAAATAAATTTCTTAAAACAAGAAATTACAATATTAACTATAGAAGAAAAATTACAAAATCCTAAATTACAGGATAAAATCAAACTATTGCAGAATGAGTTTTCATTACACATATGTAATGATCATCCTAATGCTTTTTGGGATAGGAAAAAACATATAGTTTCTCTTCCATATGAAGAGGAGTTTGATGAAAAAACAATTCCGACAAAGGCAAGACCTTGTCAAATGAATTTTGAATATTTAGAATTATGCAAGAAAGAAATATCTTCTTTAATAGATAAAAAATTAATTAAGCCCTCAAAATCATCTTGGTCTTGTACTGCTTTTTATGTAAATAAGCATTCAGAACAAGAGAGAGGGGTTCCAAGATTAGTAATAAACTATAAACCTTTAAATAAGGTTTTAAAATGGATTAGGTATCCTATACCGAATAAGAAAGATTTATTGGATAGGCTAAATGAAGCACTTATTTTTTCTAAATTTGATTTAAAATCAGGATATTGGCAGATTCAAATAAATGAATCTGATACATACAAACAGCTTTTACTGTTCCTATAGGACATTATGAATGGAATGTAATGCCATTTGGATTGAAAAATGCACCTTCTGAATTTCAGAATATTATGAATGATATTTTTATTCCTTATAGTGATTTTATTATAGTCTATATAGATGATATCTTAGTATTTTCTAAGAATATTGAAATACATTTTAAACATTTGAATATATTTAAAAAAATAATTATTCAAATGGTTTAGTTATTTCTAGACCTAAAATGTTATTATTTCAGACAAAAATAAGATTTTTAGGACATAATATAGAAAAGGGAAAAATCATCCCTATAAATAGAAGTATAGAATTTGCTTCTAAATTTCCAGATAATATTCTGGATAAAACACAATTACAGAGATTTTTGGGAAGTTTAAATTATATTTCTCCTTATTATAAGAACTTGGCAGAAGATACTGCTATATTATATGACAGGTTGAAGAAAAATGTTAAACCATGGACTGAAGATCATACTAAAGCAGTTCAGGTAATTAAGCAAAAGGTAACTCATTTGCCTTGTTTGATGTTAGCAAACCCAAATTGGGAAAAGATTATAGAAACAGATGCCTCAGATATAGGATATGGAGGTATTCTAAAACAAATTTCACCTATTGAGAAACAAGAATATCTTGTTAGATTTCATTCAGGAAAATGGACTAATAGTCAAAAGAATTATGCTACTATAGCAAAAGAAATTCTTGCTATTGTAAAATGTGTTCTAAAATTTCAAGACGATTTATATAATCAAAAGTTTATTATAAAAATTGATTGTCAAGCAGCAAAATTTATGTTTAATAAAGATTTTAAACATGATGTTTCTAAGCAGATGTTTGCAAGATGGCAGGCTCATATGGCACCCTTTGATTTTGAAATTCAATATAAGAAAGGGTCAGATAATAGTCTCCCTGATTTTCTTACAAGAGAATATATTAATGACTAACATCTCTCATTTTGCAGATATGTCCCAATGGGGCAGGGGAAGTCCCTCTAATAGGAGAGGACGAGGAACCTACTCTAATAGAGGAGGAAGAAGTGGCGAAATTCTTGGCCAAATTGGCCAACAGAGATTAATTTCTGCGAATATTGCATCTTCATCTTCGAGTAATACTCAAAAAGATGATGATAAGTTATATAAAGAATTTTTAGCTTATAAAGCTTCTCAAAAGAAGGAGGATAATAAACCTTCATATGTTACAATGGTAACAGAAGAAACTGATGAAGTTTATGATCAAAATTCACATTCTGAAAGTATATTACTTTTGGAACAAAAGGATCTTAAATGGAAAGATCAACCATGGATTTTATTACAAAGATATTTGGACACAGTGTCATACACTGCAGCTTCTTATAAGAATAGAGGATATTATGAGTCTATACTCAAAATCACAGAATCCTGTGAAATTACTCATTTTACAACTGCTAATTCTGCTGTTTATAATTTCAGCAAGGTAATAATAAAGCAGATTATATCAGCTGATTCATGGGGAATATCTACCCTAAAAGAAAAGGAGTTTATACACCCAGAAGTTAAAGTTCCAGTTAAATATAATTACTGGGATTATGTTGAAGCATTTCATAAAGCTTTCTTATATGAGAATCCAAAAAGGAAGCATTCTTGATTTTTCAGGATATGTCCTGAGGTATATAAACAAGAAATTCCAAATTGGTTATATCAATGGTGGTCCTCATATGGTCCGTCAATAAATATTCTTCCTGAACCATACAAGAGTTTATATACTCAATGGATTGAAATTTCACCAGCCATAATAGAGGCTCAGAATGAAAGAAGCCTAATTACAGGCATGAATACATTACATTTCTTTATGGAATTTGGGATACCATGGATTTGGAAATGGGAAGTGAGAGTTGGTTATACCCAACAAAATATTCCATCATTAAGAAGAATTTTTTATACAAAATTCTGGAAAAAAAAATGCTTAATAAAACTGAAGAAGGCATTGTTGAAGGACAACAAACATTGGATAATATCCAAAAAACTTTGGTGATATATCAAACTCAAATGGAGGAACGGAAAGATTATTCCAGCCCATTTCAACAAATGATGCAAAAAATGAAGATGGTGAAAGGAGATCATATAAATCTTTCTAAGGAAGAAATTATATCTTCATACTTCGAAGAAATTAAGAAAGATTTAATAAGAAATCTTCAGAAGGATAATGATTCTAGTTGTTCAGATGTATCTATGTCTGGTACATATCAAGATAAAGATGTATTAGCTGGAGAATCTCAAGAAGAAGATGATGATGATCAGATGCAACAAATGGTGGATGCAATGATGAAAAATATTCGTCAACAAATTGATAAAGAAATTGGCTAAAGACAAATAATTGAAGAAATGGTAGACATATGGGTCCTATCATGTCAACTTTTTATAAAGGACATTATTCCTTTTTGGCATTATATTGGCCATTATTGTAAATTTCAATTTCATGTAAATTTCATTTACATTTCATTTGAGTTTTAGTCTAGAATAGATTTGAAGTCCGGGACTCTGCCTATAAAAAGGCGGCCATCCCCCATTTGTAAAGACACGCTTTTCAGATATTCTCTTTCTGTTTTTTGTATACAACTTTTTGTGAATAAAAATTTGAAAGAATTGTTCGTGCATTGCTTAGAGTCTTTCAGTTTGAGGTATATTTCTTCTTTCTTTCTTCTTTTTATTTATTTATTTCAGTTTTGTTTTGAACTTAGCCTAATGAAAGGCTAAGAATTTATGTGTTGAACTATGCTGTATGATTAATTTATTTGATATGGTAATGAACAACGATCATATACATCATGAGTGTGCCAGGGGGTGTTCATGCCCTTAATCCCTTCTGGGATGTCTGGATTTGTAAGCTCTGTGATGGAGGATTGATCGGTAAAAAAAAAAAGAATAATATAAAATAATATAATAATAATAATAATAATAATAATAATAATAATAATAATAAAATTATTAAATAATTTGTTCTTGAAGGTGAGGTTATAGATGTGATCAGGCTGGATCTATTTAGTTTCTCGAATTTGCGGGAGCCCGTTTTAGCCGATTGAGTTAATGGTGTTTTAAGGACAAGACTGCGTACTGAGAGATTAGGAATAGATTCCAATGCCAGATTAAATCTATGTAAAGTTATCCTGAACCTTTGAATAAATTGTTTTATTACTTTTTTAATAAATTGTTTAATAAGATGGGTTGTTTTGTTTGTTTGTTTTGGTGTTTTTATTACTTTGTTTTATTAGTTTGTTTTATTAAAGATTCTGGGTGAATAATTGGTATATTCACCCAGAATCTTTAATAAAACAAACTAATAAAACAAAGTAATAAAAACACCAAAACAAACAAACAAAACAACCCATCTTATTAAACAATTTATTAAAAAAGTAATAAAACAATTTATTCAAAGGTTCAGGATAACTTTACATAGATTTAATCTGGCATTGGAATCTATTCCTAATCTCTCAGTACGCAGTCTTGCCCTTAAACGCCATTAACTTAATCGGCTAAAACGGGCTCCCGCAAATTCGAGAAACTAAAATAGATCCAGCCTGATCACATCTATAACCTCACCTTCAAGAACAAATTATTTAATAAATTTTTTTTTATTATTATTATTATTATTATTATTTTATTTTATATTATTCTTTTTTTTTTTTTTACCGATCAATCCTCCATCACAGAGCTTACAAATCCAGACATCCCAGAAGGGATTAAGGGCATGAACACCCCCTGGCACACTCATGATGTATATGATCGTTGTTCATTACCATATCAATAAATTAATCATACAGCATAGTTCAACACATAAATTCTTAGCCTTTCATTAGGCTAAGTTCAAAACAAAACTGAAATAAATAAATAAAAAGAAGAAAGAAAGAAATATACCTCAACTGAAAGACTCTAAGCAATGCACGAACAATTCTTTCAAATTTTATTCACAAAAAGTTGTATACAAAAAACAGAAAGAGAATATCTGAAAAGCGTGTCTTTACAAATGGGGGATGGCCGCCTTTTTATAGGCAGAGTCCCGGACTTCAAATCTATTCTAGACTAAAACTCAAATGAAATGTAAATGAAATTTACATGAAATTTACATGAAATTGAAATTTACAATAATGGCCAATATAATGCCAAAAAGGAATAATGTCCTTTATAAAAAGTTGACATGATAGGACCCATATGTCTACCATTTCTTCAATTATTTGTCTTTAGCCAATTTCTTTATCAATTTGTTGACGAATATTTTTCATCATTGCATCCACCATTTGTTGCATCTGATCATCATCATCTTCTTCTTGAGATTCTCCAGCTAATACATCTTTATCTTGATATGTACCAGACATAGATACATCTGAACAACTAGAATCATTATCCTTCTGAAGATTTCTTATTAAATCTTTCTTAATTTCTTCGAAGTATGAAGATATAATTTCTTCCTTAGAAAGATTTATATGATCTCCTTTCACCATCTTCATTTTTTGCATCATTTGTTGAAATGGGCTGGAATAATCTTTCCGTTCCTCCATTTGAGTTTGATATATCACCAAAGTTTTTTGGATATTATCCAATGTTTGTTGTCCTTCAACAATGCCTTCTTCAGTTTTATTAAGCATTTTTTTCCAGAATTTTGTATAAAAAATTCTTCTTAATGACGGAATATTTTGTTGGGTATAACCAACTCTCACTTCCCATTTCCAAATCCATGGTATCCCAAATTCCATAAAGAAATGTAATGTATTCATGCCTGTAATTAGGCTTCTTTCATTCTGAGCCTCTATTATGGCTGGTGAAATTTCAATCCATTGAGTATATAAACTCTTGTATGGTTCAGGAAGAATATTTATTGACGGACCATATGAGGACCACCATTGATATAACCAATTTGGAATTTCTTGTTTATATACCTCAGGACATATCCTGAAAAACCAAGAATGCTTCCTTTTTGGATTCTCATATAAGAAAGCTTTATGAAATGCTTCAACATAATCCCAGTAATTATATTTAACTGGAACTTTAACTTCTGGGTGTATAAACTCCTTTTCTTTTAGGGTAGATATTCCCCATGAATCAGCTGATATAATCTGCTTTATTATTACCTTGCTGAAATTATAAACAGCAGAATTAACAGTTGTAAAATGAGTAATTTCACAGGATTCTGTGATTTTGAGTATAGACTCATAATATCCTCTATTCTTATAAGAAGCTGCAGTGTATGACACTGTGTCCAAATATCTTTGTAATAAAATCCATGGTTGATCTTTCCATTTAAGATCCTTTTGTTCCAAAAGTAATATACTTTCAGAATGTGAATTTTGATCATAAACTTCATCAGTTTCTTCTGTTACCATTGTAATATATGAAGGTTTATTATCCTCCTTCTTTTGAGAAGCTTTATAAGCTAAAAATTCTTTATATAACTTATCATCATCTTTTTGAGTATTACTCGAAGATGAAGATGCAATATTCGCAGAAATTAATCTCTGTTGGCCAATTTGGCCAAGAATTTCGCCACTTCTTCCTCCTCTATTAGAGTAGGTTCCTCGTCCTCTCCTATTAGAGGGACTTCCCCTGCCCCATTGGGACATATCTGCAAAATGAGAGATGTTAGTCATTAATATATTCTCTTGTAAGAAAATCAGGGAGACTATTATCTGACCCTTTCTTATATTGAATTTCAAAATCAAAGGGTGCCATATGAGCCTGCCATCTTGCAAACATCTGCTTAGAAACATCATGTTTAAAATCTTTATTAAACATAAATTTTGCTGCTTGACAATCAGTTTTTATAATAAACTTTTGATTATATAAATCGTCTTGAAATTTTAGAACACATTTTACAATAGCAAGAATTTCTTTTGCTATAGTAGCATAATTCTTTTGACTATTAGTCCATTTTCCTGAATGAAATCTAACAAGATATTCTTGTTTCTCAATAGGTGAAATTTGTTTTAGAATACCTCCATATCCTATATCTGAGGCATCTGTTTCTATAATCTTTTCCCAATTTGGGTTTGCTAACATCAAACAAGGCAAATGAGTTATCTTTTGCTTAATTACCTGAACTGCTTTAGTATGATCTTCAGTCCATGGTTTAACATTTTTCTTCAACCTGTCATATAATATAGCAGTATCTTCTGCCAAGTTCTTATAATAAGGAGAAATATAATTAAACTTCCCAAAAATCTCTGTAATTGTGTTTTATCCAGAATATTATCTAGAAATTTAGAAGCAAATTCTATACTTCTATTTATAGGGATGATTTTTCCCTTTTCTATATTATGTCCTAAAAATCTTATTTTTGTCTGAAATAATAACATTTTAGGTCTAGAAATAACTAAACCATTTTGAATAATTATTTTTTTAAATATATTCAAATGTTTAAAATGTATTTCAATATTCTTAGAAAATACTAAGATATCATCTATATAGACTATAATAAATCACTATAAGGAATAAAAATATCATTCATAATATTCTGAAATTCAGAAGGTGCATTTTTCAATCCAAATGGCATTACATTCCATTCATAATGTCCTATAGGAACAGTAAAAGCTGTTTTGTATGTATCAGATTCATTTATTTGAATCTGCCAATATCCTGATTTTAAATCAAATTTAGAAAAAATAAGTGCTTCATTTAGCCTATCCAATAAATCTTTCTTATTCGGTATAGGATACCTAATCCATTTTAAAACCTTATTTAAAGGTTTATAGTTTATTACTAATCTTGGAACCCCTCTCTCTTGTTCTGAATGCTTATTTACATAAAAAGCAGTACAAGACCAAGATGATTTTGAGGGCTTAATTAATTTTTTATCTATTAAAGAAGATATTTCTTTCTTGCATAATTCTAAATATTCAAAATTCATTTGACAAGGTCTTGCCTTTGTCGGAATTGTTTTTTCATCAAACTCCTCTTCATATGGAAGAGAAACTATATGTTTTTTCCTATCCCAAAAAGCATTAGGATGATCATTACATATGTGTAATGAAAACTCATTCTGCAATAGTTTGATTTTATCCTGTAATTTAGGATTTTGTAATTTTTCTTCTATAGTTAATATTGTAATTTCTTGTTTTAAGAAATTTATTTGATTTTCTTTTGCTTTTACAGATTCTGTAAAATTATTTATAAACCTTGTTAAAGGTTCTGCAATAAATTTAAAAGTAATGTCTTTTCCTTTGAAATTTCCTATAAATCCTGTCTTATCAATATTTTAATAGGAAATAACTTCTGTAAAAATGGTGTACCGAGTATTACTTGGTTAGTAATATTTTTAACTAATATAAAACTAACAGGAATACATACCTGTTCTTACATACATAAGCTTGAGGAAGCTTATAATTAATATGTAATTTCTGCCCACTAGCAGATCTTAATGAATGTGTAGTTTTTTGAAAATATCTAGTAGGTATCAACCCTTCTTGAATACAATTCAAATCTGCACCACTGTCAATTAATGCAACTAATTCCTTACAAAATTTATCATCTATTAATAAATTAATTTTCACATACCATTTTTGTGAAGTAACAATTTCTAATATAGACAATATTTTTGATCATCTATTCCTTCTAAAATATTTTCAGAAGGTTCAAAAAGAATTTCTTTTCCTTTTTCAAGTTTATGAACTCTTTCTTCTAATAACAAATTATTTTGTTTTATTCTTTTTATTTCTTGTTTTAGATTATTAATCTCAATTATTAACTCTGCAATTCCTACAGATTCTTTATTTCTATTTCTTTGAGACATTTGTCTCTTAACCTCTGATAATGTATAAGGTTCTGTTTGTTCTATTCTTTGATATATCCTTGGTATAGAAGACTCAGCTTTCCTTTATTACTGATATAAGATATAATTTTTTGTTTTACTTCAGAATCATCTATTATTTTTAACAATTCTAGAATATCATTTGTCAAAACATTTATTTCTAAATCCTGAAATTGTGAAATAATTTGATATAATTGATTTTCTTCTATATCAGAAGATTGTTCACAACATGTTTCTCCTCTATTACAAGGACCACATTCTTCCTCTGAAGAAGATATACTATCATTTTCAATTATTCCCATTATATCTTCTGGATATTCAGAAGATTGATCTAACTCTGTTTCCGAGTCTGAATTTAATAAAATGTTTGATAAAACCTCTTTTAAATCATTATCTTCTAAACTATTAATTTTTCTCTTTACCCAACATGTATTTGCCTTATGGCCTGGGCGTCCACATTTTTTACATATTATATATGATTTATAAGATTTTTTATATTCTTTAGATTTTTTACCATATCTCTTTTTGGTATTACCAACATCTTCCTTATAATTATCTTTCATTCTTTTCCTTTTTTCTCTCTTCTCTTTTCATTTTCCTTTTTTGAAATTTATGAGAAGATTTAAATTTCTTATTTTATTATCACTCTTATCTAAGCGATCATCTAATCCAAATTGAGCACAAAATTGACCCAATTGTCTTTTTTCATTCAAAGAATGTTTTTTTATTTGTTGATTTAACTTAATTTCATTACACAAGGCTAATCCTTCTTGGATACAAGTTCCTATTAACTTGCCATAAGTAATAATTATCATAATTTATACTTACTTCTCCTTTGCGAAGATTCTTTCGAACTCTTTCTGCAAATAAAGGAGGTAATCCATCTATAAACTTTGATTTCCAATGAGTACTATTAGACTCTGGAAGTTCCATTACTCTACTTAAAAATGTATCTTTATACCACCTAAATGAGGTAAGTGTTCTACATCTTAGGATTTTGTAATAAAGTTCTAAGAGTCTCAGAATTATCAGACCATCTTCCTGTAAAATGTTCTATTATATTAATTATAAGAGTATAAACTATATTCTCGGTTTGTACTCCATCTTCTACCTTAATATTATTAAATATTTCTGCTTTACTTTGGGGAGATAAATAATTATCCCACCATCCTTTTAATTGTCCTGTAAATCCTGATATTAACATATTAGCTACTACTTTATCAGAATTATTATTTGTTTTACAAATTGTACTATACATTAACATTCTATGAACAACATTATAAATTTGTCTTTCTGTAAATCCATCTATGTTCCATTCATAGATAGATCTCCCATGATATGAATTATTTATTATATATTCTTCTTCTTCAAGTAATATATCTTGAGGAGTAGGTCTTGGATAATAATATTTCCTTTGAGTGGCCTATCCGCAAATTTATATCTTAATTTGTTTATCTCATCATCTATTATTTTAGAATGATTTTCTTTATCACTCATTAATTCTTCAAATTCTTCTTCAAGGGTACTTAATTAAGATTTTTAAATTTATCTTCTAATAATCTTTCTAAATCAGTAGTTGATTTTAATTTAAAATCTTTTATATCTGGAGGAGGTTGGATAGTAGGAGCAGCTATTATGCTCTTACTAGTACTAGTTATATTTGCAGCTTGTACTTTATTATTTATTTGTTTTACATATGATAAAACATTATCTATCTTATTATTTATATCTTTTAATTGTTCTCCTAACACAACCACATACAAATTACTATAATTTTGTTGTGTAATATCATATTAATATGAGCAATTGTAATCGAAAGAGTATTATTATCTATTAATTTTGAAAAGCAAGTAAAATGTCTTATTTCATTTTCTTTTCCAATTTGAAAAGGTTGTTGTGGTGGAAATACAGTATGGAGTATTTTACCATTCATATTATAATCTCTTTCTATAACAGAGATAATACTGTAAATATAATTATTCAAAACCAAGGCACAAATGGTATAACCTGGTTTTCTGAGAAAGATCCTTATAATATTTTTTCCTGAAAATATAATTTATCTTGATTATTAAAATTACCAAAAACCAATTCCTAAATGGTTCCCATTTTTGTAAATAAAATTCTTTATTTATCTCCTGTCTTACTGGAGATCCTTTTCTAAAATCTATATTTGGTTTTAAATTCATATTGAAAAATTCATTTCTGATTCGGTTATTTCCGGTTCATGATTCTTATGAATTCCTCTTACCATATTCTGCTCATTTATCCTTATCTCATCTATTGATGCAGGATATTCTTCTCTAATTTGAGAAGTTGAAGCCCTCGAAGGACTCGTTACTTTATATTCAAGTGGAGATATATAATAATGTGAAGATCTGCTTTTAGAAAGACTAGATCTTGTCTTGTAATCTATTATATTTTTATTATCGAATTTTATTTTTACAGTTCCTTCCTCAGACTGTATAATATCAATTGGATTATTATCCACATATGATTTTGAAGGGACTGATGCCTCCATTATCCAATTTTCTGGAAATTCAATTTCTTCCCATCTAATTTTTCTCCTAGTAGTTATATTAGATTTTCCAAAATTAGTTTCTATTATGATTGTTTCATTTATTGGTCTATCCATAATCTTACATCTAGGATTATATGTAACCAATGGTTTATAATATATTCTATAACAGACACATATAACCTCTGATCCTGGTTTATAATCATAACCATGAGTTTTAATATTAAAGTTAATGCCTCACAAACATTAACATCTGATAAAGATAATCTTAGATTAGGATATATATTAAAATATACTGGACCATGAGCCAGTGATGATTGTATAATACCAATCAAAGATTTTTTCCAATTATTATTCCTACCATCTCTTAAAGCTGCTATAAAGCTTTCTGGTAAACCTTCTAAAGTTAAAGGTTTAAAAGCTATTTGAACTAAACCTATATGTATAAATTTATGATTAGATTTATATCTACTTAATTCTCTATCATTAAGTAGTCTTATCATCATATCATCTTTATTAATAGATAAAGTTGACTCAGTAGTTTTAACTACTTGTTTAATTCCTAATTTTTCAAATGTTCCTAATTGATAAACTATTTTATAGTCTACCTTAGGAATTGTCCATTTATTTAAAAGATCTATATTGTGAGGAATATTGTATTCTTCTTCAATACTGTTTTGAACAGTATCTTCATTCTTGATTATATTCATCAAGAGATTACGTGTTGAACTTTACTATATGATAATATATTTTCCATGGCTCTGATACCAATTATTCACCCAGAATCTTTAATAAAACAAACTAATAAAACAAAGTAATAAAAACACCAAAACAAACAAACAAAACAACCCATCTTATTAAACAATTTATTAAAAAAGTAATAAAACAATTTATTCAAAGGTTCAGGATAACTTTACATAGGGACTTCCCCTGCCCCATTGGGACATATCTGCAAAATGAGAGATGTTAGTCATTAATATATTCTCTTGTAAGAAAATCAGGGAGACTATTATCTGACCCTTTCTTATATTGAATTTTTCAGGTAATTAAGCAAAAGGTAACTCATTTGCCTTGTTTGATGTTAGCAAACCCAAATTGGGAAAAGATTATAGAAACAGATGCCTCAGATATAGGATATGGAGGTATTCTAAAACAAATTTCACCTATTGAGAAACAAGAATATCTTGTTAGATTTCATTCAGGAAAATGGACTAATAGTCAAAAGAATTATGCTACTATAGCAAAAGAAATTCTTGCTATTGTAAAATGTGTTCTAAAATATATAATAAATAATTCATATCATGGGAGATCTATCTATGAATGGAACATAGATGGATTTACAGAAAGACAAATTTATAATGTTGTTCATAGAATGATAATGTATAAGGTTCTGTTTGTTCTATTCTTTGATATATCCTTGGTATAGAAGACTCAGCTTCTCCTTTATTACTGATATAAGATATAATTTTTTGTTTTACTTCAGAATCATCTATTATTTTTAACAATTCTAGAATATCATTTGTCAAAACATTTATTTCTAAATCCTGAAATTGTGAAATAATTTGATATAATTGATTTTCTTCTATATCAGAAG
Organism: Eustoma russellianum; assembly: GCA_036186865.1. Taxonomy (NCBI): domain Eukaryota; kingdom Viridiplantae; phylum Streptophyta; class Magnoliopsida; order Gentianales; family Gentianaceae; genus Eustoma; species Eustoma russellianum. The sequence continues at coordinate 2,219,444 of AP025048.1, read as the reverse complement.
ATTGTTCACAACATGTTTCTCCTCTATTACAAGGACCACATTCTTCCTCTGAAGAAGATATACTATCATTTTCAATTATTCCCATTATATCTTCTGGATATTCAGAAGATTGATCTAACTCTGTTTCCGAGTCTGAATTTAATAAAATGTTTGATAAAACCTCTTTTAAATCATTATCTTCTAAACTATTAATTTTTCTCTTTACCCAACATGTATTTGCCTTATGGCCTGGGCGTCCACATTTTTTACATATTATATATGATTTATAAGATTTTTTATATTCTTTAGATTTTTTACCATATCTCTTTTTGGTATTACCAACATCTTCCTTATAATTATCTTTCATTCTTTTCCTTTTTCTCTCTTCTCTTTTCATTTTCCTTTTTTGAAATTTATCTATTAATTTTTGAAAAGCAGTAAAATGTCTTATTTCATTTTCTTTTCCAATTTGAAAAGGTTGTTGTGGTGGAAATACAGTATGGAGTATTTTACCATTCATATTATAATCTCTTTCTATAACAGAGATAATACTGTAAATATAATTATTCAAAAACCAAGGCACAAATGGTATAACCTGGTTTTTCTGAGAAAGATCCTTATAATATTTTTCCTGAAAATATAATTTATCTTGATTATTAAAATTACCAAAAAACCAATTCCTAAATGGTTCCCATTTTTGTAAATAAAATTCTTTATTTATCTCCTGTCTTACTGGAGATCCTTTTCTAAAATCTATATTTGGTTTTAAATTCATATTGAAAAATTCATTTCTGATTCGGTTATTTCCGGTTCATGATTCTTATGAATTCCTCTTACCATATTCTGCTCATTTATCCTTATCTCATCTATTGATGCAGGATATTCTTCTCTAATTTGAGAAGTTGAAGCCCTCGAAGGACTCGTTACTTTATATTCAAGTGGAGATATATAATAATGTGAAGATCTGCTTTTAGAAAGACTAGATCTTGTCTTGTAATCTATTATATTTTATTATCGAATTTTATTTTTACAGTTCCTTCCTCAGACTGTATAATATCAATTGGATTATTATCCACATATGATTTGAAGGGACTGATGCCTCCATTATCCAATTTTCTGGAAATTCAATTTCTTCCCATCTAATTTTTCTCCTAGTAGTTATATTAGATTTTCCAAAATTAGTTTCTATTATGATTGTTTCATTTATTGGTCTATCCATAATCTTACATCTAGGATTATATGTAACCAATGGTTTATAATATATTCTATAACAGACACATATAACCTCTGATCCTGGTTTATAATCATAACCATGAGTTTTAATATTTAAAGTTAATGCCTCACAAACATTAACATCTGATAAAGATAATCTTAGATTAGGATATATATTAAAATATACTGGACCATGAGCCAGTGATGATTGTATAATACCAATC